>JAHZNP010000080.1:42685-174231 GCA_020615345.1 Triops cancriformis | reverse complement strand
TAGGTTTAAGTGAAGCAGGAGTTCCTAAAGCACAAATAGCAATAGAGCTCGGAGTGTCGGAATATACCGTGCGGAAGTGGATTAAACGACATAGTGAGGAAGGAAATGTATCAAGAAAGGTAAAATTCTGTCGTTTTAACATTTTGAACACTGCGTTCACCAGGACTTAACAAAAACACAAAAAAACGTAGGTTGGCTCTGGTCGCCCGACAGAAGTTTCTGAAGAAGGCAAGGAGTTACTAATTGCAGCAGTCGTCGCACACCCGTTTTTACCCATGAAAAAACTTGTGGAAATTTCGGGTAATGATTTCTCGCGAATTACTGGATTACGCACATTGAAAACGGAAGGCATTCAATCGCGGAGGCCGGCAAAGAAATTTTTACTGTCGGAATTGCACAAGCAAAAGCGATTGCTCTTTTGCCTTGAGCATGAGAATAAAAGCCACGAATTTTGGGAAAAAGTAGTATTTTCGGACGAGGCTACCGTTGTTTCTGTTCCCAATAAGCCTTTGTTAGTTTACAGACAGGTAATGATTTCACGTTTTTACAGAGCGATCCTAAGACTAAATTTAATTAGAAAAAACAACGGTTCAACGAGAAGCTAATCGCAGACTCGACGCGAACTGGCAGGTTTTCTGTTGGCGTTTATGCGTGGTTTTCGGCAACGTCGGGTTTCAGCTCCATTATTCGAGCTGACAAGCTCAACGGCCGTAAATACTTGACCATTTTACAACAAGAGATTCCCATAATGAAGGAGCGGATTGGTGATGGTCTAATTTATCAGCAAGATAATTCCCCTGTCCATTAGGCAGGCATCGTTATGAATTATCTACGGGAAAGCGAGGTGGCACTTCTTCCACACCCACCGAGATCACCAGACTTAAACCCAATTGAAAATGCTTGGGCTATGCTTAAACGAAAAGTTAATGTAAGCCACAAATTCAGTAAAATTTTAGCCTTTATTATTTCTTTAATCATTAACTAAACTAGACAACTGGCTTCAGAAATAAAGATGATCTGTGGAATGAAATAGTCCGAGCGTGGGAGGAATTTCGACAAGACCGCGAATATTCTTCTAACTTAGCATTTTCCATGCACGACCGCATTCAATCTTGTCTCGATAACGGTGGAGCAATGACCAAGTATTGACCGATGCTAGTAAAAACTCTTTCTAACGGTAAAAAGGAAACTTCTCATATGATAAAATACTAAAAAGTGTTTTGTAGACTGCCTAATTTTGAGATTGATTGACAGATCTTGTGCAATTTTAAAGCTGCACCTTTTTCCAACGTTTTTTAAACAAGTTTTTGACACGGTATCAAATACACGTTTTATTATCAGAAATATTTATCTGCAGATATATTTTTCTCTACTGCGAGACGCTCGTATTCACTTCTTGTTCAGTTTACAAAATAAGAAATACATTATCCACGCTCCTTTTTGCTATCTTCCCAAGATTATCCTATTGTACTAACCTTCCTCTGACTGAAGGCTACCTCTTGTCTTCTGGAAAATACCTTTCGGAAACGGAAAGTTTCAAACGGTTTCGGCAACTCATTAGTCGGCAGTTTTTCGTTCTTCAATAAAAACCGGCTGTAAACATTAAGTTAAGCATTTTCAAGGTGTAAAGGAACGGTTTTCAATCTGCTGGACCGCTTATTTTTTCCTACAGGTACAACTACAGTGGAAACCACTCAAGGACTTGGATAGGGACAAAACCCGCATATTGACAACCTAGTCCCAAGTCCCGTTCACTCCCACTGAACACAATGGGGACTAAACTCGGTTAATGACAAAGCTCGCATATCGACAAGTAATTTTTAATCCTCATTGGGTATCTTACACGAATATGTAGGCCCAGTCAACCCGCTTACAAAAATAGCTTAAAACAAAGAGACCGGCAATTCGAAGAAACGCTTCTAGGAGTTCTAATGTAAGCGCATTTCACAAGAGAAACAAACCTTTCACCTTTTACAGTCTTCAAACTCCTCTTCTATATTTCGCGATCTCCAGTAAGTTATGTTGTAGAAAGGGTGGCGAAAAGATGTCTAAGAAAAAGTGCACAACTTTATCTTTACCACAGCGAGTTGAAGTGCTGTCCCTATTGGAAAAAAATGGAACCCATGTGTCCATCGCACAAAAGTTTTCTGTCCGTCCAAGTGCCATCGCAAAAATAAAAAACGATAAGGAAAATATTTTGGGCGATGGGCGAAACAATTTTAACATTTTGCGTATATATGACCGGGGAGCAGAACTGGGAACCTATAGGCAACATAAATGCTACATTACAGACATTTCTCAAAAACATAGAAAAAGTAAGTTGTCTGTCTACTTTATTTGAATTTCTTTTATACAGTGCTGTTTATACGCTATTTAAAACAATCACGTAAGGATATAGTGTTGTTTTCACTCAATTGGTATTTCTAGATGTTAACAAATAACCACCTCGGATAAACCACAAAGCTCGCTTAAGGACAATTCGGCGGATCGGTCCCGGGCCATTGCATTGTATATCTATTTAGTATTCAATTTAGGTGTACCATATCTTATACATAATAAAAATATTAATGAAACATAAATATAAATGTAATAAATGTATAATTCAACAATCTTTATAGATATTTTAAAAACTGATAGAGACAGATACTTCTTGTAAGTACAGTACAGTTAATCTTACTAGTGGTCCTTTTTAAAGAATAAATAGGATGAAAAACCGAAAGATTGGGGCTTGTCTGATGCACGGGCACACTCCCGCAAAGCCCCGCCTTCTTGCAAAGAAACGGGAAATTAGTTGTTCCTGTTCCGCCAGCAGGCCGTGGAATCTCGAGTTACTCTGACTTTTTCAAAGTCCACGTGTAAATTTCGTAACTAATTGGATTAGTATTAAAAGCTAAAGATTTCAGGTATACTTACATTAATAGTGCCTAAGATTCAGGGGATAATTTTGTTCCCAATCGGTAATAAATATTGTAGTTAGCTAGTCCAGCTAGGACTACACACCATGAGCCAGAAGAGTCAAGCGAAACTTAATGGAAACGGAAGTGCAGCTAATACGTTAGCTTCCCCTTGGAAAAGAGCGTTCTCCGGCCAGTCTTCATGGCCAGACAAGGTACTAAGCATTGTAATAGAAAGTCATCATAATCATTTGTCTTAGGATGAGTTCCTGGATGTTGTTTACTGGATCAGACAAGTCTTGGGAGTAATTTTGGGCGTCATTTGGGGTGTCTTAGGATTCCAAGGTTTTACTGGCTTAGCTTTGTAAGTTGTGCTGTTTAAACTGTGGAGAAAATTCTATGAGCTTTCTTGAAATATAGATTTGCCCTGATCAATGCCGGTCTCCTGTACCTGTACTGCACTGCATTCCAAAATATTGACGAAGATGAATTTGGGGGAACCTGGGAGTTGACAAAAGAAGGGTAATTTCAGTAGATGCAACTTAGAATCGTAGAAAAGTTGTGTCTAAATGTGTAGCTATAATTTTTCTTTTCGTACGGTTGGGAATGTTCGATCATTTTAATTCATTTGTCTTTTCGACGCGTCTTCCGACAGCTTTATGACGTCCTTCGCCGAGTTTTTGGTAAATTTTGTCCAGTTGAAGATTGTTTTGTTCTCAAGTTCTTTTTCTTGACTTAGGTTGTGTGGATTATTTTCTATTCAGGACTGCATTTCGATTGACAACCGTTTTCGTTTCGCGTCCGTCTTGTCATTGCAACCGCCCATGCCTTCCATGATAAATTGAGTTAACATCCAAAGAACCTCAGTCCGCCAATAATTGACTCTAGCCCGTGTTCTTCGTAACATCAGTTTGTGGTGTTTAGGCAAGAAGTGTGCCGATGATTAGAAAAGGAAAAAGGACTATTTGCGTGGTTTTTCCCCTCGTATTTGGGCAAGTATGAAAGAGTAGACGAATCCCAATAAAAGAAAACTTCTTGAGGTAGTGTCAAATCAATTTGTTTATTCTTCGATCATTCTTCCTGCAACCAAGAAACACAATTGAAATTGCATACAGCTTAACGTGGGCTTGTGAAACCCAGAATACACAAGTTTAAAGGGCGCTTCGAAAAACTGTCACATACGCGTGAATCGTGTGGGATTTTCAGGCACCCGTGATTGTGATCGATTACCAGACGACAAGGCTATGATTTGATTCTGTCCGTGTTTACGAGAATCACGACCGTACCACAGATCACTCCATAACTGTCGAGCATTACGCTCACGGAAGACGAAAAATATGAAAATAAAAAAACCTTGCAACGAGTTGAAAATACAGAAAAGGTAAGTGAAAAGAATGCCCGCATCGTTAATAGTCAAAAAACCAAACACCCATGACAAGCCTAGTAAGAAGAACACACACACGCTCATATTGAATTGTTGCAGCACGAGTCGGCTGTGGGGTTGATTCGTTCGCAGTTTCGCGCGACAACAGACGACGCTACGAATGATCAACACGAAAATGCTGATATTCACTGCTAAGACGGCACTAATCGGTCCTAACACCGCCGGGAAAAAGGCGTCTTTGCTGATCCAGCAACGAGGATTATCTCGGTAAATTTGATCCTCGTGGTCGTACAGTAATACTGCCATGACGGGCAAAATGGGCAAACCCCAGGCAAAAGGTGTCGTCTTCCACATAAAACGCGCGATGTACGTGCCCATGTACTTGACCAATCGGTAGTATTGATGGATGGCTTCCACCAGCATCCAAGCGAAAGAGGCGAGCAAGAAATAATGCAAAGCTATGGCCACGTATTTGCACAGCTGGCGATTGGATGTAAGGTCAAAACCGGCAAGGAAAACGGTCAAAAAGCCCATCAAAGCGACCGACAAATTAAAGAGCACTTTGTTGCCCGTGGATTTGCGCCACTCTTTAAACAACAGAAAGGTTAATACCACCCCCACTAACCCTAATATCGATAAGGAGGTTCCGACAATCGTTATAAGATTCAAGGTTACGGCGTGAATGTCGTCTTCCAAAGTCAAATCTTCGTCGTAGATATTGAAAAGCTCGGCGTAGAACGAGAGGTGACTGCACTGGCACACGTCCACTCCTTTGCGTCGGCCGATGTATCGACATTTGTCTGGCGACCAGCCTCCGCGGTTACCGTTCAGGTGCTTTTGCCAAGAAACACAAATGGGTTTTTTGTTGCGCAAGGTTGGGCGAAATGCGGCGCTAATCGGCACAGACAGCAAAGTCTCCTCGCTAATGCCCCGGACGTTCACTTGCGCTACCGGACTATTGTACATGTATCCGGAAGTAGCTTCGTATTGCTGAGGATGGTTGTAATTAAACTGATATACCGAGAGGGTGTCGTTGTCTAAAGTGAGAGAACTCGCGTCCATGAAACGCCCATCGCTCAAAACACTGAACGAAACGCGCTGGGACTGTTTACTTCGATCTGATTGGTCGAGAATTGCCTCGGGCAGTAGGACGGCTACGTACGCGTCGCTTAGGAGGCTTTCATGCGTTGAGTTCTGGATCTCCGATTTGAAAAGGGGCCGGGTTTCGATATTTGAGAACTGAACGTTATCGTCCTCAGTTTTCAGGTTAGCTTCGTAACCGACGAGATCCTTTGGAGCATCGTAAGCTTCTACAACGATGGACTGACTTGCTGCCCGTAAACTGCTATCACCTTCTGCTACAATTACGCGATTTTGCACATCCTCCAGTGCTGTTATGAAGTTGTTGGACGCGTTTAGTAAGCGCTGAGTAGTAGCTAACTGTTCAGCGTTAACTTGAATAACCTGAAAAAAAAAATACAGTGAGCTTTTCTTGTTATTCTTTTTAACCACACTATTAGCTTACGTTATCAAGGATTGCGACGCTTTGGTTGAATTGGTCAGCGCCTAGAATTGCATGTGAATTGAGTGCGGTAGTCAAAGCGAGAGCACTGAGCTTGACATCCACTGTTTGCGGGTTCCAATTATGTGTAATGTTAAGCAAATCATTCAACGGATCAGCGTTTGGAATAGAATGGTTGAGTTTCATTGTGTTCTGTACCAAATTCCACAACCGAACGGTGGTTTCATTCGGTTTGCTGCAGATTTCCTGACCCGTAGGTTCGTCCAGCAACTTCTCAGCAACCTTCAAAGGGAAAGTTACCATTTCGATTGGATTTTTTTTATTACGGTACTTGCAAAGGTCCCCAATACGCGCCAGTTTGTAAATCACCATCGCACCTGCGAAGTACAATGTGGCCGTCACTTTCAACGCAAAGCTCTTTAGGGTAGGTAGTTATTCCAACTGGGGTTAAAGCCCAGTTCAGTTTGTCGGGGCGTTCCCAAACCTCGTCCTCCGCCTCTTTAGCCGGTACCAATTCCGTGACGACTGCAGGACAGTAGTCAATACTGCGGACGTAAATGTACTCCAAATTGCTGGCGTTTCTCGTATTCTTGCTGGTTTCGGGCTTTCTGAACAACGCGTCACGTAGCAGTTGCAGGAATTGAATGTCTTCCTTCAAATAGTCAACAGGCTGATTTGTATTACGCCGAACAATTCTTCCCTCGACCCGGTAGTCAATACCCAAACTCTGGTCATCGTAAGGGAAAAACCCCAAGATTTTGATGGAGATATTGATCTCTTTCCCCATTAAGGGCGTGGCTTGGCTCCGTGTACGGGACATTATATCCGTGCTGATGATCTGCCCGTATTGCGTGCCGTACAAATTCTGCTGCCAGGTGGCGTCGTGCAAAGTACTGTTGTACTTGTCCTTCCGCCGAACACTCCGGGCGATGTACACGTGCTGACTAGGCATCTTGGCGTAGTTGGTATTGGACTTGATAAGGACACGCGGAGAATCTAACCACGTGTAACAGGTGAGCAGACCCGTTTTGTTGTTCAGGTTCAGAGAGTCCGTTGACACGTTGTATTCGTGAAACGTTCCGTCCACAAAGCACAACGGAAGCACCTTGCCAGGCATTGACGATTTGGAACCTGTCGAGGTCAAATCTGGCTTGGAACTGCGAATGGCTAGGAGATCGTTAAAGCTCATGTTTGAGTTCAGTAGATTTGTTTGCAGGAAATTGGGCACATTTTCCCTCAGCTTCGCCTCGTAAACGTTGTGAATTTTCTGGCGAACGTGCAAACTCTGCTTTACGCTAGACTTGACTTCCGTTTGGCAGATGTAATGTCTCAGCGTCATGGTGGCTGGTAAGGGCTTCCAGTGTCCGTACGCATCGATGGAGACGCCGTACCCGTTCAGAAAATCGCTCTCCTTAGACGAAGGAGCCCAGTTTTCATAGCCACCGACAGAACATTCCGTGGTATTCGGTTCAGGATTGCCATTGTGCCAACAATACGTCCCGTTATCGTTGACGCGTTTGAAGCCGATCCACGCCGGTACGTTAACGGAGCTGTCACCCAACGCATACGATTTTCGAGCCACAATTTGCGTCATGTTGTCATGGATCTGAATCAGAGCAGCGCCCAGGGCCATGCATTTATTACGCGCCTGATCCCATGTGAGGGCTTCCAGAGAATCAAAGCGCCTGAAGCAGATACTCTGCAGGGGAACGACGCGGTTGGAATACCAATCTATTGGGCATTGGAACGGTTGCATCGGCGAAGCAACTGAACTCTCTACAAATTTCTTCGAAAGACATAGAGCCGGTAATGGGACGGCACAGTATACCATGCGCAAGTAGTTCAATTGACGGTCTAGCGCTAAACACATGGCTGCAGTTTCATTATATTGTTGGTTGTCAACAAACTTCAGTTGCGACCAGTCTTCAGGAAACTGGGCTAACGCATAGACAAAATAAGAATGTTACACCATTGTTGCAGCCATAAATTAGGAAGCAATACTTGGCTTTCTCCATGGGAAAGAAATGTACAAAGGTCCATAGTGAGTATATCGCCTCGCTGGTAGCCATATCAGAGGCTGCGGAGTTTCCTTGGCCTGCGCTAACCAATCGATAAAGCCGAACTTGTCCGCGTTGCCGTCAGGGTGATACTGGAAGCATTCACTCATGGTCACCTCCCACGATTGGGGTTCAGTCAACCGCGAACAACCCCCTTTGACCTCCTGGTACCCCGCAGGGCAGAAAGACGCGTTGGTAGACTTGTAAGTCTTGCACTCCTAGAAATTGCCAATTACCTATTAAGACAAAAGCCAGATTCTTTCGAGTTTACTTCAATAGAGAAGGGTGACCAAGTTGCCCCGAAAAGATAGCTCGGGTAACAGAACCGAGGTACTGGCTGATTTCTTCCATTCAAACACAATGGTTCACTGGGAACCACACCGCCATTACTAGCGCTCCATTTGAGTTCCTGTGAACCGTTTCGCACTGTAGTTGGGAGACACCATTCCGCAAAAAGGAAATTCAAAGTTAGCCCATTCCGTCTGTACCTATCGATCACATTTCCCTGGTTCGCGGACGTTGAACCGTTCCAGTTGGATAACCAGTGGATGGCGGCCGCGTGCGCTGCTGGGTCCTAAAAGACAAAAGAATGATTCCCTTTACTTAAGAGACGCTTAGTATTGTACCTCGCCCACATGTATGTACACAGAAATATTCCATTGCACGTTAGGAATGTTGTCTCTGAAAGTTTCTCGGTTAACGAGACAGTCCCAGTCCAGCTTCTCTATTGCTCGTGCAGCTTCAAACCGACTAGGATTATCTTGTTGGAATACCTGGAGATATTTTTCATTAAAAAGTGCATAAAACTCAGTATTTTCGAAAAGGTTGAGACTTGTTTGTAAAATTTCATGATGTCGCCCATAAAGGTTTCCATACTAAGCGACGGGGATCGGTGTCTGACCACCAGAATTTGGTTGATAACTTCCACCAAGGTCAGTAGCACGCTATTGGATCGGGTGCGGGTTTTATTTCCTAGTTGTGTCACTTCGCAAGCGTAGGTTCCTTGGTTGGCGTAAGATAGATGGGCTGTACGAAGATAACTTTGCTTCGTATGATCGTAAACGCTTTTAACTGGTATCATCTGCAAGCGTAAAGCTTGTGTCAGTACTCGCAAACACTTACTTTACAGAATTCGTCATAAAAGCCTGTTAACATTGTCTACTTTAAAAAACGGGACGCTTGCGTGAGCGGCTTTCCGTTATGGTTTCGGAAGTCCTTCGTTGGAAACATTAATTGTTGCCCTCCTACTGCCGTTTGCTCCGAAAATTCACTGTTCTTTAGCCTACTGTTTGCACTACGCACCTTACAACCTCTTGTACAGGTGATTAAAGACAACTGTGAAGCAGGGCAAATGTTTACAAAAACTACATCTGATGAACTACATGACAAGTATCCAAACAGGCACGGGAGGGGTAGAGGAGGGTTGGGACAGTTTACACGTGGGACAAACCGTACAAAAATCATTACTAATGAACTACGACAAGTTTAGATCTGAAAAAAATCGTACACTTAGTGAATATGACGAAGCTTACTTGAGGAAATTTTCGTCGAAAAATATTGAACCGCTTTTGAGAAAATAAATAAAAACTGAATTTTTGGCACTTTTTGTAAGAAACGGGGCCTGTTTATTTCGTTGTACCACTCATAATATGTATCTAAAAGTAAAATAAAAAATACTTTTATGTAGCTGATAAGTTGGAGAATAACTCCTCCAAAGATTTGTTCTAAAATCGCTGTCCTGATTATGCACGAGATTTTAAATTCCAAAGGGATGATTTAGTACGATTTGGACTGAGCCATTTGCATTGCCTTTTGTTGTTGTGAATAATCATTTTTACAAAATCGTGAGTTTCCTTGCACTAACTTCAGCTAGGATTATTCCTACATCGCAAGGGAGTATAACTGTAAGTTTTCGTTTAGATATTTCAAGTCTGCTACGTTTTTTTTAAAAAAATGCAACCGATTAGTTTTCTTATGGCAAAACACACGGACAAATCGCACTACACCCCAAGTTCAAATTGTATCCCCGGTATCTCGTTTTGGAGAGTCGGAGGTGCCTCCAGTTTTCATGGTTGTTTGGTCTTATTTTTAGTGTTCTTCAAGTGTATAATACCTCATTTCATAGCCAGGACAATAGGCCATCTGATGAGTATAGTTTTAGGCTACAGTTTTGTCTCCACGTGAAGTGAAAAACTACAGAAAAGTGTCCACACTGTCCCATCCCTCCTCCACTGTAAAACCTCAGCGGTCATAAAGCTGTCATGATGGGAAAAAAGTATGGGAAGTTTTAAAGCGCCAAAAAATAACATAAATCTGAATCCCTACTTGCTTTGTTGTTCCTTTTTGGTAGTTCAAATGATAGCCGCGAACTTATTTTTCATTTATTACAATTTCAGACTCTAATTTAGGTTATGCTCTAGATGAATATGAAATATCGTTGACGTCCCTATTCTCTTCTTACTCAACTCTAACTTGCGCGTACCATTTTTACTACATATTTACTTGAGCGTTTCGCTGCAGATATACTCCATCCTTCAACCACGATATGAGCCTTGGTCGGTGATCGGGGGACAAGTCGTCGGTTTTGATGATACAATGCAACTCGACAGTATCAAATTCATCTTTCTTAAGCCGTAGGTAGTCAGTTATTTGTAGCGTGTCCTTACTTTTACTCCGTATTCCCAATATCACTTGAAAGTTAACCTCGGGAAGCTCTGTAACCAACACAATTTATAATATTGCTATTTTTTGTGTGTTTAAGATAATTTAGGACTCCCATTTTGTCAACAGGCCGAGACGGAGGTTAGTGAACAAGTCGAATAGTTGACAAAATAGGTAGTAAAATTTGGCATAAGAAGTATGCTATGGAAGTTGCCCTCGGATGTGCTCGTAGATAAGAAATATGAACTGCCGTTTTGGCACCTACGGTTTTCGTTTCATTACTTTTTCAAGAAAATTATCGCACGAGTTTCGTGTTACCGTAAAACAGTGCTGAATTACTAACTCAAGCAAAGTTAAAGCAGAACATTCGCATGAAAAAAAAATTCATGGAGATTGATTAATCGATGTTGACAATATCGGAGTTCTACTGGACAGGATTTCAAGCCATACTCAACGCTCGCTCAATTTGTTCGGTATAGCTTTTCATGATGACGCATATTGCGTAATTCTGTTCCTGGCAGGATGTGGTTTCGAATAGAACCGTACGGTTAGCACGTACACAGCCATATTGCGCCTGCGGATGGCCTTTGGCGAACGGGTTCTTAGTATAGTGCCAATACGCTAAACGACAAGCGCATTCCTTACGGTTACTAGTCCCAAACAATGCTTTAAGACACAATACTTCTTACATGGTGTGATATTCATCCACTGGAAACGGTAGTTCACCAACTTGAGACTTAACCACGAGTAAGAGATGTTGTAGCCACCTAGCCAATCTTCCAGATACTAAAAAGTATGTTCAATTTGTTGTTTTTTCAACCGATGTGAGAACGAGAATTGAAAAGAAAAGCCTTACAGCTTGGTGTCCCAGTGCTGGTAATTCGCCTCCTTTTTGAATACACCGGTCGAAACTACTGTCCCATGTGTCAGGGGCCAATAACTGATGGCAGTACATCGACCCTGAAAGACAGTCCCACGTACTTTCAGTAGTTTGGCTACTTGCTGTACAGAGGATAAAAAATAAGCAAATGACTACTCTGCGTGACATTTCTCTTATGTTGCATAGTAGGTACTAACCGTGTCATTCAAAAAAGAGAAGCCTGACGTTGGATGTGGGATGTTTCACTTGTCAAACCACAGGAAACTGAAGACCGCGTGCGGTTTCTATGAAATTTCGTCATCAGTTTATTTGCCTCGACGGCAGTTGTGTAATAGAGTACGGTCACACGCAGTTTTATTCAAGCGAATGATCTTTCTATAAAGGCCTGCTCTTCCATAATTTTGCCTTGTGAAACATGCAGGGCATCCGATTTAACCCCTGTATTGCTAGGGGGTATTAGTCCCACGCTCCTCCAGAAATTTTTCTTTTCATATGGACAGATAGTGGCGAATGTACTATAAATGATTCAAAGACGTGTTTAAAGGTATAGATTTTCTTATGCGATTGCGTACTTAACAGTCGGAATCTGTAACGGCGAATGAAAATGACAAACAAAATATGTTTCAAGTTTACTGTGCATTTTTATTGATACCCCAATAAACTTGAATTAAGAACAAATATTTTAATAAGCGATAACACAGTACTCAAGTGTAGAAGAGACTACTAAAGGGTTGTTTCCCCTTTCCGTTAATATCTATGGATATTGATTACGCTGATAACGGGGTGATTTTCTTGCCCTTGTGTCTTTTCTCATAATTAGAAACCGGAAGTATATACAAGCGACAACTTGAAGCGGAATGGAGCTGCTACATTCACCAAATGCTTTTTATTCGTGGTCCTTGAAAGCAAACGAATAAGGATGAGGCATTTGCAGTCCGCATAGTACTGCCACGTGCACAATGCGGGCTATTACATTGTCTGAGCGGACATAGACAGTTGAAGTTAATAGGAATGGATTGTTTCCTGCCAGTCAACTATCTACGAATGATATACGATAATCTATTATTATACACAACATGTAACTATTTTCTTTGTTACGGACTAGAAGGTTTAAATTTTCAGTCATTATTTATACATTCAAGCAGGTGTCGCCATCTGTTTTAGTAATTGAAAAATGATGACCCAAACACACGTGGTGATGGAAATTTTGGCGGAAACGGATTTTGGACTAATCCAGGACAATAAAGAACGGATCGTTCGTTGCTTATTCAGCCGAGCTCATTTGGAGTAAGTATAAGTTATCATAGGTCGCTATAGTTTTTTAATGCTAGTCTGCAAACCTTTCAGGGATTATCATTTGGTTCGACTGTGCGTTGAAAAGCCGGACGATCCAGAAGAATATTTTCAGAATCAAGAGTTTGACGATCAGACAAGAGAAAATGAAGAACATTATGAAGAGTTAGTTCCTTCTTACGTGGACCAAATTCTCCTCAAAGGCTGGGAATTATTTTGGTCTCAAAACGGACCGAAATTAATTTGGAAGTCCTGGGTTGACAAGTACAAAGACTATATCGATCCTTCGTTTTCAACCCTGGTAAGTTCAGAAGGAAGTGAGCAGTTCTTAAAGGAAGAGGTTGCATCAGCTGAAACCCAGAAGAGCAGTACATCACTTGGGGAAAGTGTCGAAAATTCCGAACAAGACGAATGGAACCAGCTGTGGGTTCAGCACGAACAGGAAATATACCAGCATCATTATTCGAGGTTCTGCAATCGCTATTATACCCCAGATTGCGAAGATAATTCTGAACTAGGGACCAAGTTGTTTGGCACTTTGGGTTCCGAAGAAGTTGACGCTTTCGAGTCAGCAGTAGAATTGCAACCTTACCGTTACAAGAAATCGAAAAATCAAAGAGATTTAACGTATGTTGGATTCATAATTAAATTTACGTTAACTTGTTTATTGATATATCTGCGTTTTATAGACCCGTAACGTCCGTGGGGTATCTTTTGAAACAACTTTCCGTCGAAACTAAGGAAAATAACAAAGAAGTCATGGAAGCGGAAATTAAGCCTGATAGCGTCGAAAGTGAAGAAGAACAAGAAGTGACTACGTCCAAAGAGAAGCAAGCCAAAAAAAGGAAAACGGCTCCTTTGACTTCAGACGCCCTTCTAAAAACGAGAGAATTCTTATCGAATTTAGATGTCGCTATTGCCAAACCTTCGTCGGAAGAACACAGCACTTTGCAAAGAGCTGCGTTACGTCGGGTGAAGAAAAAGAGAAGAAAAGTATCCAGAATCTCCGAAGAGGTAGTTTTAAGGATTCAAATGTTTTAGTGTTCCATCCTTGAAATAATGTTTGCCTGCAGGCCGAAGAGCGGGTACAAAAATCCGGAGTTCTGTCTCAGAAATTCAACTTGGCGAATATCCCTGAAGAATTTCGTCATATGCCAGATTTGCATAAATATTGGGCCCAACGGTTCCGGCTGTTCTCGAAATTTGATCAAGGAATCAGATTAGATACAGGTCGGTAATTTTTGTATTTTTTTCATTTCTCTTCAGTTTCGAAGTTGCCTTTCGTTTGCTTATTTTCCTTTTCTTGTCCCTCCTGTTTCTTGTTTGGAGTTAATGTTTCTAGTTAATGAGGGACTTTCGGCGTAATTTCTTTCAGAATCGTGGTTTTCCGTAACACCAGAGAAAATAGCTCGCCATATTGCCAAACGATGCCAGTCGGATCTAATTCTCGATGCGTTTTGCGGTGCGGGTGGCAACGCAATACAGTTTGCCTTCAAATGTCAACGAGGTAGGTGCTTACAGACGCATTTATATAAGTGTTGCACTTTGGGATAGAAAACGCAGCGTACAAGGATTTGTCTTGTCATAACATGAAACAACAAAAACCTAGAGGCTAATTTACTTTCATTACGGAGCGAAAGGGTTTCGACCAATCGGTTAGTAAGTGGAAGGTGTATGAGTGGGAGTTTATAAATATATGAGTAGCACGACTGAATTTGATCAATGTTGCCGCTGATACTGAGCAAAATTATTCAGATGATTGCAATTAATCCTAATAGCCAGTTAATTTTTGTTATTCCGTTTTTGATGGATTAATCCGGTTTCTGGGACTATTTTATACAGAAATTTCCAGTTTACATGAAGTTAAATTTACCTTACATCACTGAGTTTCAAAACAGCAGACGAACGTATTTTACGTCATACAATAGCCAGGCAATTCAAGTAATTGTTCCACGCTACGACAATTAGAGCTTTACACTTTTAGAGCCGATTATTAATTGAATATTAATGCAGAATTTCAAAATGTATAGTCTAACTAGCACATAGGTAACGATGGGTTACATAAACCCAAACTGCCCTTCATCCTCACAATCCAGTCGTCAGCAATACAGGCCCGTCGCTAAGGGGGGGGGGCGCCGCCCCCCCTGGCAAAAAGTTGGCCCCCCCTGACAGAATTGCAAACGTGAGTCCGGAGCTCTAGCTCAAACTCAAAGCCAGACCTTGAGTGGCGTAACGCAAGCTCAGACTCAAGCCCTAGCTGAAGCCGAGCGGTAGAGCGGTCCGAAACTCAAGCCCAAGCCCAGGGGCAAGTCATGGAAGTTCAGCACTGCATAAAACCCAGCGAGAAACCGTGTTACGGACACTGTTACGAGCCTTGCTTCGAGCCGTATTTACATTAACAGCAAACTCATAATAATTGTATTTAGACACACTCCGTTCCTTAAAATCTGACATTTTCTTGGCCCCCCAAGATTTTTTTTGCCCCCCCCCCTAAGATCCCATCCTGGCGACGGGCCTGCAGCAATACCTTACACTTCAGTTTATGCTACTATTTTACACTACACTATCTGCAGACAACATTAAAGCTTTGCTGGTGACCTTAGTAACCGATACGTTGAAACTCTTTCGCACTTTAATGAAAGTAAATCAGCTTTGAGATGCTTTATTGGACCACTGTGGTATGCCAAGTACCATTCTTTTATCCACTACTGTGCATCAAGCGTGTGCTTACTTGTACATGAATTAATCCTTTTGAGGAGCTAACTAAAATGTGTTTTTAGTTATCGCGATGGATATAGACCCCGAAAAAATTGCCCTTGCCAAGCACAATGCGACAATTTATGGCGTGTCTGACCGGATCGAATTCATTGTTGGCGATTTCCTCCACTTTGCCCGTCATGGCAAGTTACGAGCCGATGTTGTGTTTCTGTCGCCACCATGGGGTGGTCCGCAGTACTTGCAACAAGAGGTTTTCGATCTAAGCAGCATGTCACCGAATGGCATGGAAGTATATGAGGCAGCCAAACGCATTTCAGACAATATTGCGTATTTTCTACCTAGAAATGCCAGTGCCGAACAAGTAAGTTTCTCCCCCTTTTCGTCACATCTTTTCGCATATTTTTTGAAATTGCCAATTTATTTGTTGTTATTATTATTGTTTATTGTTATTATTTATTATTTATTTTAGTTATTATTTATTGTTCTTATTTATTTATTTATTTATTACACTGTTTCTGATGCTTGAAAAATTTCTCCAATGTGCAGTAGCGACATTTTTTATTCTTTCTAGTTAATATTGCTGGCGGGAGAGGGCGGGCGGGTCGAAATTGAGCAAAACATCCTCAACAAGAAAATTAAAACCGTCACGGCGTATTACGGCGAACTTATTCATTAGTGACAGTTCCATACATGTTGCGATGAATTTATGGGCGTCGCATTTTAACTTATGTGAAGGACCAACATGAAAATATACAATGATTGAGGTCGAAATAAATGATTTTTTTGCACATTTGTACTCAAGGACGCAACGATTCATTGAACTTTTATTCTGCGTAAAGGCTTGTCTGTGTAATACGCGTAGCGTGTCCTTTCACAACCCCTATTTCTATAAAGGACATGGGTTTCCGGTCATGGTAACTACCCTTATCACACACCTGTCCATAGTTTCCAAGGGCAACCAGAGCTTATCGATCTAATCCCGGATCATATATATTTAACACTACCTGAATCTTCGCTTAGTTGTTGGCTGCTCAGCTCCTTTGTTAGACGTAGTAATCTTTAAGCTGCTTTTTTCATGAAGAAGTTGTCGCTCCTGGAATCTAAAAGACAACAGTGGGAGCGGGAACGAGGTACTGGTTCTAGACAGTCTGTCGTACTTTAAATTCATGACCATTTTGTTAGAAGAGATGGCCAGTGCGTGGTGTCCGTGGGGCAAACCTAGTGTTCCAGCATTTACAGGAGCCTCTCCACGTCCACCGTCGCATAGGTAAAAGCGAGACAGTGTGTCAGAGTCACCTCAGCAGAAATTTTACCATGTGAACTGTTATAGGAGTGCATCTTTGCCACCTTTGAGGAAGAGCAGTAGAACTCCGAGAAATTCTACGTCTTGCAAGCTAAAAGTCATCTCCGACACGGTCAAAGGTCACGGGGATAAGGAAGCAGGCGATACCTCGGGCTATCAAAGCGAAGGAGACCACGAACACGAAAGAGAAAGTAGGGGTCAGCACGTGAGGGAAGATTTCAGCTGCCAAGTAGGAGATCAACGCCTCATGGAACGCAAACGCTGGATGACGGAAGCCTATTTCCATCCCTATATGTGGCCGTATCATACGATGCCACCCATGCCTGGTCCCTTCGCATTTCCCGATGAGAAAGCCAGATACTCCCAGCAGCAATTTCAGCCGTTTCCGTGGATAACCCCAGCCAACGCTACGGCTGTCGAGTATCCTTATCTACCTATCCTTTCTCCCCAGTTACCGCCAGTGAAAGCACCACCGACGCCCAAATGGCTTGAAAGAAGCATCGGACGTGACAACCAATCGGATGCTGAGTTTGTTCCAGAGCGAAACTTCTCGATCTCAGCAGCGGAAACCAAGGCCCCAGCGTAAGTACCAGGAGTAAATATCTGTAGTCAATCAAGAAGTTTTCGTTTGATTAGAATATAACTTGTGAAGTTATGCACTGTCCATCATTTTTTGAAAAATGTCTGTATGAATAGTCAAACATTTCTGCGAGGACAGAAAGCGCCTTTAGAGCCGGAAGATGTCGCTGAGCGTGAGCTGAAACGAAGGCAAGCGACGGAACTTCAGAACGCGCTACTGAAACAGGTATTTAGATCTAAGATTAGGTGTTTGGTGTCCCGTGGTACGGGTACGACGCGTATTATTTGCAGAACATGCAAAGCTTACCTTGCGTGTCCAACTTGCATAATCAAGCAAGTTTTATAGCCACGGATAATTTTATGCTTCTACCCTTTTTCCACCCAAGTTAGAAGAAAAAGAGCGCAAGAAAAAAGAAGAGCGAGAAAAACGGCTAAAAGAAGAAGCTGAAGAGGAAGCGCGACTGCAAAGACAGCGAGAACTGGAAAAGCAATTACTCGAGCAAGAGCAACGCCAAATTCTGGAAAAGAAGGTAGCAAATGTTAGGTCAGCTAACACGAACTTAATGACGGTGCTTTGACTCTATAGATGAAAGAGCGTCAAAAACAAGACATGATGGAGGAGGCATTATTACAGGCTCGCGAAGCAGCAATGCGCGAAAAACTGAATCGGAAAAAGAGCCAAGCACGCCATGACACGCCAACACCGGTGTCGACTCCAGTACCACCGATAGTCTCTCAGCCAGTGCAACCCATATTTGTTAAGAACCCATCAACTACTAACACCCCACGAGAAATGCCCGTCGCTCCAATTATTCCGAGAAGTTCCTACCGCGAAGTGGGTACTTCCCCACGTACCGAAGTTCAGAGAGAAATTGGCGTGCAAACGGACACTGTAGAATCTTGCTGTTGCAAAAAACAGAAGCACACGTAATAGAATTTAGTGGTTTCTATTCTCATGCGCTCACCAATACTCTTTCAGGAATATTACTGAAGAGGCAAATTCGCAAGAAAGTGAATTAGAAACAAAATCGTCCTCTTCAGCGACAAGTAAGCCAGTTTGGGGTAGAGGAATACCCAAAGTAAGGTACCAAAGGCAATCCGAAAAAGACCCCAAGTACCAGCAACGGAAGCGCGAAAAGCAGCGAAAATTACAGCGCGCTATTATGGAGAAGCAAATGCATGGATCGCGGCCCTCTAGCGACAACAGCAGGTACTTATATCAACGGTAACTTTCTCAGCGTTAGTGCGAAAATAAATATCTTACAGTGGAGAAGATAGAGTTATTCTGCCGTCGAAGACCTATTTTCATAACTCAGTTGCAACAGAATCCAGTGATAGCAAAGAAATCCACGCTCCAATGCGATCGGTCTCTGTCTCTGGCATCAATGAGCATATTTCATCCATGAACGTTAGAACGGTGTCGCCCCCTGTGCCAGCCGTATTGAGGAAGTTGGAAAAGATGCAGCTATATTCAGAAGAACACGAGAAACAAGAATATGAAGTCCCTGAAAAATGGGACAAAGAGGCACTGACAATTTATTCACAAATAGAATCAAAGTTTCTCGAGGAAGAAGTAAAGCCTGCAGTGATGCAATCTTCCACCAGCATAACTGAGCCAAATAACCAACCTCACTTGAAATCAGACGAAATACTGAGAAAACTGAGTATGTTAAGAAAAGTATGATACGGAATACACAAGCTGTATTTTTGGAATCTTAATTTACTTTTATTTTAGGGCTTGGAGAAAAAACGTGACGATTTTGATCAAATTTCTATCCGTTCCTCCGATTCTCATCTCCCTAACCGGGGCCGCTAAATAATTGCATTGAAATCTAATGCACATTTCGCATTCATGAATATACTGAATTTTGCATTAATAATTAACCGTTAATACAAAAATCTTGAAAAGAAAAGTGCGTGAGAGAAACTCGATCGTTTGAATAAACCATAATTTGGATCATTGTGGCTGATAAATTAACATGGAGAATATTATTTTCATTTAGACTGTACTACGACATCTATGACTGGGTTCGAAAAATAGCTTAGAAGCGGAAACGGAAGATTAGAAGACGCCTTCCCTGGGGATTTTGAATGTTATGCTCAATAGGTGGCGAAAAATTTGTGTGACGTCATTGCCGCGTCGCAAGGGCAAGCTACAGGTGACATGACCGTTTCCTGTGCTGTGAATATTTGTTTGGGTTGAAATTAAACAGATTAGGTCTGCTGGAAACCGTTTTGTACGACCGCGCTTTAACATTTTCTTCGGCTTTTAAGAACGGAAATGGAACTATTGGGAATTGCTGGAATTCAATATGCCCTTCCCGTGGCTGCCGTGGCTGCCGTGGTGATTCTGGCCCTGATTGTATTAGCCTGTGGATTCGGACCAGCCCCTGAACTTCCTTTCGACAAATTATCCTACGAAAACAACGTTGACGACAAAAAAGCTGCCAAGCGACGCAGTAAACCCAAAGAAAAGGTTAAAATCCTAAAAAAAATGTATTTATTTAACACTCCTCCAAAGTTTACACCTGGGCTAATTACTTTTTTTAAAAACAAGCTTAGTGGAGCTTTTTATCACTCACTTTATTCTTGTCTTTTATAGAAAGTTCAAGCGAATGGCCAAGTTGTTGCTCCGACCGCTAAAGCGGTTCCCGAAACTAAAAGTGAGGCGAAGAAGCCCCAGCAACCTACCAAACCAGTTGACAAAAAAGTTCCAGCCGCTCCTGTTAACAAAGTGAAGACGGTTGATAAGGTCGATGCTAAACCTAATCGCCAAGTTGAAGTGAAAAATAAGAAAAACAAGAAGGGAGAAAACAACAACATTAAAGGAGACCGTAATGAAATCCCTGAAGGGTTTGATGATGCTGGCTGGGTCCAAGCTGTTAACAAAAAGGACAAGAAAATGCGTAATAAACGTCAAGAAGGCGAACCCAAATCGGGTAAGTTAAAACTGTTGTATTTACTGATCAGAAACTGAAAACATTCAAATGGTAGAAACAGATACACATGTAAAAAGTATAAAAACAGGTGGCGAAGACCCCGTAATGTATATATTATTGAACAAATGAGAATGTACATTCCCCGCACTTTTTAATCATTCTTTTTTTATTTTGCAGACGTTTCCAGCCCCGATGCCACGCCTTCTCACAAAAAGAAAACTACCGCTGCCGAACCTGCAAAACGCGTAGAACCCGTTTTAGCACCCGAGGTGGCTGTATCTGTTCCCGTCATTGAAGAGAAGTCCGTCCCTATCCTTTCGGTAGCGCCCGTTGTTGCGAAACCTGCAGCTCAGCCTGAACCTTCTCAACCCACCAAAGAAGATAAAAAGAAAAGGAAGAAACCCGTTGCTGCTGCTGTTAGTGACAATGCAGCACCAGTAGCCGATGTAACTCCCGTGCCGGTGGCCACTCCCCCTATTCCAGTGGCTACCTCTCCTGTTCCTGCTCAGCCTTCCAAAGAACCTGAACCTGTTGATCTTCCTCCTCAGACTTCCGAAGAGAAGTCGAACGTAGCCTTTGACGAATTAGGCGGTAAGTTTTGCACAGGTTTCCTTACAAAACAATCTTTATGACATCTTGTTTTGTGCATCTTAAGTGTTTCTTTACTATTATTTTACTTTGTATTATTTGTTGATTTTTGTCTTTTGGTCCTTACAGAAGCTTGGCAAGAAACCAAACCTCAGAAGAAAAAAAAGAAAGCTCGCCGCGACTGATAAAGTTAGAAAGTTAGTTTTTTGAACTTGGTTTCGTTATGGTCGCGGTTGGGGTTTTCCATGGTGCAGATGTCTTTTTTAAAAAAACGTGGACACTTGTTACTTTTTCTTACTCCGCCCCGTTGTGAACAGGCGCGTGAGACGTTTAGCCAGTGATTACCCCTCCCAATGAAATGAAGAAAAAAATATGACATGGCTAAGGGGAAAGAAAATCTTATCTACCCTAAGACTATATGGTCTGAAAGTTTATCAGGCGAGAAAATGTGAGAGAAAATGTGGTGGCTGGGTTTACGTAATATTACTTTTTTCTTTGTCCTTTTTTTTGCAGTGGAATACCCTCAGCCATTTTTTTTTATTTTGTATTATATATAAAAAATATGGTTATTTGGTGGGATACGGACGACAATGCAATGCCGTCATTGGTAGCTAGTTTGATTTTTTTTCTCCTAGCCTGACAAAGGGGTAAGTTATTGCTATTAAGGGACTTAAGAAGAACTCTATTGTACGATACTCCTTAAAAACCTTTTCTCATATTTTTATTTTTTTTGCAAATCTCTCTCGTCTCATCGCCAAGCCTGGAAAATTATCGACGCCATATCGCAACACGGGTTCAATCCAAAGGTGGCCTGATGAAATTGAAGTTCTTGTTACTTAGCATTTTTTACAAACGTTCGCAGACAAATCATGCAGAAAAATGTTGGGATCGAAGTTTTTAACTATTTTTTCCAGTTTTTATGGACTAGCCTTTTCGCTTAATTTGATGAATCGGCGAAATTAGAGGGGGCATTTGATTAAAATTCTTGATCCATTCCAAAACCTGGTTACAAATAAGTGGGAACTGATTGAATCACCTTTTATGTGTTGTCGAGAAGCCTTTTTCTTAACGGCATACTTGGTTGGGAGTCACGGAACGGGACAAGCTTCCGAGAAACTTTCAAAGGTTTTTTTAGTTGCAATAGTAAATTTAGGAAAGAGAAGATCTTTTCTTTTGGGTTTGAGGTTATTATTTTGTGAAAAAGCGATTTGTACGATACGTTGCTTATGAAAATTTGTATGATGGTGATGAACTCTACAGAGAAAAACTACTGGTGTTTATGGGGACCATGGAAACTCGAAGGTTTTAGCCTTCGGTTTTTGGCTATAATACATTATATTTCAGGTGAAGATGTGTACTGCTGAGTAATTCTAGAAAGACTTGTTTTACAAAGGGTTTAGCCTGAAATATGATATTTAAGAGAGTGGCGAGTACAATAATAAAGACTCGACGGCAAGTGGACGAAATGGGGTAGAAAGAATCTATACAACTGTTACTTTACATCAAAGTAAAACGTACAAAGATTTGCTTGTTAACAGTGTAGTAAAAAATGTTTAATTGTTTCTGCGTAGTGAAATAAGTAGAATTTGTTTACGCTTATTCAAGGTAAGGCTCTTCGTTCTGAATACACGACACTTCGCTTGCAGGAATGGATGTATCCGTTGTTGTAAACCAGGATTGTCCAACTGGCGGCCCATTTTCACCGAGCATATTGCGACGAAAGTTTGCGTCGTTCTCGCTTTGTTTTCTATGTCAAGCCCACAGCTTCTAGGAGCAATTAGCACCTCGATTGCCTGACCTAGGGGACCATGCTGAATGACCCCGAACGTTCGCAATACGAGGTGACTTAGGTGGAAAGAAGCTGCTGGTTACGAGGAAAAAGAACAAGTGAGGTAAGAAGCTTGAAGGAGTGCGGTTGGTCTACAAAACAGTGGAGAGTTTGTACATCCCTTGGTTAAAGGAAGTGGTGAAAGAGCTGAGTGTAATCAGTTGTTGTAAATACATTTTTCCCCCTGTGGATCTTTTCCCTGAATCGTATACAGTACGTGTTCAATTCGTCCACCGTGAATTTTAACGTCACAATATTAGGCCTTTAGCGTCGTAAGGTATGTACAGTACTTTAAAGTAACAAATATTTGGCTTCATAGGTAGATCTAAACAGTTTGGTATCCTTTTGATACATATTGTGTATATTATTTACAAATTTCTACAATTTACAGTACAGTACGTCGAACCAGCTAATAGAAATCATCTGATTTCCGCGGAAAGTATTTTGGCGTCTAACGCCATCTAGGCAAAACTTTAGGATACGGTGAATGTTATCTGTGTTTTGTAGGTTGACGCACCTGAGCAGATCTCCTTTCGCTTTTCCTAGTGTGTGTATAGTGATACGTATTGGACAATTTAGCGAAAGTAAGATAGAAGTTACAAAATAGCATTCCAGATTTGATAGCAAAGATAAGGAATTGATGTCTCGTTATTGTTTTGGGACTGAATTATGTTACGCAATCGTTGGCGCATAGGATGTTGTCCTTTGGAATGTTTTTGTCCTGGTTCTCTCCTTTCCCTTTCACCTGTAGCCCGTTTTCGTTTAGTTCTACCGACAACCTTACTTATGGCTTGGCTCTTAACTTTTATACAATATTGTCATTAAAACTATGTTGCAGATAAAGCATGAGTGAGCCGGGCGATTCTGAAATGGAAGTCGTAGGTTTGCGACCAGACATGAATCCTGTCGTTGGAACTGCAGGTCTAGGAGCTTCCCAAGCCTCGAAATGCGTTGTTGCCCAATGGGATCAGCTCTGGAGCCAAGATTTACTTGCAGAACGTTACATTCGCGATTTTTGGCGGACAAAAGTTCCTCTTATCTGTTCTCCGGAACCGAACTCCACTAGTCTTGACCCTTTTTTCGATGAGGCTACCGTCACGGAACAACTGCTCAATCCTCTAGAGCTGTTTATGTGCGCTGGCAAAAATCCTAAAGAAACCTTCGAGGTAAAAGAAACATCGCTGCAGCGTACCTAACCCTTGCATTTCGATAAAAACAAAATACTTGAACTTTTACTCCACGTCGATGATAGAAATTGGCGTCCGAAGATACGCCTCCATCATTATGTGGCAAGATATTCAAACTTGGCGAGCCTACTTATTCGTGCCGGGATTGTGGCACCGATCCAACTTGTGTCCTCTGCGTTGACTGTTTCCGGGTTTCCAACCACAGAAACCATAGGTATTCACAATGTTTGCGAAAAATGAAAGTGACGGGAAAATTAATTAAGAATGAACCTATACAGAAAACGCATACCTTTCGTTTCGTTGGTGCCCTAAAATGAGTTCAATTAAGGCCACTGTATACCGACTTGCCCGATGGACAAATAACACGGGGAACCTTTTGAATGACTCTGCGTTTACTGCTAAGTTATTTTAAAACATTTTCCGACAGTAAAGTTTTGGGTAACAATATCTGGAATCTGACATTGTTACATTTTTGAAAATTTTGACAGTTAATTTGTAATCGCTTGAGAAATTTCACTGATTTTTTCAAATTTCGAAATTTGAAAATTTTCGCCATGTCAGATTCTCCGCACTAATAATTAAAAATTTTCTGTGCAAGAATATTTCCTTAGTTTCACGTGTTGCAAGGGTGGCAGCACAATTTAGAAGCTAAAATTTCGTAAATCTTGTGAACCATTTCGCAAAAACTATTGTATATTTTTGAAAAATTTGTGCACGGAAAATTTTTAATTATTAATGCGGAGAATCTGACTTGGCGTAATTTTCAAATTTCGAAATTAAAAAAAACAGTTAAATTTCTCGAGAGTTTACAAATTGACTGTCAACATTTTCGAAAATATAACGAAGTCAGATTCCAAATATTATTATTCAAAACATTACTGTCAGGAAATTTTGTCAAATTACGTAGCAGCAAACGCAAAATGATTCACAAGGTTTCCCATGTTATTTGTCCATAAGGCAAGTCGGTATACAATGGCCTTAATGTAATTTTTTTCCCCCGAAACAAATGCAGGTATAAAATGAGCACGTCAGTAGGCGGAGGCTATTGCGATTGTGGAGATAAGGAAGCGTGGGAGTCAGATCATTGCTGTGCCCGTCACACGCCTGTTGCCGTAGATTCCGGCATTTCGAGTCGACAAGCAGCCCTGCAACGCCTGGAGCAAACGGATAATGGAGCCGATATGGTTAAGCGCATCCGATTTGTTTTCCAAGCAGTTTTACATTACTCGTACGAGCTGCTCACCTCCAGCTTGGATGTCAGCTTACCACCCGACCTCGAAGTAAGCGATAATTAGTGACGAGAACGAAAGATAGGCCAATGAGTTTTTAAGTCAGTTTTGTAAGATTAAACTAAAGCTCCGAATATTAATGCATTTTAATAGAAATACTATTGGAAATTTTTACCAAGAGAAATTCCTCCTAAATAATCTAATAAACTTCTACGAAGTTATTACGGAAAAGTTATTAAAATAAGTCGCTCGGAAATCGAGCAAACGTCCGTAATTAGAAGTCATTAGAAATTTAAGTTTTTTTAAAAAAAAAAGAAAGGGTCGGTGTAAATAAATAGATGGCAACGAGATGACGCGAAAAGAGTGTGAGAAATGCTGGAAAGTTAGATGAATGACGAGAGCTGGATGAGGAAGCTGTTTTAGGATTTTTAAGCATTCTTTGATAAATTGATTAATGCTGCTTTCGGTTAGGTTAAAGATTCGGAACGGATGAGCTCGTTATTCGAAGCCGGTCAAGAAGCACCATATTGCACCGTGGTGTACAACGACGAGCAGCACACTTTCGAGCATGTCATTGAAGCGCTTCATCGGGCCTTGGAATGCACGCAACGCATCGCATTGGAACTGGCCACTTGTATAGACCGCGAAGGGCGGAGCGTAGTTCGCTGCTCCTCGTACCAGAATTGCACCCAAGTGCGCCTCTTGATTGAGCGATCCACTTCACGACAACACAAACCACTGCGTGTGGTTGTCATGGACAGTCACGTGATTGCACACCAAACTTTTGCCTTGCGCTTATTATCCTGGTTGCAAGGCTTAATGGGCACTTGCGAAGGTTTTCGCATCATTTTGGCCGAATCTGCCATGGAGGTAAATAATGGGCCGTTCTTGGACGTTTGTATTTCCTCATGCAGCCCTTCATATTTCTTTTCGTGAACGAATGCCCACAGGCGGTACACGGTGACACTTCAATGGTCGAAGGCGTGATGCTTTATGATACCCAGTTGTGGAAAAGTGCAAGGACGATATGGCACCGGCTGTTTATTACGGGTTTGCTCATGGATCCCGACAACAAACGGGCTTTCGCTAAAGTATGCAGACAATACCTTCTTGGGAAAAGTCAAAGATCAATTTGTTAATTGTGATTCTTGCTTGACAGTTGTTCGTAAGGCATTACGGGGCTGTAATGAGGGATTTTATCACTGATGATCACGAACACAGTCATTCAGTATCGTCGCTTTCGGTTCAGCTTTTCACCGTGCCCACCCTAGCCCAGCAGCTCATCGCAGAACACGATGTTTTGGCCGTTTTGCTGCAGTTTTTCATGTTTGAGTGTGAAAAGCGGAAAGGCGAAAGTAACAGACCAAGCAGTGGCCAATTTTGGGTTTAAAAGATCTGAGTTTTCGGTCCTACTTTCTTTACATTCATTGCATTCTTTTTTTACGGTTTCACCATTTTTTCTCGTTTCTTTAGTGTTTCCCATTTATTTTTGTTTCTTTTATTGGTACATGTATTTAATATTAATATTAATTATTTATTAAATATTTTATTTATTTAATATTAATTTAATATTGGTATTCTATCCACCTACTTTTATTGCTCCCATTGATCATTGACACTTCTGTGTTTTTCATTTCCCCCGATTTATATCCGTTTCTTTACATATACAGATGGAAAGCTCGCGTTTGAACGGTCGAACAGTACTGCAAGTTTCCGGAGAGCGATGTATGTACTGTACGATTTGAAGTACCTACTCAGCGGACCTCCTCCAGTGACCGATCCAACGACAAAAGCACATTCGGGAGTTTGGGTTGAAGAACTACGGAAAGGATTCCTGCATGGTTTTGCGTTGCTTACAAGCGTTTTGTCTTTAATGCAGGTAAGTTCTAGGAACATTGTCGTGAAATTGTTGAAGTGTTTTTTTTTCGAGTTTTAATAAGGCTAACCGTTCAGAAAGAGTTTTCCACTTTATTCATCAGTGATCTAGCATGTTTATTGCGGATTGTTTGGTATTGCTGTGTGTATGTTCCCCTGCTATCTTATAAGGTTTCTTCGGTTTGTGCGTAACTTTCTGGTTCGTTAAGGCTTTTGAATTAGTTTTTTGTCAATTCAGTAAAATGTTTTAGTCTCATTTTTTATTACTAGTATTATTGTTATTATTATTAGCAGTATTTTTATTATTATTATCACTTATTGTTATTATTATTAGTAGTATTATTGTTATTATTATTACTAGTATTGTGGTTACTAATATTATTATTATTTTCTTACTTCGCATTGTTACCTTGGAAGGGAATGGACGCAAGTGTGCGGCAAACGGGGCAGCATCTCGAGTACGAGCCGGAATGGGAATCGGCGTTTAATCTCCATTTCAAGTTCGTTCCCGTGTTGGGGTTGTTTATCCGATGGGCAGCTAGCGATTATGTGATTTTGCTGAAAGCTACTCGACTTATCTTGAAGAAATTGGAAGAATTACAAGTACCGGAAATGGTCTGGGGCAACGAGGTCGAATTCGCTGGTCATAAGCAGCGGGTGTTGGACTATGACGTCAGCTCGCGGCCAGTGAGTGTGCATTTACCGCTGACGCGTCTTTTAGCCGGACTGTGGCTGTACTTGCCCAAATATGGCTTGTCGTTATTACAACCAGCTTTGCCCATGGGGAATTTAACCCTCGAAGCCATTATTGAACCCGCGTTACGCGTTCAAGTTTTAATTGGCCAGGTAAATTATTTAAAATCGTTGCGAATCGCTACAAAATCAACTGATAACATGAACCCATTATAATAGTATAACTTGAATTTGTAGATTGAAGCTGGGCTTTGGCGAAGAAACGGGTATGGTTTGCTGAACCAAACATATTTCTATGCCAACGTTCGTTGCCGACCTGAAATGTTGGACCGGGACATTACCTTGCTGCAGTTCTCGGCAGCTCACATGGGCCCGAATGCTTTCCTCTTGTGCGTTTTGCATCGCTATGGACTTGTACCGTGGTCCAAAGAAAATTTCGAGCAACACATTGCTGCTAAGGTACTTATCTAATGTTTATTTTATACATAATTAAATTTTTGTTGACTTTCACCCATTTTCGATTCCCGTACAAGTCGAAAATAGTACTATACCACTACATTATATCGCTAAATTACAACATTCAGTATTACAATCGCTAAATTACAACATTTAATATTATATCGTACAAGGGAGTACAATGGAGAAAAAAACTCCGTTTGAAGGCAACGTTTGTTTTTCTAGAAAATTGTTATATTTACTTTCTTTCTTCGATTATCTTTTTTAAAATTATTTGTCGCTTTTATTAATAATAATGTTATTGCTGTTGTTCGTATTCTTATTAGAGGTAGTAGTAATAACATCTTATATTATAAGAATAGTGCTTCTATTATGACTTTCTACTCTCCTGATCCTTTGTGTGAAATTAAAATTGTGTTCGAATTCTAGATAGTGGACGAAGATACAGTAAGGAGCACCTTGGTCCTCGTGCAGGAGTTTCTGCGGCTTATTATCATCTTAACGTCAGAAAGATACACTTGCGGTATTGGCCAAGTATGAATTTTCTTTTTGTTCTAAAAAGATTACTTTTTTACTTTTTGCTTTTAACTAAAACAGCACGGCCTGTTTTTTAACTCGTTGTCTTTGTGGTATTACAGTATACATTGGTTGAGGTATTAGTTTCCCTTCTTATTTTACTTAATTTTTCATGTAATTTTTTCTCCAAAAACCGATCTCTTATTTATTCGTCCATTTATTATTATTTTTCCCCCCAGTGACTCTGTTGTGTATTGACCATGTACGTTCTGTTTCAAGGTTACGGAAGACGATTGTTTGATGAAGGAAGTTATTCAGCAGCTGTGTATTGAACCTATGGCACACAGCGCTCTGAATCGTAGTTTGCCGGAAGACGCTCATCACGAAACGGGTCTAGATCGCGTGGTAAACAAAGTAGCGGACTTCAAAAAACCCCAAACACCGACCAGCGGTGCGACCTCGCGTGGAGTCTACGTACTGCGACAAGGTAGAATGCTGAAGGGTGTAAATATGTAGTGTGCATGGTTTTTACTTTAAAAAATCCCCGAAGTTTATTCCACCTAAAAACTTACCAACAGCAATTTCGTACTGATTTCTCAGTGAGGAAGGTTCTGCATACCGTACCTAATCAACGGTTTCATGGGAACAAAAGTAATAAGGAAATTATCTTGTCTGTTTTTCATTTCTAGAATACGAAGAGCAGTACAATGTTTTCTATTACCATTACACGAGAGAAGAGCAGTCCCGGAGTGAAGAGAATCAGCGCAAGAAACGCAAAGCACGCAACGAGGAAGATTGCTGTCCCCCGCCTCCTGTAGTGCCTTTCGAGTTGTGGGCGGAGCGTCTAGCCGAAATTTGCAATTCCGACGTGCTCCTGGCGGTTCTCAAACTAATCTTGGAGCGGGCAGCCAACTTGCGCAGTCGTCTGTTTAGCGAAGGACAGTTGCACGCAGCGTTGCATATTATAGGCCTGGGCCTACGGGAAGAAGAAATGCGTCCCAAACGCCAGCTAGCGGCATTTGACTTCGTTGCCAAAGCGGAGAGAACAGCTAACATTTTGACGCTGCTAGAAAAACTTCAAACTAATGGCAGGGTTGAAGCTCATCGACCCTTGTTGAACTGGACCATTCGCAAATACAAACAAGTAAATGCGATATTGACCCTAATTATTGATGATATACTTGCACAAACGCCGATTATTCAATCTTAAATATAGACGAATTTACTGTAACATACGATTTAAGTGCGATCCTGAAAGAGTTAAGGATTCTTTACACGGAATTTTTAAGGCGAATTTTGGTAATTAAAAAACTGTTAAGTTTTGTTAAGAATTTGTATTCATTTTGGTTAATTTTGCAATAATTGATTTAATTATTTTTTTCTTCGTTTTTTTCAGTTACTAGCATTGACCCAAGGACCGAGACTCTCTACAGCGTTGGACGCACAAACCAACATGGAGGACGACAAAGAAGCACAAGAGGTACGAAGTTTGATCATATGTGAAAGAAATATGCGTAAAACATTCGAATAATTTGAAATATACACTTGCTCGTGCTAACAAGAAGAAATGATGGACAAGGACTTTCCCAACAATCTTAGTTGTTTGAAGTTGACAAGAAACCTTTGAAGAAAAGCAGAAAATAGGGCAACCTTTGTAAATTACAGACAACTGTGGAAAATATTCTTCGTGAGGTTCTTTTAACATGTTTTTTTTATTATTGAATTGGCCCGCGTAGGCTTGCGCCTGTTGCCGGCATTTGTCCGTACAGAAAAATTGCACTTTAACAAATATCCAATAACATTATTTAACATGGTTATTCGTACCCTTATTAACTAGACATGTATGCATTATAATGTGACAGCGACGAAAAAGAAGATTTAAGATTTCTTGGGAATAGTGTAGCAAAATTTCCGTTTTTTGTGTGTGAATTGTAACGAATTTTTTGGATTTTTTTTTTGTCTCTTTCTCTAGGCTGTGAAGAAGCGTAAAGCAGCCATGGCTGCCGCACGCCGATCCGCCATTCTTGCCCAGATGTCCGCCCAGCAGAAAAACTTCATAACGCAGCATAAACAGTTGTTGGATGAATCAGAAACCACCGAGGAGGGCGCTATCATGCAAGTCGAAGCTAGTACGTCAATAGCAGAATCTCTTACACCGATTGCTCTCGGCCCGTCGCAAACGAAACCAGATGCAGAACAGCAAAGGTATTGTTTGTATATTTTCTACATTGTAGTTCTTTGCCTATTTTCACTTGGCCTGTGCATTAATACTAACAGCGTGTGTACATTATTAATACTATTTTTAGTTGTTGTTTTTTTAAAGTAACGTGAATTTCTGTTGTCGTATTTCACACACCCACTTAGCAAAAGTCCAAGCTGACATGTTGATTTTCTTTTTTTCACAAGTAATTCGCATATCTTTTTGTTTCTTGATCAGTTTTTTTTCCATTTGAAGGGGGTTTAGTGTTTGTATGTGGAAGCGGAATTTTTCCCATTTAAAGTTCCAAGCTCTGCGAGTTATTAAAATCTTTCACATTTTTCGTTCTAGTTACACTTGTATTCTCTGTCAAGAAGAGCAAAAACCCAGTTACGTTGGTCAAGGCCTAGTGTTAGCAGCTTTTGTCCAGCGCTCGGCGGTGCTAAAGAATCGCGGGTCATTGCAAGATCGTTTGCCCTATGTTGTACCGTCCACAACGGCCGAATCTCGCCAAGAAGAAGAAGATGATGTGAACTTTCCGCTGCTCTTCAGCTCCAAACGACCTGTGGGCATTTATACAAGTAGCTGTGGCCATGCCATGCATGCTCACTGCTGGCAGAAATATTTCTTGGGACTAGTAAGCCGCGAAAGACGACGTAGCTACAGGTAAACGGAGGCTTTTTTGGCCCACAATGAACGTCATGTGTGCGTGGGTTGCTTCACAATCGAGTTAAACAGTGCTGATTGTTCTAACGATACACACATTGCAGTGATGTATAATTTGTCAAGGTAAATATTATTACATTACGATTACTTTTTATTTAAAATTTACTATTACATTACAATACACTTGAATAACGAAAATAATCGTTACATTACAATTACATTTGTAAAGTAATGCATTGCTTTGCCATTACTTTCGGTTAAAATGTTTTTTTACATTGAAAACTGTTCCAGTTTTCCAAATTTTTAAGTATACAAAAAGTAAAGTAAGTCTACGTACACGAGCTGTTATGGAAAGGATGATAGATTAATTACAAATAAATTTTTAATGTCAAATGAGTGCTGCACACTTTCCATGCTGGAGGCCATTTCACAACACCTTTTAGTCGATCTAAGGCAACGAAGTTCCAAAGCACAAGTTCTTCCCCTTCCCCCTTGCTTTACAGATTTTCTACTTTTTCTCTAAGAAACCAAAGTAATTGTAATTGTAATGTTATTTGGCCTTTTTAAATTTACTAGTAAATTACCTTACAATTTTAGATAGAGTAAAATGTAACGAGTACATTACAATTACTTTAAGAAAAGTAATTGGCGTTACAAATTACCATTACTTGTAATAATTACACAACACTGACACATTGTCAAACCAGTGTTCAGTTCCAAGCCTTGTGAACGATGATAAACTCACTCTTGTTAGGCCTCGTCACCCCAGCAATTACGACGTGGAGCGACGGGAATTTTTGTGCCCCTTGTGCCAATCGTTATCGAACGCCGTGGTGCCAGTATTGCCTCAGCCGCCTCGAATTGCGCCCGATACTGCCTCGACCATTGATACCGCCGCGTCCAGAACCCTCTGGCTAGAAGCTTTAAGCACCGCCGTTGCAAGCTACGGCAAGATGGAACCCGTCAAGTTTCCCAAGGAGGATCAAGCAATGTTGAACCGAATTACTCGTGCCGAAGAGAGTAAACAAGTTTCTATACAAGACGGAGTCGATGAAATGGTGGACTTGTTTGGGCAAGCGGTTTATGCCGTAAGTTTTCTTTGGGCTCAACCCTAATATACCCCAACTAAAGCATTACATATTCAAGATACTCTCCCATTCGTCTTTTCTGTCCTGTCGCCAGAAAATTTCGTAGGATTTTAATTGATTCCTTTATTGGGTTCTACAGTTCGGCTTGGACAAGATTTACAACTCGGAAGAAGAACAACAGATTTTCGGAGCTTTGACCCATAGCGCAGCCTTTACTGTAGCTTCCGTGGATGCTGTACTGGCTTGGGAAAACAAAGCGCCCTTAGCAGATCTCTCCTTAAGGCAAAGCGAAGGCCTGCGCTCGCTTTTACGATTCCTATGTTACGTTCGTGGCAAACTCGTGACGTCCAACGTGATGGAAAAAACGGCCTGTAAGGTCCTTGGGCCCTTGCTAGGCGTTATCACAAATCAGGAGTCTCATATGGGCCAATACTCAATCCTGAGAGTGGAACCGTTAGCTTTATGGATGACTTTAACTTTATCTGTACCTACTGTGTTGGAAAAAATCCTAGCAAGTCGTCCAGATGAGGAAGAAAATCTCGCGTTGTGCTGGAAAGGCAACACACTTGAAGTAAATTCGTTTTCTCTGCCATCCTATTCTATTTCTAAGAATTTTCCTAGTTCATTTCTGTTTATTTATTTTTTCTTAATTTCTAATTACATGTCTTTTATAAATTTTCTATTTATAGGCTGTATTCATCTTTGAGTTAGCGTTAATTTGTCACGTGACCCAAGTCGTCCTCACTTTGGATTTGGCCGCTTGCCAGCAAACCAGCATGGATGTAGAGGGCGCCGATGAGGAAGAAGCTTCTTTAAAAGACAAAGGAAAAGCGTGGAAAATTTTCTTAAAAACTGTAGGGGAAATATATCGCCCTGTCGATGTTCCCGAAATCGAAAAACTAGACGAATTATTTTTGGCTCGCCGTATGAATGAATCGATGTATGTTCGATCGCTTTCAAATCAGTTTTGTCATTTTTTAATTATATATTAAAAGTTTGTCGAGCTTCACTATTTTTTCCGAATTCGTTCTGGATGATTAATGCCTCTGTATCTCTTTTTTGACCCAGGGTTCCTTTCTTACGTTCCGTTGCTCAAGCCTGTCGCTTCTTGACGTCTTCGACGCCCCCCTCCTTAGAATGGCACAGTCTGGAAGAACAAGTTCCCTTGCTGATGCGTTATTTAGGGACCTCAGACGCGTTAGAAGACTTGGTTCTTCAGCCTTGGGCTACAGCTCTAGCTTTAAGGTAGAGATTCTGGTGACCGCAGGTGAATCGTGCGATTTCATTAAGCTAATTGGCTACATGTACCTAGATTGGCCCAATCCTCGAAAGAGCTCGGGAAGCAAGTTGTCCTAGATGTGAAGTTCCCGCTTCAATCCAGTGGATTACTACCTTTACCAGATGATTACAGTGAGCTCATTAACTCGGTGTCCATGTTCACGTGTCCCCGGAGCGAAGGATATGATTCACGGACGCCAACGCTTTGCCTACTCTGTGGAGAAATGCTCTGCTCACAGGTAAAATCATGATTATAATTTTTTTCCCCAGCTTCGCCGTGAATTAAAAGCAAAATAGGAGCCAAAGGTTAATCGTGTTAAAAAAATAAAGACTTGGAGAAAAATAACAAATGCTCGCAAGATTAAAGGGCAATGGACACCGAAAACGTAAATAGAGATTTTCATGGATTATTACATTACACATTCATCTAAGGATAAAGAATTTTGTTTCGATTTTATCTGACCAGCCGTTCTGGAGATATTTATTTCTAAAGTTTGGGCCTTTTCCCGCCATGAGGAGTGTGACGTCACGGGCGTGAAAATTTGAATTTCATAGACAATTTCAAAAACGCATATAGAGATTTTCATGGATTATTATAATAACCATTATTCTAAAAATAAATAAGTTTGTTTCAGTTTTTTCTAACCACCAGTTCTGGAGATATTTATTTCCAAAGTTGTGGCCTTTTCCCGCCCTTGAGGATCGTGACGTCATGGGAGTGAAACTTTGAATTTCAGATTTTTTATTTCCTAAATATCTTCGTTATTTTTTCGCACCTGGGAAAAAGAAACATATGTTCAGAAAATAGATTTTTTGCTCTTTTTTATAGGACAAAGTTGTTTTTAGGTGTCTATTGCTCTTTAAGAATCACTAGGTAGGGCTGGTGAGAAAACTTCTGACCTTATTGGCTTTTCTAGAGTTATTGTTGTCAAACGCGCGTGGACGACAAAGTGATTGGCGCATGTACTTCTCACGCAGCTACATGTGGCTTGGGAATTGGGGTGTTTTTACGTGTACGGGAATGCAAAGTAGCGCTATTGGCCCCAAAATACAAAGGTGAGTAATAGCCAGTTGCGAAATAAAGGGAAAAAAGCCCATTGTGGCGATAATTCACGTTACTTTTTCATATGAACCGGATTGTAGGTTGCTTTGTGCCACCACCATATTTGGATGAATATGGCGAAACGGACCAAGGTCTGCGCCGGGGTGATCCTTTGCGTCTGTGTGCCTCAAGTTACCGAAAACTGGAGCAGTTATGGCGCAGTCACGGTGTCCATGAAAAAGTCGCCAGACAAATGGAAGCTTCGCAGTCCCAGGCATTGGTGGTCGCGGAATGGTTCCATTTGTAGCAATTGACGTCCAACGCATTTAGTCACTTGAAAAAAAAGAAGATTGTTTCTTTTTTTTATTTTTGGTTTCTTTTTTTTTTACAAAAGTATTTTTTTCGTTGCAGTTAATATTATTTTGCATGAAATTGTGTTCGCCTGTCATTCTATTAGCGAAGGTTGTTAGCGCGCAAAATTTACATTGTTTATGGGCGAAATTTGCTGAGAACTATTTATGCATGCGCAGAGTTTTCATCGGGATTTTGTTTTCTCTTGAAGAAGGGTATTGTACGTATATTTGTGAGTTCAAGGCTCTAATTTGTCTAAAAAAACATGAAATGACTCAAATGTACACAAAGCTTTGCCGAGAAAGGTTTGTAACGTTTATGGTGTAAATAGATAGAGACTAAGGATTTTTTGGAACGCAAGTAGGGCAATACAGTTTCGAATTACAGTCAAAGATTAATCACGGAAAACGTTCGGTTCTTGAAAACATAGTAATCCCAGGGCTTTGGTTAGGGGAGGGGAAAGTCTTACCTTTATATCGGACTATTACAGAAATTTCTTTCGGAACCGGTATAAAAATAATAATTTCAGGTTTTGACATCGATATCTGCAGGAATAGAGGACAGCGGCCCCAACATTTTTTTCCCCAAGCTCTGGTTTCATGGAAGAAAATTTTATCACGAATTGGTTTGAGGACTGGGTTTGATGAGGCTTCGAGTACAGTAAACCCCCCCGTTTACGCGGTAGATCGGTTCCAGAAAAATGCCGCGGACAATGAACCGTGTAATACATAGGAAAGATAGAAATACGTTTTGCGCAAAAAAATACTCGTGTCGAATTCTAATAAAACGTGGTATTTGCTCATTTTTTATAAAATGATTGCAATAATAAAAACTTACGTTTCATTTAATATTTCAGAGATATAAATTAACCACAAGTTTAGGAACTCGTAGCTTACAAAATTCACACTAACCACCATCTCGACTGCGCTGCCAGTCACTAAATTAAACTTCTGACAACCGCTTTAATGGCTAGAAACATTTCTCAATTGTCTGTAGTCTGCGTATTCGTTGTATTTTATTCCAAATTAGCTCGCACTGTGCATATGGGCTTTCAAGTTGCTGCCGACTGGACCGCTTCTTTTGCCGTAGGGTCTATACTTCCGATAAAATCAATGGCTATCTGAATCATTTCTATAGAAGGTCTAGTATTCTGGGTAGTGAACAGGAAAGGTTATTATCTTTCTTTGCTCTTTTTCGTTGTGTCCTCCTTGCTTTATCTCAATGAGTTCGCTTGTGGTCAATTCCCTGTCATTTGATTTCAGGAGATCTTCGGTGTCATCAGCATTTACAGCAATAAACCCTTCACTTCTGAATTTATGTCCTAGTGCTGCTATCTGAGCAACATCGATATCAGTAGTTTGCAATTAACTACAATCACTTTTTAAGCTTGAAACGAATCCGACTAAATTTTTTCTCCATACGGCATTCATTGTTGAACTGTTTAGATCTTTCCATCCTTTTTTATGTTCTTGATGGCATCGGCGATGTTATAATTGTAACAGTGAACTTTTTATCTTCGTACAAGCGTAGGGTTTTGAACTATCCGGTCTTTATCCTAACTATTGAATAACTATTGCCTTATGTGAATAACAAGAATAACTTATTTCCATTACTATTGAATAATAATGTAATAGGAGCCATTTTATCCGAACTATACGGGATTAGACGTTATGCCAGATGCAGATACACAAATCAAGGGATACCAGCTTAACGAAATCCTGACCTCCGGCCCAGTGACGAGCAGGCTACCAACCCCGCCGCGGCCCGGTGGTGGACACAGCTGTTAGGGCTAATTCCAGATGAGAATTCGTAGTATATCCCTAGCGGAGCCACTGAATCAATCCTGTCAAATTTCTCCCAGGTCACGTTGGGACACGAGAAAGAGGACTAATATGATCGTGTGGAGGCATGAGGACAGCATGGCAGGTAGTGTTGGAATCTTAAAAAAAATCTGGTCATTAAACAGAATTCGATAGGATTGGCGTAGCACTGTGAAATGGCAGAGACCGGATGGATTTTTTTCTCAATCATTACCGATCAAAATCGGAGTAGCCTATCTAGTAGGCATAATTTAAAAATTCTCAACACTTTTTTATAGAGGGTTTGTGGCTTCGCAATTCTTTGTACAAACAATGTTACAGTTATTTATTAATACATAGTTAGTACTATAATAATTACTTAGTGGTCTAATAACATTATTTATTAAAATCTATTTAATAATATTTACCAGTCTTTTATAGTTGTCGTATTTCTAATAATTAACTAAATGATCGGACTGGGATCCCGGGGCGGATCAAATTTTTCTTTAAAAAAATGAAAAATTTTAACGGTTCGGATAGATTGAAGTTGACGCATGATCAAAATTGATCTAAGATCTGGAACATTGATTGTAGTATTTTACTTCAGTGGCGCCTCTTGGGACACAACCGTGAACGCTAATTTGGAATTATCGCTATTCTATTGTAATGAAACTGAAATGGGATATTCACCGAAGTTGACGCTCTTCGAGAATTCCCCCCCCCCCAATTTGTAATGAAATAGTGGGAAAAAACGGATGCGTGAAATCCAATCGGAAAAATTTGAAAAGTGGACAAAATATGGTGACTTGAAGTGAAACCTATGTCATATGCTTAACCTAGTTCTCTTAAATAGTAATCTCTTAAAAGTTAGAAAAAATATCTTAAAATGCATTCCGTACTTTACATATTGAGATCATTTGACAGTTAGCCAAGTATTAGCTATCGGATCCATTCTAACGTACAATACTGTACAGTACGTCCAGCAATGAATACTTTGTGTGATTACTAGAAAAACAGTATTATGAGGCACAAACCCACATTCTGCCGGAGTAACCGTATTCGCTTCTACTTGTTTTATTTCTATCCGTATTAAAGTCGTATTTTCCTCTTTGATTTCCCCCACGCTAAAATCAAATAATATATTCTTCTTACCGGATAATTACACCATTGTCACATAAATGACAAGCCAACGCATTACAGCTTATCTGGATTCGATGGTACAAACCGATAATACTTTCAAAATTCTATTTCGTTTTTCGTTAGCCTAGTGAGTACTGCGTCAGTTCGCATTTCCCAACAAGCTAACACGCCCAAAGCTTGTTCGGCTGGCAAGTGGTAAACACCCGGTTTGTCTTCTTCGGTGTCCATTTTCGGCAAGTCGTTTGTGATTTTTACAGGTAAGTCAAACTTCCTGTTGGAAAAGAATAACATGCTACGCGTGTTTTCCTATTCGGACACGCCTATCTTAAAATTTCCGATCGTAAATATATTCATGTTGCGTCACGACAATCGATAAGTTTCATTGCGGCTGGATCCAAATGACGTCACTGTCTTTCTTATCCCCTGACCGGGTGTCCGTTTTATCTTTAAAAGGACGCTTGTTCCCAACCTTGTCCTAAGGGAGTACGGACCAGTCGCCCTTTCCCTTTTACAGCCGACCGCAGATATCACCTTATTAGGATACAAAAGGTACGACAATTCTTGTTCGTCAGCTATTGCCCTACGGTGGTCCAGACCGTTTTACACCCATCGTACACTTCACCATTAGCGTCTTTTTGACGTCAGGTTAACTACTAATCTGCACCTGAACACCTTCGCCGGCTCTCACGTGGACTTTTGGCAATTTGCCTCCCTGTCGGGGTTTTCCCCTTGGTTCACAAAACAGCAGATGTAAAGACTTGGAACACAATGCAAGTGCTTGATATTGCACTGTAGAACGAGTCATTGTCACTATTTTGGGCTTTACCTTGGGAAAGTTGAGCACAGCCTCCTTCCTGTTACAGCTTCCAGATCTCGTGAACTTGAGAATGTCTCCGTCGTCTAGCCGCGAGAAATCTGAGTTGTTTTCAACATTCATGAAACCACATGCAGCTCTAGGCAGCTATATTTAGCATGTTAGTAAGCACGTCAAGGAAAAATAAGGAAAACATATTTGTTTTTGCCTTGTAAGTCCAGCGTGGTTTTGGTTGGTTCGTTACGTCATCGTATTTGTGCCTTTTGCGGCGATTCCTTGTGAAATAATTTCATATCAGATTGCTTAGTAACCAAAGTGTCAGCGAGCATAAATTTCGGTGAAAAACTGTGACGTGAAAAGGCAGAAAAATCTGGAGTTTTCTCTTACATTCGATTATCTCTAGGTCAAGTGTTGATTGTAAAATAAAACCACCGAGTGTGGCCCCATTAAAGACCATTGCATTTCACAAAGAAACGTTTTAAATTTTTTTCCCCGCACAAGTGGGACATGGCATGGTTTGGTCCTCGCTTTGTCATAATTTATTAGTTATTTGGGATACCGTGAGAAAGTTTCGAAATTTGACAGTCTTCGATGAAATACCTAAGAATCCCGATTAGAGAAATGACTCCTAATTTGGCCTGCCCTGTAAATCATATCAAGTAGACATGATTTGTAGTTTACAACGTACAGACCCACGTACTGACTTTCGAGAGTTAACGAGTTATCTGGAGACCAAAAAGCCTATCGATTTTTTTATTGCGAATTATGACACTACCCGGAACTTCGATTATAGCTCGTGAAGTACTGCAAGAAAACTCGCAGTCTTTTTCCCATATTAGTTTCTTGACATTCGGACTATATAACTACAAAATTTTGCCAAAGTTGTCCATTTTAGTGAAATGTTACATATTTGTGGCTGTTAAGGCCCCGGTATACACAAACCTCTTATGGACGAATAACACGGGGAGTTCTAAAAAAGGCTTCTGCGTAATGCTTTAGTATATTTCAAATCAATGCTTGCAGTAAAGTTGTTTTAATTGATATCTAGTGCCTATGTTTGAGATCTTTTGAAAATATGTTTTTATTACATTTAAAAACTAGATGAATTTTTGCAAATTTTGAAATACTTGAAAAAATAAAATCTGGGTAACAGGAGCACAGGATATCTTCTTCTACATTTTTTGGTAAAAATACAATTCAAATCGGACGAGTAGTTTTTACGATATCATTACTACAATTACCAAATTTTAAGTAATGATTTCGTAAAAACTACTCGTTCGATTTGAATCATATTTTCACAAAAAAATGTTGGCAGAAGATATCTAGTGCTCCTGTTACCCAGATTTTATTTTTTCAAGTATTTCAAAATTTGCAAAAATTCATCTAGTTTTTAAATGTAATAAAAACATATTTTCAAAAGATCTCAAACATAGACACTAGATATCAATTAAAACAACTTTACTGCAAGCATTGATTTGAAATATACTAAAGCATTACGCAGAAGACTTTGTTAGAGTTCCCCGTGTTATTCGTCCATAAGAGGTTTGTGTATACCGGGGCCTTAACAATTCTTTCTAGTAAAAAAAAATTATAAATTTTATTAATTAACCAGTTTTAATGTAGCACAATGATCGAGGGCACCCCAGTGCTCGAGTTTGAAGTATTAACAGACAAGGACGCTTCACAGCTACTACAATATATATAACAACTGCAACACTTGCTAAGTACAGGAAGAAATCAGGTTATCCTTGCGACTTGAGCCCATTCGTAGCTCGTATCGCAGGAAATAACGCGAGAATTGGTTTCCAGCTTGTGATGATTCCGTTGCCACTGCCCCAAAGCTCAATTGAGGGCGCTTTGCCAACCCAAAGAAATGACGTGCTTCAATTAGGAATCTTCTCGGTCAAAAAACGTGTGGGGGTGATTTTTGGGGCTGAGTTTGAAACACAAATTCCAGGAAACCAGTTTTCTTGTCTCCCAATATGGGAAACCTCCTTCGGAGTCCTGAAACAGCATTACCTAAGACGACGTCATAATACACCCCTCGTACTGGCTGCCTACGTTGTTCTTCCTCTTCTCCTTTCGTTGTCCACGCCCCAAACTATGCAAATAAGCAGCCGAGACGTAAGGATGCCCAGCACCTTAGGCTATTTACGTGGCGTCTATTTTCTCTCAGTTGCCTCACCTCAGCCCGTGAGCGATGCCTCCTCTCGTGTAGATTTTTGGGTCATATGGGGCGGAGTGACGTGTACTCCTCCCTTCCTCCCATATTCGTCTTTGGGTATCTTGAAGGAACGAAGGACGAAGAAAAGGAGGAACGTTTTCACACCGAGTTGCACAAGTTTTTCCAGTACTCTCGACGGTGTTAACTTTTTGCCTCGCCCAACTCCCGATTCACGTTTCCTTTATAAGTGATTAGCTGAACCGAGCTCTTCAGGTCAGTTCCTCTCCGGCACACCAACTAGCAACAACCTGACCGTTGTTCATTACCAAAAAGGTGACTTTTTCCGCGATCTTCCGTTTCCGAAGCTTTCAGTGATTTCCAGTGTCAAGGTTAGGGATTTTTTTTCCCCTCCCGAAGATTTACGGCAAGAGTTGATAACTGGTTGGGACAGTTTGCATTAATGGCTTGAATGTTGTTCTTCTTCTGTGTGGGTATTCTAGGTTTTGTAAGTGCGTTTTGCAACAAAAATCAAAGCAATGGCCGCCGAACGTCGTGGAATTTCCATTCCTATTCGCTTGGGTGATTTCAGCATTTTGGATTCCGAGTTTAACAACATTCGTGAGCGTTTCGATGCCGAGATGCATAAAATGGAAGAAGAAATGTCCAAATTCCGCTCCGAACTCCTTTCCAGGGAATCTTCCATCTTCTCCAAGACTAGCAGCAGGTAATGTTTAGAACAACATTTATTTTCATTTAGAACAACATATTTTTTATGTATTTTTTAACAAACCTATCTTAAAGTTGTAAGACCATTAATTTTTTTTAAAAAAGATTTCGTTATTAGAATTCCATAGTTGGCTTTGCGTATTATAAAGTACTTTATTGGGCTGAACTGTAATAGTTTTTGGCTAGAGGAATTTGATGCTTTAACTGGAATAGTTTGGGGCTATAAAAATCCATTAAAGAACGAACCAAACCCCGTTTCCGCTTTGGGGGATTATTTTATTTTTACATTTCAGTTTCGCTGTACACTGTTGGAAGCCCAATAGCTAACGTTTCTGTCTCTTTTTTTTTTGCTTTTTCTTCCTTTTCGCTGTTCATCCATGGTCCCTTTTTGCCATACCTCTCCTGCTTCTGCTGTTGGGTGTTATTTTGATCCTAACAACCTTTCTCCCGGGCCAACTCCACCTCAAACATTCGCGGAATTCCGCCTTCCCCCGGTTTTACTCGTTTCCTTCCTTCCTTTTGGGTTGTAAAACCTGAATACTATTTCCCCTTTTGCCTGGGATGACAAATTTACCTTTTCACACCTATCACACCCCCAAAGTCTGCATACCAGCGAAGCGCGGCAATGGATGGACGATGTACGGGATAAGATGTCTAACCTGGGCGGCGTACCTTCCACACTTACGTCTTCTTCAGTAACCAGCTCCAGTTCTACTTCCAGGTTATATTAAACACACAAAAAACGCGCTAAGAATGAGAAAATAATTCCGTAGTTAATTGCGCATGAGAACGCTTTATTTGCCGTGGCATGGGGCTTATGTCGAAAAAAAACTTGCTGTTGCGTCGAGTCATCGCTACTAATAAAGTTCCACATATCACGACCCTTTTTTTCTTCTCCCTTTTTAAGATGTTTTCCTGTTTTATTTTTATTAATGCCTTAATTTATTGGTGAGATGTTCTAAATTTAGAAAGGGTCATGCTTGCCTTAAGAAAAGAAATATTTTCTGGCGAAGCGTTGAATTTTGGATTTGTTGTGTGTGACCTGTCAACACGTTACACCAATGGCCAGAAAGTTTCCCAGTGATCTTTCGAGAAAGAAGACAGGAGAGAAAGAGTGGGGACAAGACAACCATGTGAGCTATTTCACTAACCCAAGGCTTCTTTCTTCGTATATTTAGCAGCACGACAACGACTGGTGGCAGCAGCACTTTGGCAGCACCGACGTCGTCTGGTTGGCTCGATTCCCTGCATTCGCCCTTGATTCAAGAAGACGGTCAAAGCAAACAACTGAAATTGCGCTTTGACGTCTCGCAGTACGCCCCCGAAGAAATTGTCGTCAAGACAGTCGACAATAAACTTTTGGTAAGAATGTCCGACCTTTTCAGCTTAAAGAAACGTCAACGGGTTACGTTTAAGTTGCTAACGTAAACATGTCCGTTTGCTGTAATATATTTTTTTCATAGACACTAATTCTTAAAGACAATAAACCGTTTTTAAACAATTGTCTACTTTTCAATATTTAGGTCCACGCCAAACACGAAGAAAAGACCGACACCAAGTCCGTTTACAGGGAATACAACCGTGAATTCTTACTTCCTAAAGGCACTGATCCCGAAGCTATCCGTTCTTCTTTGTCGAAGGTGATATTTGCGGGATTTGGAGAATTATGGATAACAAATGACACATTTCGCTTTATAGGATGGTGTTTTGACCGTAGAAGCGCCCTTGCCCGCTCTGGCCGCAGGCGAAAAGATGATTCCTATTGCCCAGAACTAAAGAGTTGCAAACTGTAGCTGGTACAAGAAACGTGTGTGTTAATAATGCCCCCCCTCGCTGATGATATGTGGCTGCACAAGATCGAAAAACCAAGTGTGGGTTCAGAGATTTCTCAAAAGTATTCATGAAAAAAAAATGAGGCTGGAATTGAGTTTACGTAGGAAAGTCGTCTTTCCGTAAAATGCAATTTTAAATTCATTGTTGGTTGCTTCCCTTAGCTACCAGCCATTTTTTTTAAGAGAACACTTTCCTCCAGCTATGATAGCAGTACGAATTTTCGTCACCATGTTGTCCGTAGTAGCTGTGCAGTAGCGTTTGTTTTTTAGTTTGGAAAATTGACTCGAAAATAATTTACAATATTGGATAAAATCTCAGCGCACGCAACCCACAAAAAGGAGAAGAAAACTCACCAAAATCTAGATCTGAACAAATCACGTGCCATGTTTTTGTTTTCTCTCTTTCCCAATTTGGACAGTTTTTTGCAATACAGCATATTATTGGTTGTTGTAAAAAAACACGTATCTTCTAAAGAACATTCACATAGTTCAGAGAAACATGTATTGTCACCGAATGGCTACAAAGTTTGACTTAGATAATGTATTTCACTAACCAGAGGGAAATTGGATGTGCACTTTCTATAGCAGCAAATGAAAGAAGGAAAGTTTAAATTGTAAGGGATCAGTTTATTTTCAACATGATAATTTAAGCGTCGCATAGTGCTGCAACTCCAGGAAGATTCTTTCCCTCCAAAAGTTCCAGAGAAGCACCGCCACCTGTAGACACGTGGCTGACCTTGTCTTCAGTTTTCCATTTGGCACAGCAGGTAGCAGTGTCGCCTCCGCCTTAAATATTCAAATATTAAGAAATAAAAATTATTTCAAATAATTCAAATATTATGTATACATAGCGATGTATACAAGTAATTATAAACCATAATTACCAATAATGGTCACTGCGCCTGCTTCGGTAGCTTTCACAACAGCATCCATAACAGCTTTGGTACCAACAGAGAAGTTCTCGAATTCGAAAACACCAACCGGTCTGCGAACAAACAAGACGTGTTTGGAATGCATGCTCTCTATGACGTAGTTTATAACCATTCGTACCCGTTCCAGACGATTGTCTTGGCTCTCGAGACGATTTCGGTAAATTTCTCTACGCTCTTAGGCCCACAATCCAAACCTTGCCAATCTGCAGGAATGCCAGTTTCGACGGTTGCTTCTCCAACCTTTTATTTCCATAAAAAAATTGAGTACTCGATTCACTAAGCTCATTATTATTATTTACTTGTGCGTCTTCGGCGAACTTATCAGCAGTACGGAAATCTACTGGCAAGTGCAATTTTACTTTGTTCTTTTCCGCCTTGGCCGACAAATCTTGGACGATCTTGGCGCCCTCGGCGTCAAACAAGGATTTGCCGATTTCCATGTTGTTCAAGACCTTAAGGAAAGTAAAAGACATGCCTCCACCCACAATCATTTCGTCCACTTTGTCCAGCAAGTTGCCGATCAATTGGATTTTGTCAGCTACTTTAGCGCCGCCCAAAATGGCAAGGAATGGACTAAACAAAAACAAGACACCGTCAAGCAAGATTGACTTTTGCTGAGTCAGGTTTCCTAGGTCTTACCGTTCAGGATTTTCCAGAGCTTTGGCGAAATAAGACAACTCTTTCTTCAACAAGAATCCTGATGCCCTGATATCAAATCCAGTACCCAGCATAGAAGAATGGGGACGATGGGCTGTGCCAAAGGCATCGTTTATGTAGACGTCTCCCAATTTACGTAAAGACGCTTGAAACGCTTGCACGTCTTCAGGCTTGGCCTTGATCTGAAGAATAGACATTCCTAGTAAATTGCCCCTTTTTCTGGGCGAAAAAAAATATACCTTACTGCCCGAAGCGTCCACACCTTTACCTTCTTCTTCGACATGGAAACGCAAATTTTCTAGAAGGATAATAGATCCTGGAGCAGGATCAGCACAGGCGGCTTCAACTTCCGGTCCAACGCAATCGTTCAAAAATTGCACCTCCCTACATATGGGAAAGATCAGCCTTAAGTCTTCATCAGAAAATTATAGGTAAATACCGGTTCAAAAGCTCCTTCAAGACTTGGACGACAGGTTTAAGAGAATATTTCTCCTCTCGATGACCGTCAGGACGCCCAAGGTGAGACATGAGTACGACAGATTTGGCTCCTTGTTCCAGAGCATAACGAACGGTATCTAAAGCTGCAACAATACGCTGGTTGTTGGTGATGACGCCGTTTTTCATGGGTACATTGAAGTCCACCCTACAAAGTGCCAATGTCATAACGGGTTGCCAGTCAATGACGCAATCAATAATCCACTTTTTACCTCATAAGAACGCGCTTGCCGCTCAAAGGAACAGCGTCAATGCTCAATTTGTTTAAAGCCATGATTAAGAATTTTCTGTCAAGAAATTATAGTATTAATCACTTATGAACACTGTGAAAACAGAGTAGAGTTACCTTACGACCGCTTGAACAACCGGCTCACGAGTGACAAACAAGACACGACTCGGAATACACCAGCGGAGGTCGGTGCCAGCGGAAGGTCAACCAAAGGACTCACGTACAGAAAGCCCTCTAGTAACACGGTCTCGATACACGCGCGTTTCCCTCGTTTCGCCTGCGTTATGAAGTCGCGAAGTTCTATGCATCGTTTCGAGTTACGCGGTACGAAGGCCCCGCGTAAGTGGAACTCCATTGCACATCTTCACTATCGATATATGCTTCAAGTGGCATTAATGGAAAACTCTTCATTAAAATTTATGCGCATTTTGAACCAAAAATTTACAACAATGACCAGCATGTAAACAACTTGTATTAGTTTCAATGAAAAAGATTTCGAGTTATTTTATTTCCCAACATAACCTTCCTATCGATATCGTAACTCGTGTTTGTATCGTCGATACCTAGAGCAACGTCTGCTTGCTCTTCGATTTTCCCTTGTATTTTAATGGCCAGTGTGTCAGGGGCATAACGAGGCTCGAAAATCCGCGCTTTGGCTAGTGATTCTCTACTAAGAATTGACCGGCGCCTAGGACACTACTACTCGCCACTCATGCAGTGGTCACACTAACAACCTTAACGTATCAATTTACTTTTACTCGTGAATTAAAGTGCATTGGATAAAGTGCCAACATGGCTGCTGCGGTCCAACCACCTCCTCGCAAAGTAATTCCATATTTCGACGTTGCGTCCATTACTTTTTCATTTACCACAGGGCCAGGATGCCAAAGTGTTAAAAAACTTACATACCGAACAGTTAGCCAAATTGTCACAGAAGCACCAGCAAGAATGCGACCTATTAGAAGATTTACGGTATGTTTCCTGGTCTGCATATTCCGTGAAGAAATTCATTCGTATGTCTTGTTAGGAACTTTACCAAACAAAAATGCGCCATTGAAAAATCTTACGCTGAGGTAAGACCTATTTAACACATAAATACATTCTACGCATCAAGTTGTCGGAAGTATTTATGTAGAAATAATACTACTGAATTGTTATTACTGCATAGTACTAGTCGTGTTCATAGATGTATGAACCGGTCCATAAAAAGCAGCTACGACAGGCAAGGCACATTGTATAGCAGGCGTTTTGATTTTTATGGACAGCAATGTAATCGAAAATAGGGCCTTGATGAAATAATTGAGTGCGATGGGCCTATAAAAATTCGCAAAGTTTAAAGACGGCGACTAGACGACAAGCTGGCAACAACAAGGGAACAAATGTACAAGCTTATTATTGATTTTTCTTGCTCCCTAACTTACTTCGTGGAGTGAATCGCATCTCGCTTGCAAAGAGAACGAGGGTGGGGGGGAGGAACCTATCGATTCTCCCTTCGAGACCTCTCTTACATATCCTTGCCAGGTCAATTTTACTAGGCATGGTATACAGTTTCTTTCTTTTATTTATATCCTTCCAATTTTCGGAAGGATTTCCAACTCCTTATTCAACTCATGAGAAGTTTAAGCAGTTGCACATACATAATAACAAATATGTTTCTTTCATAGCTCTCTCGAACTAATACATGTGTATGTTAGGCTCTCTCTAGACTGGCCAATAATTATTTAAGCAAAAAACTACCTCCCGTCAACGAGCTCCAGAACGACGCCGCCAAAACTCAATGGTACAGTAATCCAGTGCAGAAAATCATTCCTTATGGAATCGAATCCCATTGCGACGATTTTTTTCAATTACTGTGGTCCATTTCTATAGGTCAATCTGGGCCGTGTGGGCGTGCTTATTAGAAGAGACGGAACGATTAAGTAAAGCGCGGTTAGCGGCCGCCGAAATTTGGCAGCAACGCGTTCTCGAAGAGGGTAAAACCGTGAAAGTGCACAAAGGAGCCCTGGCCAAAAAAGTAGCCAGCCACTTTTGCCGTGGTTTCATTTAGAGTCAACGCGATACCATACTTACAATGCAAAATTTTGTATGTTTTATAGCCATTGGAAGCGTTAAGACTGGCCCAGGCGGATTTACAAGCCACGGTTCTTCAGTTGGATAAATGCAAGAAACTGTACGTTGAGGAAGAAATAGTGACGCATGACGTGAGAGAAAAACACAAAGACGTTGAAGAGAAGTAAGGTTTATAGCGCTATACAGGAAAAGGTTTCAGCCGTTTTCATTTAAAACACTCGCTTAATGTGCCTTTGTGGTCTTTTTTTATAGATTGAAAAAGAAGAAAGGCAATTTCTTCCAATCCCTTTCGTCACTGCAGAAATCCAGCGCGAAGGTAATAAAACTTTTAAAAAATGCAGCGAAGCCCCAACATTTTATGAGTCTTGGTATTCACAGCGAAACTTTGTTTCCTGTTCTTTTCTGTAACAAAATATTGATTACTATTTGTAACTATTTGTTAAGAATCGGTAAGAAACATAAAACGCCGTCTTTCTGGGAAGATTTTTTTTTCTTAAGTACGAAGATTTAGCAAAATGTAGACTTTGGCAACAGTCAGGCTGACATATTGATGGACTTAATTCAGTCACAATTTTCCGTGTGTCTTAAATTGTGACTAATAAGACTAGCTATTAACACTGCATGTGAGTGTTTACTTTCTGACTTTACTGTAGTGTACGCGACCTTTAGTTTGTCTTGTCCGTCAACGGTCAAGGGCAGCACAAAATCAAGAGTCGATTCTGTTCATCAGGGATACGAAACGGACCATTTTCTTGTTTTAAAAAATTCAGAACAATGCCAACTTGCAGTGTATTTAGCCAACAACGTCAATTCTGCAAATTGGCTGTAATTAACGATTGATTAATTACATGTCCTAGCACGGTTTGACCGACCGCAAAACTTTTACAGCGTACGAAGTTCGTTACGGTTACAACCAAATTAAGGTTTCAGTGTCTTTGTTTAATAGCTTTTAATGTTACGTAATCTTGCAATTAATGTTTATTTTTGCATAACGGCGAGGCAACGGAGGAATATAGTCGAGTTGCAATTGAATGCAAGGGTAGCAAGACGTAATTGAATCATTTCAGATAATTTTACTAAAATCAGATCGAACCTCGATCGTTACCTCGCAAATGACCGGAATCCGGATGAAGCTTCTCCGGCAACATTCCGATCAAATGTATAAGCAGTATTGCGTGCAAGATGGAATCTGCTGTCGAAAGTTGCTGTGCCGATTTAACCACGTGAAGTGTCACTGCAACTACGCATTTCCACCTCAGCATTTGACAAATTAAGAAAGGCAAGCTTGGTTTGATGACGTCACAGGCTCCGTTTTGAGGGGAAAACGTTTTAGCTTTCGAGCTACCTAACTCCGCCTGTAAACAAAGCAATGTTGGCCGTGGGAACGTGGAAGGGTAGAACGCTCTTTCAGTCAAATGTAACTTGTGACGTCATCAGAAACCAAGGGGGTGTTTCTTAATTTACCGAGATGGCCGGTACTTTTGCCCTCTGGCTATGTGCAGCTTTCGACTAATGACAGTAATGTGACGGGCAACTGAATGGCTTTGAACAACATATTTAGCTCGTTTCCATTTTCAAACACGTTTGCAAAACTTCAATTGATTTATTGGTAGCTGGGGAGTCGACGGAATTTGTGCGAAGAGCGGTCAACAACAGCTCGCAATGACTACTTGCTCCAATTGGCCGCATCAAATGCGCACCAAGACCGTTATTTCCAAGTGGATTTACCCGACGCCATGAAGGTAACTTACTCTGTGCTCATAAAAAATTCCGCTTAAAGAGCCATAGACACCAACAAACAACGTTGTCTTATAAAAAAGTGCAAAAAATCTAGTTTCCGAATATATGTTTATTTTTCCCAAGTGCGAAATAATACCGAAGATATTTAGGAATCACAAATCTGAAATTCAAATTTTCACGCACGTGACGTCACGCTTCTCATTTCGAGAAAAGGCAAAATTTCTGGAAATAAATATCTCCAGAACGGCGGGTCAGAAAAAATCGAAACAAAATTCTTTATTCTTAGATGAATGTTTATTGTAATAATCCATCAAAATCTCTATTGCGTTTTTGGTGTCCATTGCCCTTTACGTATTCTTAACCTGCGAGATATTTAGCCCAACTCGTGTAAATATATTTGTTTGATTTTTAGGGATTGGACGGTGAATTGCATGAACGCTTAGCCGATTTCTTCAGTCTGTTAGGACGTACAGAATTACTGACTTGTCAAGCCGCTTTAACGTCCTACACTCGCCTCAAGGATCAAGCCCAAACTGTAAGAGCTGTCTCAACTTTTCTCGCTGAAATTTCGCCTTTTTTCATGACATGTGATAAACTTGTTTCTTACGTACGACAGATAACTCGCGAATACGATAACGCATGCTGTGCAGCATGCTTCCCTGTCTTGCAAAACCATGTTACTTACACGTTTACGCCTTGCCCGGGCGATGAAGTAACTGCCGTTTCTACGGACCGCGGTGCAGGTACGAGTTTGCATCAAAAGGTCAAGCAATTCTCGACTAGATACGCCCAAGCCGTTAAAGAACTGAAAGAACTTTATAAGAAGCTGAACACTTTACAAGCACTTAAAGAGGCAGGCAATAAAGTAAGTATTACTAGATGCGATGACAACTCTTTTTTTTGTAGTTTTACAGTTGTATTTTACTCCACAATTTTCGTTTAGGTCGATCCGGGTGATCCCAATGGACCTGACTTGGAGAGTAAAATCGAGGAAGTTAGGCACAAGATTCGGAGGGCCGAGGTATTTTTGCCCAACTTTTGCCCACCGTAGTTTCAGAACATAACATTATACCTTCTCTTCCTTTTTTCGTATAACAAGACCACCAAAGTTAAGGCCGAAGCGCGACTGGAATATATGCGCCATGGAGGAGGTAATTAAAGAGGCTTACCTTCGCTTAAATTATATTAGCGTGGTTCATGATGTATCTTTATCATGAGTATAATTATTCTGCAACAGCGAATTAGACTGTGTGGGTAAAAAGGGCGATTTTCTAAATTACATGGAAAACTTTAGTTGCCAGAAACCCTTAGTAATAGCACATAGCCATTAAATTATCAGAGCTCATATGCTTCCATTGTTTCTTTACGGTGGTTAGTCTTACAATGCTAGAAGTATATCTTATACGTTTTTTTATTTTTCCGGGGTAAGTTGTGTAGTATAAACAGGTTAAGTTAGAGGTTTTGACGAACTGACTCATTTATTCGATTTGATAAGCATATGTTGTGACTTCGTATATTTCTTCCAGTAATCGTTACAGCGCGTTTTATTAGGTTTACGTTTCTACAGTACATGTACTGTACAGTACAGTACGTAAGAGCAGACAAGTACATAAAAGGAAATAGAGCCTGATATAATTTTAAGTTATTTCATTCAAAATTCACAGCATGTATTTTTCATGGTGTATATTTACATATTTTTATATCTGACTTTCTGCTTCGTTTGTTTAGTGAATGTGGACGAGTTTATGGTGGATGTGGACAGCTTAGGGGCGTTTGATCTGGCCCGTTCTGCGTCTCAAGCGTCAATTAGATCAGTAGTGAACGCATATCAATTTCATACAAGTTCGACTAGGGTTGCCAAAGGGAACTAAATCCGTGTTAATTGTCTTTAGGAAATGGCCAGCGATGATTCTGATGTAAACGAAGGAACGTCAGGTGATTCGGCTGCCTCCCAGACTTCGCAACAAGACCATGAAGAAGAGGAAGAAGGAGAAGAAGGTAAGAATATCTGTGTTTAATTAGCGAAACCCATGCAGTTAACTCCGATTCTCCCTCCTTTAGACATCGTGTCACGGGTTGTCGAAATGGAAGAATCGTGGCAAGCTAACCCAGCCGAGGTGGAATGGCCCGTTGAGTCGGAAGGAATCCAAGAGACAGAACCGATCATGACAGCGCAATCTGTGCAAGAAACGAGCCAAATAAGTCAACAAATTGCAATACAGCCACTCAATTATGATTGGTCCCAGCCTCTTCGCTGTGTTGCTCTGTATACTTACGTCGTAAGTTGTGTACTTACATTTAGTTCCGCTTTTTGGGCCGAACATGACATTTTGGTTAGATCTTTTGGGTTTAGGTTATTTTTATTGATTTATGTATTACTTATTCGGTTTAGTTTTTGTTTATTGTAATACTCGTATACTTAGATCTTCGTTTCGTTTCTTTTCCCGTCTTTTTTCTTTCGTTTCATTTTTTTATTCTTAATTTTCGTGTATCTTCATTTAGTTTTGTTTTTATCTGTTCTGTAATCTCATTTTTAATATTCTTTGTTCTTATTATCTTATTATCTTCACTCTTATTTATTTATTTAATTACGGGCAAGGTTGCAATTACCTTCCTGGAATGTAGTGTAGCGCAGTGTTAAAGAAACCTTTATTTTAGGCACAAAATGCGGACGAGTTATCCATAATGGAAAACGAAGAGATCGAGCTCGTGGCTGGCGGCGAAGGCGAAGGTGACGGTTGGGTGAAAGCTCGGAATTACAAAGGTGAAGAAGGTTTCGTGCCGCAGAATTACTTGGACATTCCTGACCTGCACGAAGAGGTAGCCATGCAAATGCAAATGCAGACCGCGATGGATCCGGCTGAAGACGAAACCATGTTACACGACCAGCATAGTCTCGGGGGTGATGGAGAAAGGGAAGCTAGCGACTCCCATTTGGCCAATCAGCAACCAGGAGAAATGGGCGGTTATTCTGTGGAAAGCGAAATTTCTTTCTCCTCCGTGGATTACACGTACCAACCCGCGTATAACAATAACGAGCCAGAATTACCCTTAGAAGATCTGCGTCAACCACCAGATTCTCTGCCATGTAAACTAAGAGAAGGAAAAAAAAATTGCTGGCGTGGATTTTTAATTCGCTTTTTATATATTTTTCTCTCTTCGTCGCTGTTTTTAGTACGCGGATATTGCTGCGCTGTTTATGATTACGATGCGGCTTGTTCTGGGGAGCTTTCGTTCCAGGAAGGCGATGTCATTCTTATTCTGAACCGAGATGGGCAACATGGAGTTGACGACGGATGGTGGGAAGGCAAATTATTAACGACGGGAGAACTGGGCGTCTTCCCTTCGTTGGTTGTCGAAGAATGCGGGCCAAATGGAGAACCTTTAACACCCAAAGTAAATACAGTTGATGTGGAGAAAAAAATTATACTTTTTTTTTCTTGTTCCAGGAGTCGCCAATTTTAGAAGAGGAGTCAGTTCCTCCGGTGTTCACGCCTCCAGAAGTACCCACGTTTCTCTTACCCCCTGAAAAAGTAATTATTACTCAACCCACGCCATCCGAGCAAGAATGCCCAGCTGAAGGTATAAGATTTTCTTTCGGGAAAGATTTTTTTTTATTTCTTTTCTGTTGGCTGTGCTCAACAATGGGAAATTCTTATACATTTTAGTTGTCTCTTATACATACGATCCACCTCACTTTGAGATTGAATTGTCTGGAGACCAACAAACGTTATACAGGTCGCAGTTCTCGGAAGGTAAATTCTCGATTACGTTTGGTTGCTCGTGTTACGTTAGTTTGCTTGTTTCCAAAGTTGTTTGGGCAGATTAACGTTCGTGTTTCCGAGTTTCTACGATTTCAGTCTCTATTAGTTTCTTTAATTGGAAGTTCTAGCTTGAAAGGTTTCTCTGAAAAGAGCACTGAATTTCGTAGTTGAATTTGTTCATCTCTGACTTCACACATTCCAAATCTTCGTTTCCAACTTTTTATGGCCTCATTTCTTGCATCTTATGTTTACACAATTTGGGGTCTTATCGTCGGTTACGCAATTCGTACTGAGATTGGGTCGTCACAGTTTACTATTTGAAGTTAATTATCACGGTTCATTACTGAGTAATTGAAATGGGAAGTTTTTACGAGCTTTGTAATCTCATGTTTCTTCCAAATTCCGCTTCATCCGTCCTGACATGAGAAGTTGGCAATCCAGAAGTAATTATCACGACAGCTGAGGACGAGGTAAGTCAGTTTTTTTGCAGCAAACAAGATTTTCCTATACTGTAACATCAATTGACGTTCTAGTTTAAATTTCTTACCGTCGTCATCAACTCTTGAAACATAAAGGAATATGGCAACTGACGTAAGGCAATATCCGTCATTAGAAATAAAATAGGAAGTTTGACAGTTTTGGAATTTTAGCGTGTTGAAATTTGTTTAAAATTTTTAAGATACTTAAAGATTTTGACAGTTGATTTCCCTAATTCCACTGCTGAGTCTTTTACACGGTTTTACAATGTGAAACTCGACGGAGTGAAATAGAAAGGGGATTTGCCATCAAATACTTTTATTTATTATTAGAGGAGTTTTATTTATTTATTTATGATCATTATTTAGTCTTTCATTATTATTATTTTATTATATTTATTATTGTATTATTATTGTTGAAGGACGTCAGTACTTCGACGTTTTTGTTTAGTTGAATTATCATGCGTTCTTTACGTTATTAGTTGCCAACCGAAGACGAAAGTTCACCTTGCAGTTCGACTTCTATTGTGGTCACCGCAGCCACCCCAATGATAGAACAGTCTGGGAATATTGTCGGAGAAGAAGAACCAGAGATTGTTCATGAAGAGTCGACAGAGGTTCCAATTGGTGGTCCTGTGGTCGACGAGGTGGAACCGACAATTTCGACCTTTTCCACTGGAATAGTTTCGGGTATTGGCCATGGAGGTGACGTTCCGGAAGTGGCTGTCATCGAGCAGGAGTTAAAAATGCTAGAAATGTCGAAGGAGTCTTACGCGTAAACACATTACAAGAATATAAGAAAAACGTAGACCCCAGCAAAAAACTTGATTCAAGTGCAATACCTTCTTGGCTGTATTCATTTCCAAATATTCTAGTCCTAAAGATCTCTTATAAATGGATGTAAAGAAATTTCACCATTTTCCAAAGTCAAGACCGATTTTTTTGTTCTTTTACATTGCCTGAACTGTTAATTTGAAGATTCGTTTTGGATTGCGTTAGAGTATTATCAGTAATACCATAGTAATAAGAGGAGTGAACAGAGTGCAGGTCATCTCACGTTCATTGAGTTATTGGATATTTTGTGAACAAACTGCATATCTTTTCGATTGTAGAGTTTTTTCCTTCTTTTGGTCATGATTTTCTGGCGTCTTAAATAGGCCGTTTACCAATGCATTTCTTGCCAACAGATTTTGATCACATATGTGTATTAGCGAATAATAAAAGAAAATTGCACGATATGGAGGATGGACAGGAAATCCTTAACAGTTGTAAACGACACTTAATGTAAACAGGCTGGCAACGCGTCCATGAAAGGGTTATCAAACCATTAGGCATATATAATAATCTTCTTTTATTGTAGTTAGATAATTTCAGGCAACAGAATCCTTTACGTAGAGATGATGGTTGGTTAACTCGTCATAACATTCATTCCGAACGTTTCATTGTCGAAAAGTCGCCAAAGCCGTTTGTGAACGTATCCCCGTGAAAGCCCCGCCCTCCGTTGCCCGTGACGCGCTTGTTCTCCATCATGTTGTCATAGTAGGCAGCGAACGGACGGATCTTGAACGAATCTGAGTTGCGTTTCATTGTTGAGAAATCCCCAAAACCGCTGGTGAAGGTGTCGCCATGAAAGCCTCTGCTGCCGCCCATGCCCGTAACACGCTTGAAGTTATAAGCAGGGTGAGCTAGCCAGATGGGTAACGGCATGTATCGGTCGTATTTGTCGTCCGTCTGACCTTCGTCTTGGGTAAGGATGGACTCGTCACCCGACAAAGAAGCAGAAGACGCCGAGTCAAGCGCTTCGGCTTGCCGCTTCCATCTGTTGATTAAGTGGCCTTGGTGGTGGTTGTAATAATCCATACTCGCGTGCTGCTCTCCCTGTAGGCGCCCATGGACTTTTGTCAGGACAATGGCAGGCACATAAAAGCAATAAAATATAAAGGGAGAGAGTAAATGTACATAATTTATGGCGTAAAAATCGGGTATGGCGTCCTAGCAAAAGTGCCTGTTCTTTGTCCCAGGAGTTTTAAGACAAGAGTAGACTTCGGTAGCTAGGGACTGTCGAAATTGTTTTCCAAGCTTCGTAATACAACCTTTCGTGTACTTTAGGTACAAAATGTACTATGGTACGTGTAGTAAAAGAAACATTGATGAACACCCACATTTGTGTGTAAACATTTCTGCTTGCGTGAGGACTAAATATTTACGAGCTTACTCCTATTTATATGCTACTGTTTCACGAGCCTATAGCTCAGATACTATATTGAAGTATAGTACACAAGAAATGTCACGCCTGACGTGTAGACCTTCAAATTTGCGGTACTGGGAGAGTATTTATGAAGAATACTAAAGTTCTTCCGGGGTGAAATACTTTATCTGCGTTTTCTGCTCCGCGTTTTATTGAACCGTCAATAGAATTCTTTGAAGTAAATGGTATTCTCACTTATTTAGTGTTGTATTTGTTGCTGATTCCGTCAAGACATATTTTGACAGTAATTCAGACTAGTAGGCCATTATACTGTGTTGATTACATTACGTTGAATACCCTTGTAAATAAAGTATAAGGGTTTTCTATTATAACCGAAAGTTTTTGAAAGAAATATATCTGCAGTATGCCCCACTAACGATGGCCCGAAAAGTATAACAGCGTTAACGCGGTGTGCCCGACTAATGTTCGTAACAAACAACGAGTAATGTACTAGTTTAATCTCCCTTGACCATTCGTTTGCTCCCACTTGACCCACTAATCAAATCTTCACGTAATTTTGTACCTCATAGCCAAGCAGCCAAGCATAGAAATTAAAGTACTTTGCGTAATTTGCTTTCCTAGAAGCTTTTGTCCAGCTCCGTCCCGTCCCTCACTCCAGTCTCTCTGTGGCATTCTGCAATCTTTCGTGTGTAATATTTCTTCTACGGCGTTTGCATAAAAGAAACAAAAAAGGGCAGAAACGTAACTTTCCTCTCTGCCAACGCTCGTTTTAATCTGTTTTGCCCCCTGGAAGTGACAAAGTCTGGGGCAAGTTGATGGTATTCCCTTTTGTACCATTTCTTTCTGACATGTCGTTGGCAGTCAATTTAGTATTTAAACAGCAATCTTGGGAGCCATCTTGCTCTTGTTGGCGTACACCCCTGTCTTGTCTATCATCCTTGCTCGGTGTAATACTCTGTTCTATCTGCAATTAGTCGCATACTTCGTCCACTACTTACTCCGGAAAATCAACCTTCTTGAAGAGCAAACTTTGCTTTCCAGGTGGGTGTTTTTTCTTTAGGAGGGTTCGCCATCAAATTTAATTGGAAAAGTGCCTACACCCTAGCTTGTCTTGTAAGTTTTGGCGGTACATTACTTTTGTCCGGGATGATAAAGCTTGTCAGGGATGTCGTGTTGTCTTCCATCTGAAGTTTCTGACCTCATGTGTGGCGTTAATGAGCCACACGTTTTTTTTTTAGTTTATAGGGGGATGTAACCTCGTCTTGTTGTGCGTTAAATTATGGGAAACTCGGTAGGGACCATACTTCACCTGTATCACAGTTTAGAATTCAGAAATTCCTTTTACCTTGTGCCACAGCGACGATGATAAGGAAAGCGAGAACGAAGACCTTCCTGTAGGATGAGAGAGAAGAATACAAATGCGCATTAGTAATTTGAGTTAACTAGTCGCACCTCAGTTGCTACACTGTTATCTTTCAGTTTCTAGATTAATAGTTATAACTGGTACATTCACTTCACAAGTTCTTGCTGTTCTTAGGGGGAAAATGGTCCGTGTAAAAATAAATTTCTGAACAAAACGCGAGACAATGAAGGCTGCATATAGTATCATTATGCAACCGCTGAAATTAATCCATAAAGTTGAAATTTCTCCCCGCAGCTCGGGTAATTCCTGTCCCCGCATCACAATTCAGATAATTTATAACAGCGCAAGGAGAGAGGAGCAAGACTCTCGCGGGAGTGACGCCATATGTCGGCTAATTTTGCTTGCTTTCCAAATGAGTTTAAATGCGGTCTTTAATCGCGGTTCAGTCTGCATCTTCCGGCTCGCGTGAAAGAGCACCAAATTTGCAAAGATGAAGAACCTGTTGAGGTCCACTTCTGTTGGCTAATCTTGGCTTTATTAAAGCCCTTGACGTCTGTACAATGCTAAAAGGTGTTCGCGCACAAACACACACAAATATTTTGACGGTCTTAGGTCTTGTAACGTACATTCGAGTAAATCAAGCCGCGAAGATGGGCATGTGAGGCAAAATGAACCATACATTCTGAAATTATAATTCAGTTTCGTCCTAGGAACTTATTCCAAAATATTTAAATATTTATTAAGTTCGTATAATCCTTATAATGGTTATTATATATATACTTATTAATGCATATTCACGAAGCCTAATAATCTTACTCTATGCCTGATTAGTGCCAGGAGTGAAACGCAGAACACTGTAAAAAAATATATATTTTGTGAATTTACAATGATTCGTTGTGCAGCAAAAAATTACTAGGACTTCACTGTAAAAATACTTTCAAAACTGATTTTTTAAGCACGAATTTGTTGTAGAAAAAAATTTAAAAGTATTTTTACAGTAAAGTTCTTATAATTTTTGGCTGCAGTTGTAAATTTAGAATACACTGAAGCGAACCACTAAACTTTCAGTATTATGTACGCTAGTTTGTAATGTGAATGGGTTTCGTTATCTTTATAACTCTAACTTACGAGAATAGTTCGCTAATCCTAACAGTTAAGATGCGAAGTCCCTGCGGAGGAAAAACACATCGACAACATTGGATGATATTATGGGATTCGGAGCGAAGACAACACAGGAACAGATTTTTATGCAGAACGCAAAGTGGGAATATTTAAAGCACACTTTCATTGCGATGTTTATCTAGTCATAGACGAAAATTAATATATTTTTACGAAACAAGTATATGTGTCGAAGGAACGCCGTAGACGATAATACACCGAACAACGGCGTGGTTCGTCGTTAAACTTTTGAATTAAATTAAAGATGCGTAAGTCCATTACCACAAGCGAAGTTGTGGACAGTTGACACAAACAAATGCGCCTCCTCTTCAAGTGTTCCTGTGTTTCATAAGGTGTAGAAGCCAAGAAGCTATAACATTGACAGAAGCTATATAGCTTATACAGTTAAAAGTATAGCTTTTGTAAAGCTAAGTATGTGCCACGAAAGTCGGCATGACTTAATGGAATGTTCACAATTTCACTGTCGGCTATAATAACACCCTTCCTGGTCATTCAAACTTTCGGTAGTTAGAGCTATTGAGGTACTCTTTTCAGAGGAGAAAAGTTGGCTTTTTCAATTCGAAGCTTTCGGAAGTCACTGTTGGGGCAAACTTTCGTCAAAGAAACCTATTTCCGCGCACAAATACGCGTAAGTCGGCAGCTAATATTACGACCACATAAGCTCCCTTTCATACTGCAAGTGACAGCTGCCGTCGACGAGATTTCTGTAAGAAACTCTGCTCTGTTCCTTTTTACTAGCAATACATGAATAGCAGACAGAGTTTTTGACACGTTGTTAACGTTTAGATTATTCCGCCCTTATTCGATAAAAATGACATTTACTACAACAAATGACATTGACTCTTACAATTTAAAATAAATGTAAGAGGAAGGTTGAACTTACCCAGCAAGAGAACTCATGGTGCTTGGAAACCTGAAATGGATGAGCCGAGTCGCGTTTTATTTCTAGCTTCGATTAAGTACGGGCTTAAGTCCTCTGGCTTAGTCACAACACGGTTGGCGACGAACTTGGAGCGAACGACAGGTAACCCCGGGGCCTTATAACCTCTCCGGAACTCCGCAGGGTTACAGAAAAAAAAGGCTCCGGGGTATGGGGGCGGAGACGGAGATGGGTGAGAACAGCAATTGCGAAGAACACGCCTTTTCTGACTTTAACGCCCGGCGCGCGAGGTGACGAGACGCTCTTTGACTAATCGGACACCTTTGGCTGAACTTTCTGAATTATTAACCCGATAAGGCACAAATCGGTTTACACTTTATAACGAGTTCTGAATATTTGTTCGTTGCTAGCAACTCATTTCCTGGCCACCCGGGGAGTTACCCAACAATACACCTTTTGATATGCGCCAATTGAGCCTTTCTCTTGCTCGTAATGGGATTGAATTCGAGCATCCGCGTTCGTTCGCGTTCTTAGTGTTCACAAGGTTAATTTCAGCGCGACACAGAACGAGCCTCTCTAAGTCAGTAATAGAGGACAACGGCGCCCGATTGCTCGGAAGAAATTTATTCTTTTACGAGCACATTGTTGTGCGAGTCTGGAACTCCGAGATTTGCATAAGAGATTCGATTACCGTGTAGACCAAGACGTGCCGAAGACGGAATATTGCTGCAGAGGAAGAACGAACTCACCCCGCAGTAAGAGAGGGTTAGTTTATACCTTTGCGTTCTTCGTCTTCTTGACGAAGGAAAACGAATCGACCCCCCCCCCCTTTCCTGGGGCCGTAGGGTGTTGATGTCTAATGTTGTTACAAGTTCGCTCCCCTATTAAATTAGGCGAATGCCGAAGACCCTTCGTCGTAAAGAAGGCTTGTTTGTGTGAACCATGTCAAGCTATAATATGCTACACAGCGTAAAGGTCTACTGGACCAACCCAAAATGGGATCTTTGGCCGTAATTTTGTATGGACAGTACGCCGTACAAAGGTGTGTAGAGGTGCCCAGCATTCGCAGTTCACGTGCAAGCTCGTTGCTTCCGGACGATTCCCGTGTGTCCAGCATCCCCAAGACTAAATCAAAGGTGACAGCACGCCAGGACTGTGGAATAATTGAGCAGACTGTTTCAGGGGAAAAGTCTTTCAACTAGTACAATAAAGCTAAAACAAAAAACAAGAAAATAAAAAAAGAACACCGAATCTGGAAAACGGGATCACTCAAAGCTCTGCAGTATTGTAACTCTTCACCAAACTGCAGTACGAAGACGGATTTCACAATGAAGGACCCCTGAATCAAGTCTGCTGGGTTTTTGCCCTTTTATTGTTGTCATTAATAGTCTTTCTCTTCATGAGTTACGTGCCCATGAGCTGCTTTTAGGTGCGCGATTTATAAATTAAATATGGATTTTTAGGCAACAGCGTCTTATTTACTGGGATTTTATACTGACACATCTGGGGAAACTGAATTTACGTGCCAACTGTAGATCAAATTAAGAATATTGCTCCTGGGTACAAATTTTTTGCTTCGAATTATATTCTCCTTTGAACACTTTTATGCACACTCAGAGATGCTCAAAATAAAATGGTGATTGCGAATGTCAAATTTGAATTGCAAATGAATACTTGTGAGTAATTGCAAAGTCTTCCCCAGACCGAGTTTCCAATGCATCAACGAGAAACTCGTTGGTAGAAACTAGGTCTGAGAGTTATGCAATAAGAGGGGTCAATTCCGCGTGTAAAGAACCATACACACGTTTTTGAAACCACAATTCCCATTACTGGATCGTGGTTCGAACAACTCAGAGAAAAGTACAATTTAAATTTTCATCATTTCAGAGTACACGAGAAAAATAGAAATATGACTTCTTTGGCTGTTATGGCGGACTTGTGAGTCCGATTTGATCAACTAATATCTTGTCAATTTGATCATGTAAGCGGTTTATTCATTTGTTGAAAAATCATGCATGGATAGCATCATCAAATTCGAAATTTGTGGTGAGATCTTGTAAAAATTTCGGAAAGCCAGCAGTTAATGTGTACCTTGCGTACAACAATGTACGAAGAAGCTTCCTTATGACCAAGGAAATAGTTTTGAGTAGGACTTAAATGAGAAGTAGAATGAGAAATGCTCTTGCGTTCTGATTGATATTTCGAATAAAAGTGAGCAGCATTACTTACTTAGGGGTAGAAGGAAAAGTGTTTTCTAAGAGCGTTCCCTATAGAATACTTGCAATTTAATACCTTAACTCTAAATTACCTGAATGTGTGAAGATAATATGAGAACACGGTTGTGTGCAAGGTATAGCAATGAGCGTAGCTCCAGCTATTTAATACAGTTAACATTGTTTTTTTAAAAAATATCTTAGCTTATTTTTTCGTTATTCATTTCGTTGTTTTAGGTACTCAATTTGAGGTGGAAAAGAATGAAAATTCATCATTATCTTTCAATGTTTCGATCTTTTCTCTCTTTCATATTGTATTCCAGCGGTTTGTTACATTACAAACCCAGGTTAAAGCCGGTAAAATGTTATCCGACAAGCCGAGTTGAAATTTGTCCTGATCAACACTGTAAAAAATTATTTTGTGCATTTACAATGGTTCGTTGTGCAGCAAAAAATGACAAGGACTTCACTGTAAAAATACTTACAAAACTGATTTTTTAACCACGAATTTTTTGTAGAAAAACATTTAAAAGTATTTTTACAGCAAAGTCCTTATCGGTTTTTTTTGCTACACTGTAAATTCAACAGTTTTTTACAGTTAAGTCTAGCCGAGCCGTTTCTCAATCGCACTTTGTTTCTTATGCTGCACTTCAGTTTGAAAAAATCGTGTTAATTCCTTCATTCTGAAACCTTTAAAGCAACAATCCTGTATCATTTTTACGATGCATGTTTTCCTATAGTTTAAACAGAAACATACACTTCTTACAATTTATTGCCTTTCTTTTCAGGCTGAGAAAGCGGCTCGGCTTAACAATTACCGGTTTTCTCTCTCAAAAAAGCATTCTTACGAGAGAAAACAATCTAACGTTTGCAAACATTTATCTTAATTTAATTTCTTATTAGTTTTTCTTTCTTGTCTTCCTAATAGGAAGACAAGAAAAGAAAAACTCTTCCTTCCTTCCTTCCTAATAATATTTCTTGTCTTCCTAATAGGAAGACAAGAAATTTCAAGAAGTAAATATTTGTATTTGAAGTACAGAAAAACATACATCCAAAAAATGCTACGGAATTTCTGAATTGAAGATTTTGTTAGAAGGGAGGTAATTACCACGGTTTGGGGGCAAATTGAAAAGCAGCATACAAGAACAAACAGCGGAGTGAATGTAAGTCTAATTTATAAAACTTTTCTAGAAACTAGTAAGAAATGAATGCGGATAAATATTTGGAGATGTTAAATTGTTTTCTTTCCGTAAGAAGGCTTTTTCGCAAGAGAAAATCGGATTTTGAATCAGATCCGCTGCATCCAGTGCAAGAAAGTGCTAAACTAGGTTTTTGAAGGAAAACGCCAGGAAATCCTCCTTTGAGCTGTTCAAAGAATGGTGGTGGATAGGTACAGTTGAAACATAGAAAGTTTTTTTTCTCCTTCTCAGCATCAGTTAATATACGAACTAAACTGTAGAACGAAACTGTATGAAGGAAATACAAAAGTGTCTTGCAAATTTGCAGCAATTTTTGCTCTGTATGTAATTTGGAAATTATATGCTCAGATGACACCGACGTAAAGCTAGACGAAGATTAAAACTAGGTGTTTCTGTATTTTACAATCGACCAAAGCAAAAATAAATAAATAAAAATATTATTTTTTGGAACAGCATGAGGATACCATTTTACCCATTTTTCAGTACTGCTCAAAAATAAATTAAAAATTCTTTTATGCAACAATCTAAGGGTAAGCGTAGTCAATATTAACGTAGTTTTAATCCCATTTCTGTCCAAATATTGCAATACAATAAAATGTATATTTTAGTTTGGTTCCTTGCCTCGCACTTGTCCTTTGTGAAACCCGTCTTATAACCTTTTCTCATGAAATTGTCGTTTTCATTCATTATTTCTTTTGCATATAGCTTGCATTATTTTTTATATCTTTGATTTTCGCAGATTTTTAAAGCTGCATTTCGAACTTTTGACTCCATTCTAAGAAAATTTCGAAACTTCCCGCTCAAAAACAAGCGAAATCAAACCAGTTTGACGAGAAACGTTTCCTCTGGGGCTATTGCCCCTTAGCTTTAAAAAGCTCAGTAGGATAGCCTGAAAAGAAAAGGACTACATATTCTATCTTTCTCCCTATCGTCAAATTCTTGTTCTACGAGAAAACCCCCAGTCGTAACAATGAAAACTGGCAACGTCAGTCAAAGAAAGCCGTGAACTACGCAACTTGGCATCGTGGGGACCCGGTTGTGAAGGAAGTGGCAGGCGAGGAGGTAGTAAACAGTGTTTTGGGGGAGAAAAGAAACTTCTCAAATTTTATTCCGATTTCCTCCCTGACGCTTGGTAAGTAATCGCTTCCTAGCTTGCACAATTCTCCATACCTCTTATTTGAATAAAAAACTAAAAGTAACCCTCTATGAGTTCGAAAATGTACATTGTATTCCATTCGCGTTGTCCAGCGTTCTCTGTGTGTTTTGCAAGATTTTCTGCGAATATAACTTTCGCCAGCTAGCCTGTTCCTTTTAATAGACCTTTCTGTAGAAATTTGTGAGCTTTCCCTCAGCAGTGGTGGAATTTGGTGGGGTGCAATTGCACAACCGGGTCCAACGAGTTGCTACATTTAAAAAGAGCAATTGCGCATAAAATGTTGGTATTTTTATTCCTTCACAAATGGGCTACAACCCAAGCTCGAACCTTGAAATTTCGCCACCGCTCACCAACTTCTAAAAACATTAGCTTACCATAACTTATAGCAGTGGAAGGTCGTTGACACGTTGACCTATATTTGCAGCACACCAACTTTCTTCCTCGTTCTTTGGGTGAGCTTCTTTCGTGTAATGTTCAAGCGTGTTGGAGAGCACTCGCAACAAATAATATAGGTACCAACTTTCCCTAGCTTGAGAAAACCATAGAACCGGTTACGGCTCACTCGACGCATGTTGCTAAATACTATTTTGTTTACAACGAAAAAGATATATGCCATTGACAACAATAGCCGGTCTAATCAGGTCTGATCCTGTGGCAACCTGACGCTAGACGTAGATATCTTGTCAGTCTTTCTGTTCACAGCCACTAAATCAAATGTTCGTTACGACATGAAAACAGGTTGGCTTTTCAATCTGAAGCCATGTAATGCGTCAATTAAACACATTTATTGCTTTCTTGGGCAGTAAACTGGCCAGTTTAAAGTACAAGGGAACTTTTGTATGGGAAAGTTACTTCACGCGCTGAAAAAAATGTCAGAATGCATAATAATTGGCCAGTGGTGTTGTAAATTTCGCGTTATGTCAGGCCCCTTCATTATGAATAATAATGTTCTCGCATTATGTGTGTACACGTTGTACTCGTAAGTGACTGAATGGAGTTAAGTTTATAAACTTTATTGTTTACTGTTATATTTCTTTATTGTTATAAATAATTGCCGTGTATGAATGTTACGGGAGGCTTCGAAATTCACGTCCTTGAATTTATGGGTGTTAAGATGTTAATATTTAAATACAATAAGAAAAAAGCTAGTATCGATCGATAGCCAAAAGTGAAAAAATTTCCAGTAGATCGTATTTCGAATTACGAGTTAGTTATTAATGTTCAGTATTTAAGTGACTTTAAAGAAGTCGAATTTTTCAACGACTTCATCCCTAAAGTGTACATCTTTCAATTTATTACGTCTTGCACCTTTCATTTTATTCTCAAACGGTGCGAAAAGAAGTTATGCGTGTAGTGCCTCAATATAATGTATTGGGATACAATGTAGATATTAAGATATGTGTACAGATTACAACTTAGGATCTCGCCATAAATCTTAGCCACCCAAGGTATTTTAATAGCTTATGGTTATCAGCTCGGTAGGCTTGCAAGCACTAGTGAGTCTAATATGTGTACCTTGCTCTTTCCAGTTTTTCTGTCGTATTTTTCTTCTTCCTTCTGCTATTGTTCTATCGGAAACTAAGAAACCACTGAGCCATGGCGGAAGCTCATTCAGCTGTTGCTTTTTCATTCGCCGTAACTCACGAAGGAGTCGATGTTAATTTTGATGTCGAAGTCCTTCGCTTGATTTTCCGTTCCGGCGTCCGATCATGGAAGAAGCGCATGACTCGGTTCCGAGTAAGTCGACTTAAAAATTTGGAGCAAAAAAAAAGTCTGTGGTCATTTTCCCTGTTGATAAATATTCTCTTAATTTTCTCTTCACAGAATAGTATCAAAAATGGCATCTTTCCAGGTTCGTTACCTGGGCTCTGTATTACTGAAGCGGTTGTGACTGGCAGCCATTTATCAGGGCACGATATTAGCTTTGGTCTAGTAGACAAGTGCCTCGAGCACTTGCCAGGGTAAGTTTTGTTTACCTTCTTATTAACTGACCTCGTCAGAAAACTTTGATAACCTTTCCAGCAGCATTCCTTTTTTTTCTCCGGGGGGAAGCCAAATCGGCCTTTTTTTTAATAGGCTTAAGGTACTTTCATGTTTCCATTTCCTGATGATGGGAATGTGAATGTCAGCAGCAGAAATACCCATAGGGATTGAAATACCTGGGAAGTGTCGTTTGTGAAAGTTTCTAGGAGTTTTTTTTCCGTATTGGTTGACACAAAGTGAGCGTAATCTCTGGAAGGGAAAAAGCTGAAAAGAGTGTTAAAACTTGTGTTACGTCAACTGACCTTCTTGGGAGTGGATTGACGTTCAATTGAGTGATAATATGATTTTTTTCTCGTTTGGTTGCTCTAGGAAAACTTTAGGATGGCGTATTGGGTCGTGTTGCATTGTGGGACTAGGCGCGTGGACTTCGGTAATCCTCGGAATGCGTTACTCTTTGAAAGCTTTGTTGAGCTACAAAGGTTGGATGTATGAATACCGCGGGAGGGCCAAGGGCCCCTCGATAAAAACACGCCTATGGGCTTTGAGCATCCGATTAGCGTCTGGTTTTACGCGACCGCTCCTTTATTCGTACCAGGGATCGTTACCCGCCTTGCCTGTACCAGCGTTGAAAGATACAATGACGAGCGTAAATTTATTTTGTTTTTCCTGTATGGGCAGTTCTGGCTAATGTTGTGAATTTTTCTCCCAGTACTTGCGAAGTGTTCGCCCACTGTTGAACGATGAAGAGTACGTCCGTATGGAGAAACTGTCTCAGGAATTCCAGAGAGGCATTGGAAAAAAATTGCAGCGCTATCTGATCCTAAAGCGACTGTAAGTTATTTTTTTAAGACTAACACATCTTTTTGTATCTTAGATTCTTATCTTTAAGATTGTGAGTTTTACAATGTGGGAATTTTCGTAAATTTCACTTTTTTTTAGTTTTCATTATTATCTTTTGCGATTAAGTTTTGTGTTTCAGATTCTATTTTTAGATGCAGTCGTGTAAGGTTATAGTTGCGCTTTCCGCGACGCTCTTTCGTTTTTTATTCTTCTTTGTAGTGTTCTGACAGATTTTGTGAGAAATTTCCAGTACCTAGATTCTATTTTTTAGGTCTTGATGCTTGAGGTCGTTGTATTTTATATTGTTACTTTTCTGCTCCACTTTATACAGTGTTTTGACAGGTTCTGGTTCGTAGTCGGAGGGTTAGAGTTAAGGATAAAGTTTTTGAAGGGGGAAAAAAATTCCTACGTAACGAGTTGCTTGCAGTGGAGTCTGTTAATTTCCTCAAGCAAAATTAGCGGATTAACGTCAGTGTGCTCAGTGTACGTGATATGTCAGAGGGAAATCTGTTGGCGCGCAAAGCTGATTATTTTTGCTTTGGGTGATTGTTTTCAGCTTGTAGACAGCGTTGTCTTAGGAATTCAATCTAACGGTTGATAATAGTCGGGCGCAAAAATCTGCACGAGTGTGGATGTATGGAACGAATCCTGTTTGTTTTTTTCCTAGCAATCTGTAGTCAGTAATGTATGGGTCAATTCAATTTTTTCCCATTTTATTTTGTTTGTCTTTTTTGCATTATTCAGTTATAATGCGTGGAATTGTGTTGGGGCGAATTGCGGTTCACGGAGAGACGATTATGAATAGTTGTTTGATTCTCTAGGTGGTCGTCTAATTACGTGTCGGATTGGTGGGAAGAGTATGTGTATTTAAGGGGTCGGTCACCTATTATGGTCAACTCTAACTTTTATGGCATCGATGCAATCTTACGGAAGCCCACGCCTATCCAAGCTGCCCGTGCCGCCAATGTCGTCTATGGTGCGATGCTCTTCCGCAGAGCTATCGATCGGCAAGAAATCGAACCGGTAATTTTCCGCCTTAATTTTTATTTTGTTCTTTTATTTTTTCCTCCTTGATCCATTGTATGGTGAATCTATGAAATTTAATTTATCGCTGAATTTCTTATTTTTACTTAATTACTATTCAGTTATTTTTTAGATTTGTGCGATTGTTTGCCGAGTTTTCTTCTGTTTTCGTCGTATTTTTAGTTTTGGTTTCTTTCTTCTTTGTACCTTTAAATTAGTACATTAAGATTGTGCACCTTTATAACTGTCATTTTAGTTGCTTAATTTTTATTTATTTAATTGTGTAGTGGTCTTAATTCTGTTTTCGTGTTAATTGTTACTTAAGTATGTGTATTGTTTTTTATATATTGTTTCGCGGTGTGCGAACTAGTGCGAATTAATTGTCTCATTGGTCAGATCATGGTGCAAAGTTTGGTTCCGTTGTGCTCTTGGCAATACGAACGCGTCTTCAATACCACTCGTATTCCCGGTATTGACACGGACAAGATTGTACACTTGACCGACTCTATGCATTTGGCCGTGTACTGCAAGGGCAAGTATTGGCGAGTGCCGTTATACAATAAAGGCTCTCTGTTGATGCCTTGTGATTTGGAAAGGTAAGTCTCAGTTTTATGTTGAAAGATTGACTTTAATCTGGTTTGTTTCGCTCATTTAGCCAGTTCCAACGCATTTTGGATGACAAGTCGGAACCAGACGTTGGCGAAGAACGATTGGCAGCGTTGACCGCCGGAGAAAGAGCGTTCTGGGCAGAAACGAGACAAACGCATTTTAACAAAGGATTGAATCGCACCAGCTTGACCGTCATTGAGACCGCAGTTTTCGTTTTGGTTTTGGATGACGAAGAATTCGATTACGATCCCGTAAGCTTTTTTTTAACAAAAATAAATAAATAATTGGTGATCACTTGAAACTTCGTTTCTTTTCGATTTCGATTACGATTCCGTAAGCTTTTTTTAAAAAACAAATAAAAAATAATAATTGGTGATCACTTGAACCTTCGTTTCTTTTCAATTTTCATTCTTCAATACTTCTTTTCCCTTTTGTCACTTCGTTTTATTTTTTCTTGAATTCGTAAGCTTTCATGTTTTTTCCCCTATGGTTTGGTGTGTTTTGTTTGCTACGTTTTTTTCCCCTGTGGTTCGTGTTATTCATTCAACTTTTCTAAATTTTAGGCTGACCCATCCAAACTGGACCATTTTGGGCGTTCTCTGTTGCATGGTAAAGGTTACGATCGTTGGTTTGACAAATCTTTTACCCTAGTTGTGGCTAAAAATGGAAGAGTAAGTATAAACTTAATAATTTTTTTCTTCCCATTATAGCCTGGTAAAACAAGCCTCTTTTCCTTTCTTTCTAGGTGGGATTCAATGCGGAACACTCATGGTAAGTTTATGGTTCCAAAGCAGAATTGTTATTTGTGACCTTTACAGCTGACCCGGTACTGGAGTACTTAGACAACCCCTCCCACACGCAAGAAATGTGGAAGCGCTCATTGTGGAATCTCTAAAAAGACAATTCATTGCAGGAGAGAGCGTTTGCCTTAATCGTATAGTACTTTTTAGGGCCGATGCTGCCATCATGTCACATTTTTGGGAAGCAGCTCTAGGCAACGACCTGCTTGGCAACGGGTAGCGTTTCCACCTTAAACGATTTATCTTTATATACTTTTCCATGATCTACTCTCCATCTCTGCCATTTTTTTTTTGCACTGCACACGCACTTGTTGTTTAGCAGCAGCGCTTTATTATTTAGGTTGCGGCTTTTTTAACCCTCAGAGTAAGGTACATTGGAAGAAAAGAACAACATGCCGCTGTCTGTTCACTGTGTCTTTTAAGTTTCTTTCTCTTGCGTTTATCACTTGTCTCGTTTTCTTTCTTTTTTTCCCCCTTATTTCGACATGATTCCTTTGGATCACGGTAACAGGGCCGACGCACCAATCATGGGCCACTTATGGGAATTCTGCCTAGGTGAAGATCTTCTAAGTCTTGGGTACGGCCTGACATACACGCCTTCTAATTTTAGTTGTACTTGATGTAATTTTTTTGGAAATTAATGGTAAACCGTAGTTAGAATGTGTGGCATTGTAGTTAACTTTTTATGTAGAGCTTTGGAAATGGGCACTCGCTTCGCTTTATTTTGATGTAGTATCTCGTAGTCTTTGGCTGTCTTTCTCTACAATACGGTTAGTAGAATTGAGTATATTAACAGTGTCACTTTTCTGGGCCCAATGGTGTAGATATCGCGAGGACGGACATTGTCATGGCAAAACGAAAGCCGATCCACCTGCGCCTGTACGTCTTCACTGGGATTTGGGACCGCAAATCGTTGAGCGCATTGAAACGGCTTACCAAGTGGCTTACACTTTGTTACAAGACGTGGATTTGCATTTGTTAGTCTACACCAACTACGGCAAAGGCTTCATGAAGAAATGCCGGGTCTCTCCTGATGCTTACATCCAAATGGCCCTGCAACTTGCGTACTACCGGGTAAGTTTCATATTCGTTGACGTGCATGTCTAAAAATTTGAAATACGTCGGTCAATTTTGGTTGGAAAGACCTGATAAAAATGGAGTAATCGCCATAATTGAGCAATTTTTTTCTCCACCCGTATAGCGGTTTGTTTTGATTACATCGAATCAAAAGATTATTTCTTGTTATCTGATATTGAATATTTTTACATTTTTTTTAGTTTATGCTACTTTTATTTCGTTTTTAAGTGTTAATGTATTTGTTACATTTGTTTTGCTAGGATGCTGGTCGTTTCCGTTTGACTTACGAAGCCTCAATGACTCGTCTTTACCGCGAAGGTCGCACAGAAACTGTGCGTCCTTGCACTGTCGAAAGCTGTGCGTTCGTTAAAGCAGTAGAAGATAGCGCGACACCGGTAAAGGCAAACGAATTCATTTAGAAAAAAGAATTGCGGTGTCTTTTGTTTTTAAAATATTTTATTTATGGAATGTTGTTTCGGAATTTATAGCGTACGAAGTGCGTGGAACTTTTGCGTGCTGCTTGCGCCTACCATCAACGCGCGTACCAGGATGCCATGTGTGGCAAAGGAATAGATCGTCATCTATTTTGCCTCTATGTCGTCTCAAAGTACTTGGAAGTGGACTCGCCATTCTTGAAGGAAGTTTTAAGTGAACCGTGGAGGTTGTCAACGTCGCAAACGCCACATGGTCAAACGTCCAGGTTTGACTTGAATAAACACCCTGATGTAATCTCTGCCGGTGGCGGTTTTGGACCGGTAGCTGACGATGGTTACGGGGTTTCCTATATCATTGCGGGAGAAGATACCCTTTTCTTCCACATTTCGTCCAAGAAGTCGTCGGGTGACACGGTAAGTGTTGTTTGGGTGCAGAGTATGGTGTTGAATCTTTTTTGAAATTATTATTTATTTTTCTTTATTATTGTATCTTTTCAGGATTCCAACCGTTTTGCTCAGCAGATTCAACGTGCTTTGGCGGACATGCAAGAGTTGTTTGCAAACTGAAAACTTTTCAAAAAGTCGAAGAGCCGGTTTTTATAACGTTTTCGAATCTTAGCAATGCAAATAGTGGTAGTCAGTGTGAAAATTATGGAGTGGAGTAATAGCCCAGAAGATGTTTAGGCGTACAGGTATGAGGGACCTGAATTATCAATGCAAAAGATGAAGGGCAGAAGTGAGGAATGAAAGACAATAACTAAAGTTTCAGCGTGTTTTAAGTTTCATCAATGAAAAAGGTTCTATTAGAAAGATTTTATGAAAAGACATAACTGGACTAGCAGCAATAGCAATGGTAAATGTGTTTTACTTCCTAATTTTCGCATCCTTTTTCTCGTCTTTTTTGTTTTGTGGTGGATTTAGAGTTTTTTGTCTAATGCTGAGTACCCAGAGCAAAGGCAAAAGGTTTAGCGTTAGGTTTATAACGAAATAGCCTCAGATCGTTTGCAGCGGTGCTTATACCACAAGTCGTCATTAGAACTTGTGGGTGTAATGGATTTTTTTTGAAATATATGATCATTTTGAGTCCGAACAGGTGTCTTTCATTAAAATGAATGTCGCTTCACGTAGGAAAAATTTACTGTCGCTCTTTTTTTTCTTTCTTGTTTTTCTTGTTCGGTTACTCTTGACTTGAAGTAGGCTATCCATAGCAGTAGACCAAAATATGTCCGTAGCTTCACACCTTCTGCCTTGCTTATTCCGTATTGCCTACATTCCGTATTCTTGGCTGTTACAGGTTCAACCCTTATACACGCAACTGTCCAGCCTCGAGTTCCAGGTAGCTTGTAAAATCTTGCACTGGCGCTTTATCTATTACAGCATTCTTTTATTTTTATTAATATGCTTTTTATAACCGTTTCTATCTGAGATCTGCGTTACTTGCACGAGACACGTCCGAAAATACTTTTGCTAAAACCCCGAAAATTGTACGCAAAATTCTGATTTTTATAAACCTATTTTTGCTGTATTTTGTGGTATTTTTCAATACATTTTCATCCCAAAAATCGATTTTTTGAATTTCGCACAAAAATAGCGGCCTCCCTCCAAAAATCCTGTCTTCCCATTGGTGGAAATTCGAAAAAATGGGCGTGGTCACGCTTTCGAGCTGGGAAGGCTTTTTCCGGGTTATTTTCCATAAGAAACAATGTTGAGCAAAGGGGTTCCCCTTCAGAAATCGTGAAAAACTGGAGCTCCTCCTTCCTTACCGTCCTTGCTCCTCCCTAGCTGGTCCCTTATCCCTCGTGCTCGCTCCTATCCTTCTGTTTCCCACGTGGTTCGGTTTCCCGAACCACCAGGTACTCCATATTGGATAGATGTAAGCACGATAGATACGGACCGAGCCAGGAAGGAACTCGGAGAGGGAAGGAAGGAGGAATGAGGATATAAACCCAGGAGAGCCTGGCATTTTTTTCATATAAAATAACCAGGCCACGGCCGGGATCGAACTTGTGACCTCACGATCTCGGCGTTACCCGTTAGACCGCTAGGCCAATTCGGCCTTACAAGTATATGTCAAAGACTTATATATAAACTATGCTGACAGATGCCTTTCAAACTTCCTTGACACATTCAGAGTAAGTATAATCGCTCCAGTATCCAATGTATTAAATCTGCTTTTATAAAACATTTACAGCGAAAGAGCTACGATCACGCCGTTGTTAAAAAATAATAATAATATTGAGAAGAAAATAATCGCTCCAGTAAAAGATGATATACCGAATGAAGCCAATGCACAAAGGCTTTAAGCCAGGTATGTATTTTTCCCCCTTACTGTAAATCTTCTTTTATAGAACCTGCTACAGCCAAGGAGTTAAGCTAACTTCGTTTTTCAAATAATAGTAAAATAATAATCGCTCGAGTAAAAGACGATATACCAAGTGAAGCCAATACACAAGGGTTGTAAGCCAGGTATGTATTTTTTCCCTTGTTTTTTTTCAGGTATAGATTTTCCCTTGCACCAGTTAACATGATTTCCTCTTTCGTGAAGTCATAGGTCTTTTTCTTTATCAATAATGAAAACTTAAGCCGAGAAATAGTAAGTTTCTCTATGGTTTCTTGAGAGTTACATTTAGTACTCTCAAGAAACCTAGAGAGAGAAAGAAGTACGCCATAGATCTTTGTCCCCCGTATGTTGCTCAGTATGTTCGACTGTACTGGACACTTACATGCGTCACGGATACACGATGCCATTGATTTTCATATCTTTCTATACACTAATATTCATAATCATCTTTAGTATTGTTAGCCAGCACATTAGTAAGACACAAAACCCAGAAAAAACTGTAAACATTTTTCGAACGTTTGAGTACTGTAATACTTTTGGTGTTTCCTCAAAGACTTTACAAAAGCATAACATTTTACTAACGTAAGGGTGCCATTAAATAAACAGTGCTAACCGAAAAAACCCGAAGAGGTGATAAATAACTGTTAAAGGCAGTAGAGCAAGAAAAGGTCGGTGTCTCGCTGAACGGTGAAAAGGGGGGCGAAATTATGTGTTGTCACTTTTGGCTAACGAGCATATCACAGACCCACTCTAAAAGCCCTTCAGACTCGCTCTCCTTTTATGTTGCCCATGTTTCACTCAAAATGCACATCGAAAAAATAGCTTCTTCACGAGCAAGAAAAGTCATCATATCTAACATACACCCAAGCACCAAAAGGTTAGAAACTTGACACGTTCTACGGAACAATCGTTGTTAGTGTAATGAAACTAAAATCTTCTAAGAAAATGGTACAGTAGGGAAATTCCTCTTTTTCCGCCTAAACTGTAAATGAACTAAGCTAAGTTTTGAAAAGGAATAAAGAAAAAAAATCAGAGTTTAATTAGGCTTAGCTCTTAAGAAGCTCCTTAACTGATTCCACAAGGGATTTTGCACTGGTGAGTCTGTCGTATCCATCAGATCCATTTTCCGCGCGAAATATTCCGGTGGTAAATTCAATCGAAGAGGGTCTCGCAGTCTTTTCAAATCGCCCTCAATCCGCATCACAGTATCTTTAAGCTCATTATATTTGGCAACATCGAATCCAGCTTTTCGAGCTTTCTTGTGAAACGAAAACAGAAACTCGCGATCTCTGACGTCTGGAAGCACATAGTCCTAAGAATAAAACAAATAAAAAATTGAAATAAACAGTATCATAATGACGTTTCAGGGCCATTTCGGCACGCTAATAAAGCTGTCACTTTTCACCTGTTTCGTGAGGACGTAATACGCAAACGCTGCTACTGAGGTACCGTACGTGACAAAGTAAGTGACGGGTTCCATAATATCCCACGAATATTCCCACCAGGTTAATCGAGCTAGAGCCCCAAATTGGAATGCCATTAGCCCTAAACCGGTCCATGTTAGTATCGTTGTCCTCCGTTCTGACTTGACAGCCAACTCCGCTCGTTTCTGCAAACCACAAGGTATTAAAAAAAAACTTTTCCTTTCCCCGATGTTCACAAAATAAGCACGCCAAGTGCCACTAACCTTTTCCAGCGGCTCTAATTCTGCTTGTAACGACTCTAATTGCTTAAACAATTCTCGTTCTTTTTTCAATTGGTGTTCGCTGACATTCAAAGCTTCGTACAGCTGAGCAACTAGATTTTGCACGTCCGTCAAACGCTCCATTTCTTCCTGTAACAACACAGTCATTAGTAATGCTGTCAGCTAAGCTAGCAATTTGGGATAAGTTTTGATGGCAAAAAGCCATTTACTCGTGAAAGACGTTCCCGCGGAGGCGTCGCCACTCGGTAGACGGCATCGTTAATAATCAAGTCGAAATCGTTCTCCATCAAAGATTCAATACTGTTCGTCGCCGCTATGCGTTTGCCGTCTACAAGAAAAAATATTTTAATGTCACATTCCCTGACGGCAATCAAACGCAATTTCGGAATGCAACGTTAATTGGCATACGTTACCCGCTGTACGCGCAACGACTCGGTCCACTCCTCGATCTTCTTGTTGGATACTGGCAATGAGGTCGCCAACAGATTGCGATACTGGCCTCAACGTAAAAATGCATTGTTCTCGCCGTGAAGGAAGCGGAATCGTTAACTGCGGTAATCCACGTACATAAGCGACGGTAACTTCTGTGCGAAAAAAAAACAAGAGTAAGGAAAAGTTAGCTCTAATCTTATTTGCGTTCTTAAGTAAAAAAAAGCGTGTTATGCTTAGGGGCGTAACGACATTCCTTTGAGAGCACAGGGGGAAAAAAAGTAATTTCCCTCCTCTGGAATGTGCTTTCTCTTACGCGTGTAGTGCTTTTTCTGACTCAGATTCAGAAACAAGAGACGATAACCTCTCTTTCTCTTCTCATCCCACCACTCGAAGACATAATGGAAAATGGCCAGAGGTCAAATGCATTCTATATACGAACATAGGTACAATGTGGGTACACACAGTACAAAAAACACAGTCCCCGGGGCAAAAAACGGTGTCAGAGTTCTGGCGTCAAGATGCTGGCGGAGAAAGCTAGAGAGAAAGCTTTCTCCAGCTTTCTGGATCACACCATCAACTTTTTCGTAAGTAACTTTTTCTACCATGTGTCACTGGCACTGTGTCAAGGAACCTTGCTGCTGCTTTGCGTATTGAGCCATCAGATAAGGGTTGGCACCTTCCATCCGAGGCGTTAGCTACAAATCCCTAGAATGCCCCTGACTCTCACAAACTAGCTAACAAAACATAGTTTTATTTTCGTACTCGGACTATTCCATCTCTATACGATTATAACCAATATTTGCCTTAATTTATTTATTCATTTACCCTTAAGGCCCCGGTATACACCCCCCTCTTATGAACGAATAACATGGGAATTCGGGGGATGGTTTCTCAATAATGGTTCTGTCAATTTCGAATCAACGTTGGCAGTAAAGTCGTTCTTATTAATCTCTAGTGCATATGTTTGAGACTTTTTAAAAATCTGATTTAAACAAATTTAAAAACTGTAGGAACATTTTTACATATTTCGACAAATTTGACAAATGTAAAATCTCGTTTTCGTATGCAGTAGAAATCTTTCTGCTTTATTTTTTGCTGAAAGAAACATTCAAATTGGACGAGTAGTTTTTACGAAATCATGACTAGAATTCCCAAATTTTAGTAAATGATTTCGTAAAAACTAATTGTCCGATTTGAATCTTGTTTTCACCAAAGAATATAGAAAAAGATACCTACTGCACAAGAAAGCCAGATATTAAATTTTTCAGTACTTCAAAATGTGAAAAACTTTGCCTAGAGTTTTTAAATTTAACGTAATCATATTTTAAAAAAATCTCGATCAAGTGCACTAGATATTACTAAGTACAACTTTACTGCCAACACTGATTCGAAATTGACAGAACCATTATTGAGAAACCATCTCCCGAATTCCCCATGTTTTTCGCCCATAAGAGAGGTGTGTATACCCGGGCCTTAAACAGTGAATAGAGCTCATTGCCGTCTATGTGTTGTGTAAGACTTTTCCCCAAGTCTGAATTGTCTTATTACAACAAGTATTATCTTAGTCAACAACTAATATTCAAAGCAACCGAGTCCCCAGTATTTGTTTAGAAAAGAGACCCTCTTCGAAATAGCAGTGTGCGATTCAGACAAGTCTATAAATAAATGAATCTATAAATAAATGCCCTTGGTGTAAAAACAAGCAGCAATTGCAGTGACAGTGTTTCACGAAAACTTGTCTTTTTGACTACCAATAAAATACGAAAGTTTACAATTCTACCAATATTACTGCTACTACTACTACTACAACTGACAGTAAGAAATAAACAAATGAAAAACGGACACGGGTTAAGAAACTGAGATTAATCTGCAACTCGAAAACTGGTTCAAATGGTTGGTTAAAGGCAGCTAGTCTTCAGAATATAAGAACAAGATCACTAATCGTTCCAAAAATGAAGGCATTTAAAGCCATGCCAAGAATTTTTAAGTCACATCTTTACTCAGCAAGTCAAACCGTCCGATTCGCAGTCTGATACTCTGGTACACGGCCAATTTCTTCGACTCTTTGAAAAAGAACCTCTCTATTCCATTTTAAACAATTCCTATTTCAACAGGAAAAGGGAAAAACGTGGCTTCAAAAAATCAACGCTTACAAATTTTATGGTCTGACAGGAGCAGATCAAAGAATGCAAGATGTAAAGATGTCTATTGTAATATACCGCAAAGAAACATTCGGCACAAGTCGCAAAAAAAGAACTTCAATCCTTGCATAATAGAGTTAAAAGACTCGAGCTTGACTGCACTCTCTTTCGTACCGTTTTCAAGACTTCGGGATTCATGTGAACAGAAGCAAAAAAGTTCGCACCAAGTATCTATTCTTCTTTCGTTCTTTTTTTTTTGAGAGTTGGTAACAGACATTTGAAATCTGTGTTTGTGGTTTGTATTATGTGGAAAAGTATCGCGAATGCAAAAAAAAGCACAAAAACGGTTCTTTGCTTCAACACTGACCGAAAGGAATGGTTTTGGAGAGGCTTTTCTCAAAAATAAAACCCGTTACGCATTATAGACGCAGATTTGGTTCCCCATGAGCATATGGAGACCAATTAATGTAATGCTTGATAAGTTTTATAACGGTAAAACGCGAAAGAGCACTTGGTATTGTCCTTTAAGCCTGGTAATACTTGTGAGCTTGAGAAATTTTGTCAGTTTGACTGTGACTACTCCCGAATTCGGTCTGTTTCGAATACAAGTTTCCTCAATTTTTTTTAAAAAAGTGTACTCTTAATTACGTGCGTCGCGATCTATTTCGTGCAGCCTTGGAATACCAAACTTTCGATTTCTATAGGTGGTAAGTACTACAATTGAGCTTTGGGCAATGAGCTGCCGTTAAATTGGGCACTACCAATACCGACGCTATTTAAGAGTGACAAAAAGTGACCCGAAAACGAAAATGTGAGAAAAACGAACAGCCCTCTCACTAGGAGACATAATCAATTTATTTTGTTCGTGTACCAAAGAAGAATGGGCGAAATTCCTGTATGATTATCGGAAACCTTACGAAAGATTTTCCCACGACGCTTTTACCTAACAGTTTGGCACAAACAACTCATAATTATGCACTTTCGCCCCAAAAATGCGTCATGCTACGCCACTCAACTTTGAGACATACGCAGAAGTACAACAATGTATCGAATTCCTGCCCTAGTTTTACCTGCCTAAATGTATCTAAAATAATATGGTGTTAAAGGAACTAAGCAAATTAAATTAAATGGCTTAGATTGCGACTAATCATACCTGCCACGCGTAATATGCGGTTCACTCTTATATCCGGGTTCGGTTCGTACAAGAATATAATAAAACGTTCCCTCTTACTAACTATATTTTTGCATGAACGCAGACTACTAAAATGAACACTGTGTCATCAAGCGTATGTGCAAGAGAAAATTTCAGGAAGCCGAGTCTCTTATACCCGATTTTTTTTTCTAGTAACGGTTCAGGAACATATCTGTCACGGTCATGGTATTGGAGATATGCGATAGTCATCTAGCCGATTTGCTTTAACAATGAATACCTGTTACAACTGTGTTACCTTTTTCTGCTAGGATAACCACGAATTTCTTTTCCATTGTTACGCGACAGTTGTTTTGGTTTTACACTACGGTTACTAGTACCCTTATTAGCTCTAAGTTTTATATGTATACAACTGAGTACATTGCCAACCTCGGGAAAGATTCTAGTCAATACCTCTTGAACTCACAAGCAAACTCGTCAATTTATTTCATTTCAATCTATACGGGAGAGGCTCATACAATGTCAATTAAAATTGCGTTAAACGTCATTTTATTTGCAATAATGTTTGGTTTAGTTTCCTTGCATACAGTGACCAATGTTGGTTCTAATTTTTCTCACCCGGTGAAAAGCTGCTAATGCATAATTAACATCCTCCCAGTAAATTTCCTTTAGAAATGCAGTCTTCATGTTTCCCGAAATAAAAAACAGGCACTTTCGATCAGAACTGTCAACTGCAACTGACTGCTTTATGCAGTAAGAAACTGTTTCCTGCAGCCTAGAAACGTTGAAGATATGAATGGTCTATTATCAACCGATACGCTAACAGAATAAACTTTCTATCTGGTAATTCTGGCTCTACATCAGGCAATGATTTAAAAAAAAAATCGCCCGAATAACAAACCCTTAGAAGTCAAAAACCAGCAACGAGCAAATGCTCACGTTGGCCTACATCAGGAAGCCACGGAGTCCTTGGGAACTTTTCTGCCTGATTAGCTGAATTGACGCTCAAATTTATTAATTGAATACGAATTCATATTTTACTTCTCATACTTCAATTGAACCTCAGAGCGCTGTGACCTTAATCAAAATCAACACAATTCAATTATAAGCCTATTGTTGAATTATTTATTTTTACTTTTTACGTAGTAATTGACATTTCAATTAAGTTCCATTGAATTCTACCAAGTCCGTGCTCGACGCCACATTTTTATTTGATTTTTGAATCGTTATTTCTTTGTTTCTTTTTTTTACACTATATAGCTTTTAAGGAATCGACTGCACCAACCCACAAAAATCACACAAAGTGACACGTAACTTTACAGAACACTTCACATAATAAATGCCAGACAGCACTTTCTATTCGACATGCTTTTATCATCCCCTTACTTACTACCATTACGTCAAAACATTTGTCAGCTGCCGAAACAAACCATTCATCACCAACAACCTGATCAAAAATTTGAACTGCGTCATAAAAAACGCCGAGGTAAGCCAAACAAAACAAAAAAATCGCATCGTGTGAAATCTGGGAGAAAAAATCACACACAACCAATAAATACATAAAAGTACTTTCCCTGTGGTGAGAGGCACGCACTCATTTTTAGAAACAAATGGAAGCAACAATTGCGCCTAAAGCTTACTGTCTCTACGTTCACGCTTTAGGAAATTAAAGCGCAACGACGACTATTTTTTAAAATCCGAAACCCTACTTCTCACATCAAAAGTGAAAAGAAATTGTGTTCCCTTTTGGGGCAGTTTAAATATTTCCTCTTTTTTTCTCTCCTTGCAACAACAATAACAAGTCAAGCTTGATAAGTTTCTGTCTGTGTCCAGTACCAAAAAAGCCTACCTTGGTTCATTTAACTTCTCGGAAGAGTTGTTAGTTAATTTGCCCTAAAAGCTATCCATTGTTATTGTCGAAAAGAAAACAACAGTGAGAACCGCTCCATAACAATAACTATTGGCTTTTGCTCTACAAACCTTGCCATTTACCCTCGCCCATCGTTAATTCTAACAGAAAAAAAAACTAGGTGATAGAAAAACGTCTTACATTCGCTCACCATCGAGTTTCAGATTTTTCCATCCATTTCCTTGAAAGCTGTTTACTCTTACATTCTCCCTAAAAATCAGTCCACGACTTTTACTCTTCCCCCAAGATCGAAAGTTGAATGATGGCGACATGGAAAATGTTGTCCAACTCTGCCTTTTATAAAACACCCTTCTTTGAGCCAGGTATGCAAACTGGGTTAAATCCGTGGCTTGAGGCTGGGCGACGACCTACTCATCCCAGAGCGGCAACTCCTGTCGCCATCTTTGCATTCTCCGTCAGATGGTGAGAGTCAAGTGGATGCACAACGTTACCCAGCATATAGACGATATTTTTTTTCCTTTTTTTTCTTGGGGTAGGAAAAGATAGGGACGACAGTGGGGATTTAAAAAAAGGGACTATGCAAAGCACCTTTGACTGGGATGGATGGCAAAGACCTGCATGAAAAGAATTTTGACTTTTCCCTCGCGTAAATTCGGGTCTAGAATGTCCTTTTTCTGGCGCAAAACGACCTTTCGCTATCTCTGTTATGAAGCCTTCCGGCGAAAATAAAAAGTCATTTACAAGTCAAACCATTTTCTTTACGACATCTTCTCTATACTACGCAATGGCTCATTTACATTGGGGTCACGCCATCACAAAGAGAGAAGTGGAGAAAAATTGTTCTCTCGCACAAGTTCTCCCCGGGTCAAAAACCTGAAGGATCTTTTAACTTGTCTCTCTGGTAAACAAACCCTCCCTTGCGAACAGCGCCTTTATTATTTGTGCCTGGAAATTAATAGCTTCACCCACTTTCGCTTCTACATGGATGCTGATGTTTAAATAAACGTAGAAATAATAAATCATATAGAATACATAAATACTTTAATAGACAATACAAGATACAATAAGAAATACATAGAACAAGTTTTTAAAAAATCCATCAACGACAAAAAATTACAATAAATACATCAAGCGACACACCAATCGCTTAGGTGGCAATAGCCTTCTTATTCCCATTACGTATAAAACTATCGTAGGTCACAATGACCTAGAACTGCTTTCCGGGTAAAAAAATAATATTATCTACATGCATATTTACGTAAGCTTCGACACAAATTTCCTCCTTTTGGGAGTCATGATTAAAATTTAACTTATTTTTTTTATATCTCGGACATAAAAGAAATCGTACTTGTCACTAATCCTATTCATATGGAGAGCGTAACAGCACGAAAAAAAGTGTTCTTCCGTACCAAACTTGCTTTCCTTATCCAATCTTTTCATCCCCCTAGCTAAGAGGGGATCAACGTGTAAAACTGACAATTTTTCACGATTTCTTTTATTTATAATATTTTACAATAAAGTGGTAAGTTACCCTTTAATTTAACAACGTTCCCTGAATGACTTCTAATTGCCGTTTTGCAAAAAGATCTGGGCAACTAGAATAAACAAGAATTAATTTAGCAAAATATGCTACATTTTGCTGATCTTACACATCTAAATTGTAAACGAACTCCAAAGTCGAGTACCGTACATTTTTTAAAACATTTATAATCGTACACTGAAAAGAAAAATTAAATTTACAATTGCAGCAAAGAATTAGAAGGACTTTACTGTAAAAATACTTTTAAAATGTTTTTCTACAACAAATTCGTAGTTAAAAAATCAGTTTTGTAAGTATCTTACAGTGAAGTCCTTGTAATTATTTCGCTGCACAACGAATCATTGTAAATTCACAAAATATTTTTTTACAGTGTAGTCAACATTTTGCTAAGGCCGTCTGAAGTTCTTTACACAACCAATGAAACATTCGCAAAGGTTTTAAGGAAGCTGTATTAGCCTACACAAGACTCAGAGAAAAATCCGCAATAACACAGACGAACAAACAGATTAAATGGCTACACTAATTTTTTTGTAAATTTACAATTTCAGCAAAAATTATAAGGACTTTACTGCAAAAGTACTTTTAAAATGTTTTTCTACAACAAATTCGTGGTTAAAAAATATTTTTTTTCAGTATTTTTACAGTGAAGTCCTTGTATTTTTTTTGCTGCACAACGAATCATCGTAAATTCACAAAATAATTTTTTTACAGTGTACCTGACAAAGAAAAAGGCAAGCCGCGATGCGAACATTCATTTTTGCATTCATGAGCCAAGCTTGTTCCTTACTTTGTTTCTGTAGTTGACGTCTTGTATATTTGGACTTGCAAACCTGAACTTTTGCTCGCCGAACCAGAACTTTCTCCGAAATTTCCACCTTCCGTATGATATTCAGAACAGCCTACGGCAGTTAATATATGCTATATGTATTTGCACTGGTAATACTGCACCTAACTCCTAATTGCAATAATACCCCATCAATTCATCACTTGCCTCAGGAAGTATGTACCATTTGAAAAGTGAATGTCAGTTCGAAAAGCATGTCAGTCCTTCGTGAGAAAAACTTGTCGAAATCCCCCCCAAAACCAGCTCTACATTTTAGTGGATCACGGAAGGATAATACCCACTTGTAACGTACTCATAAATCACGTACTGTGCGAAGCATCACTGATGCGAGTTACGACAAACAAAAAAATTCGCTGAATGCACTGACGCGCATTGGACAAATCTTGGACAAAGTTCCGGAACGATTTGTCAAAAGCTGCGTTGTCATAGCAACCCTTAATCAAATTAACGCTGACCCCGCGTTCCAACTTGACTAACACGAACACCAAACTCCATTTCCTTTCCTTTTTACAAAACTATTACCTCTCCACTCCAACCACCTTCAACAGGTCCATCACAACATCATCCTTTTCCTCCAATCTCCCACCACCTACAATTAACCAACCCTTCCCAAACTCTCTAAATCGCTCTCGTCCTCCTTTTCCACCGAACCCCAGAAAATGCCAAATCTCCATGCCAAATTCCCTAATCGTTGCCATTTTCGGTCAAACAGGCGAGACTAACCTATAAAACAACTCGTAACCCATGTAATGTAGGTCTCTTAATCTTCCAACTCCAAAAAAAAAAAAAAAATACTGGTTTTAGCTCAACTCACATTCGCGTCTATGTGGTAGGTGGCATGCCAAGTTTATGCATTTAAAAAAATGTACGAACAAAACCAGGTGAGATCACCCCCGTTGGGAAGATCTGGGCATCATACGTGCACCAAGAACAGGTTAACACACGGAGACGTCTTTTCTCCACCACCAAACGTGGCGTGATTAGCCAACGAACGTTTGAAAAAAAATTAGGAGAAAGCGAAAAGTGGGATGGACCTCCTTTCTCCTACCATGGTATGCGTTCCTCTTCTGCTGCTCTGGGTACAAGTGCGTGCCTCTCCACTTCAATCAAAGGAGGATTGAGGGTAATAGGGCTTTTCCTCCCAGCTATGCGAGGCTCTCCGACAGCAATGGCAACAGCTTTCGGGGTAGGTTTCAGTTCCCTCGTACCGCTGCAGCGCGTCAGGTAGCGGTAGCAAAAAGGCAAGTGAAAGAGTAAACCGACCTTACAGGAAATTCTTGGCCAGTACTACGTTATACCTGGCCCCGGCGTTAACTTGGTCAGTTGCTGGTGAGACACTTTTCCGTCAACAACTTGGGTGTGCGGACTTTTGACGAAAAAAAAAAAATTGTGGTAACACTTCGTGGCGAGCGAAGTGCGCTTTCAGTTTAGCTTATTGCTCCCTTACCAGCCGCCTATGCCAGCTGTAAGTGCTTGATAAAAATTCAAGTTCCATCAGTGGCTTTAGGTATACACACAGTGTGGGTTAAACATTCCGTGACTTAAGACTGTTGAGACTTGGCGCTCCCAAGTCCAATTCCCCAACTACTGGATACTGGTATTGACATTGTGATTCCCCTCATCATGGCCCAGCCAATGGTAAGTTCGAACAAATTTGTATTTACGGCTCGTCAAGACAATTTTAGCTTACTTGTCACGCCGAAAATGACAGGGGGGCACGTGCCTTCTCTCATATGCTCCCGAGACGGTTTGTCGCATTCTTAATGATTGTTTAAAAGGTCCTCTTCTTTCATCACGATCAGCACATGACTCGTGCGCCCCCAACCTCGATCTGTTAGGCAATATTGCTCCCTCATGTGATTCGATTCCTAATTCTCCCTCCACCAGAATCACATGCCTCTGCTTTTTTTTAAAGAGAGCGACCTTCTAGTTGGGTCAGGTTATAAAAGGCCTCGCCTGAAAGCTAGCTAAGTTTCAGTCTCCCAATTACTCTTCTCTTCAATAGTGTGAAATGCCAATCCAGGGTGTCCCTTACCTTCATTCGTCAACAATATATTCAAAATTACCTTTGGTGAACCATTCTGGCAGAGGATAACCCAGTTAAACTCAAATTCCACTTAACTCTACACTGTAAAAAATTTTTTACATCTTACAATTGCAGCCAAAAATTATAAGGGACTTTACTGTAAAAACGGTTTTCTACAACAAATTCGTGTCTAAAAAAATCAGTTTTGTAAGTATTTTTACAGTGAAGGCCTTGTAATTTTTAGCTGCACAACGAACCCTTGTACATTCACAAAATAATTTTTTTTACAGTGTAGCATAACAGCAAACTATCGAAAGGGAAATTGGTCGTGACACATACTACGGGGGGAAGGGAGGGTGATTCTTAAATTCCGCGAAAAATTCTGGACCTTGAATGAACGTTTTCCCCTCATTCCAAATATGCCTAGAGGCACCCCAGTCGCCTTAAAAGCTTCTTCGCCCTCCACCCTTCCAGGTAACCGGCTGGCTTACCAAAGTTGGGGCCAAAAATCAAGGCGGAAGATCTTACCCCGAGCGGGACTCCTGTCATCAGGTGCAGTTGCACTGGCGCGGTCACCCGCACGTACTCAACCTGTGCCCCGGTCGCAATCGGCCCAATCGAACCCCAGGAACCTACCTGCCCACCTTCCACCGCCTAATTACCCTCCGCCTACTTACGAGCAGAGCCTTCGAGCTTTACCTAGAACACGGCCACGAGCCTCTCTGCTTTCAAGTCCGTTGGCCGATGTCAAGGCAAACCCGTCCAGTCGCGAAAGGTCTTCTTCCAGTTCAGTCCAAGCTCATCGTTCCGACCATGGTCGTAGTCGTTACGACGTCATGGGCCTTTGGTTAACGTTACGTACTAGTTCTGTTGGCAGTCGCCTCGCTGGCTACCGCCAGCCGACCAACCCACCCTCATCTCCCTGGTTTTCGCAGTCGGACTACTACCAGTCCTTGGCGACATTTTACCGTGCTTTAGAAGACAACACCGACCCTAATTGTCGTCAGGATTTGAGTGACAAGCCCTACCATGACCATCCTGATCAGTGGCGGTCAGTTTCCTCCTCCCTGGTAACAATAGAACCAGTGCCTGCTGCCCCGGAACCCTTCAATGAACATTCCGCCCCTCACAAGAAAAAGCGATCGGGGTGGAAGACTTTGCTCAATGGCATTGTCCAAGTTTTCGGACCTTAGGGCCATTTTCTCCTACTATGGGAGTGGACTGGGCGTTCCTTCTTATCCTGAAACTGAAAATACGGTTGGCTTCATTGACAGACTCCCATAATGAGAGAAAGAAAAAGGAAAAAAAACGCGTTGTGGTGGCGATTTTCTACGAGTAGGCGTATAGAGGTTTGTGTCCTAACATAGATCCGCCTGATTTTTTTGTGTGTGAGATTAAATTAAGGCGCGCGTGATAAGGGCTTGATAAGGAACTTTCTGATGAATAAGCAACCCTATCGCTGTGTACGTATGTGCCATGTTTTTCTTTGCATTAGTTGCCCCCTTTTTTCCGTGTAGTTCACTCGGTTGTACAGTTTTCTTCCCCCACGTTGAGAACAATATACCTGACCAGCAAAATAGTGGAATTGACCGTATTTCCTGTTCTATAAATTATTGTCGTACTATATACGTACTGTACAGTGTACAGTACTCTTTAAAAAAAGGACACATACAAAATGCCCTATTCTAGCTCCCAAAAAATTCCGTCGGCCAAAACAACAATGAATTTGAATTAATAGTTGGTGCTACGGATAAATAACAAGGCCATCTCATCATCAAACGTTTATTGAAGAATATCTTACAAATTCTTAATTGTCAAAATGTGAAATCTAAGATGGCACCGGTAAATACATTTTGTGAATATTATCTGGAACTCCAATATCGCAGGCTCAGACGAGTCATTCGTGGGTTGGTTTCGCACAGCATGTCATTCGCTGTGCTGTTCGCACCGTTTAGGCACGCATCTGTGGGGAGCTAGGATAGGGCATTTTGTATGTGTCTTTTTTTTGGAGAGTACTGTACAGTCAGTGTTTCGGAACGGCAGTCTCGGCCGGAACGGCGTTCTTTTCCGTTCCTTCGCAATGTTCGACCGTTCCGTTCTTCTGGTTAACTCTCACCGTTCCGGTGGATTTTCCAAAAATTCCGTTCCGTTCATTACCGTTCCGATATAAATATCGATTTTTAAGAAAATGATTAAATATCGATATAAATTAGTAATTTAAAAATTTAAAGCGGGAAATTTAAAAGAAAACATTTTTTTATTTAAAGCCCTTGGTTAGTGAAATGACAAATTTATCCGGTAGCCAACAGATGACGCGCTCGGAACGGAAAAGAACGGTCCGAAAAAGCCGTTCCATTCCCGTTCATTTACGACATTTACGAACAAGCGCCGTTCCGTTCCCGTTCATTCACCAGGTAGTGCCGTTCCGTTCCGTTCTTTTGAACGGAACGGAACGAACGGAACGATTTCGGGTCCGTTCCGAAACACTGTGTACAGTACATTAGAGTACTGGCTGGGAAAACAAGTGTGTACAGTACATTAGAGTGCTGGCTGGGAAAACAAGTGTGTACAGTACTGGAATGAGGTGGCATATTGAGAGTAGACCTATCGGTCACCCACAACACGCCCCAAGCGTTTCGGAAAAACCGCAGCACATTGAAACGGTTTTCACAGGACGTCCGGCAAGATTCAAAAACGATGTCGGTCATCATCAAAGAGATTTAGATTGAAGGTAAAGTTTCTGCAGTACAGTCTCAAAGGCAAGCGGAGGTGCCACGCTAGCGCTGTGGGATCTATTTAACGAGTACGAGTCCCCACACGCTTGAATTGTACCCGAGATACCATTTCTACTGCAAACAGACGAGTTTCACAAGCTGTAAAGCAAGTTTGAAAGCTAAGGTTTCTAACGGTAAAAGCTGAGAAGGTTTCTGAAGTTCATTACGATCAGGACCGGAAAAGTTTCGACGCTCTGTGAGTGCAAGGAAAAACTCATGAACTGAGATTCATCTGGTCATTTGTATAATCAAACCCGCATATAAGAGAATATCAACCTGCTGAAAAAGGTCTCTTATACTCATTTTTTGCACATGGTTTATTCCCAGGAGTACGTGTTGTATTATGCACCCTACTGTGCTTTGATGTGTTATCATACATCAAACCCGGATTTAAGAGATTGTGAACCCCCGATAAAAAAACTTTTACTCTGTACGCAATGTGTTTCTAGCCGTCTATGCGACACATCGTGTATTCTTTTTACACACGGGTGTTAGGGAAGTTAGATGTAACAGACTCCGAATTAACCTTTAAATAAAGATTAACCAGGATGTAAGAGCATGCCATGTTAGTATGTGTTTTATATCCCGATATGTACCGTATATAGAACTGTGTGTTGTCAGACTTTTTTCCTGCTGTAAGCAGTTCATCTTACGAAAGGGTTCCTTCTGTACCACAGGCCATTGGAACCCAGATATAAGAGACCTGTACAGTAAGTCAGAAATTGTTCGGTGAAGAAAGTTTCCTACCCATCAAGTCTGAGTCACCTACACATCAAACAACTCGGATATAAGAGAAAGCGTAAAAGCCTCCTACAGCCCAGTTCTCTCTTACAAGCGGGTTGGTCTGCATATAACTTACGTTACCAGTTGGGCGAACTTTGGTTCATCACAGCAGGTTACATCGTACCCATTCTGTCCTCAATAGCGTGTAATCCACTTGGACACGACAACTTACCAACCTCCTTTCACGGCTTGCATACAGCAATTCCATGAAGGGAAGTAAAACGAGAATGAGAGAAAAAATAACAACCACAACAAATCGGAACACACGCTTCGTACAAACATGTGGTGACTGAACTTGCGCGTTTACAGCGAGTGTACGGTTTGTGGTTAGCACCCAAACTCCCTCACTTCCCGATAAGGCATTACACACTCCCTCTTGTAAGTGCAAATCTGGGTTAGTAGAGCTCAGCTAGCCATATTTCTAACTCGGTTTCCTCTCACTTCCTATTTTTCTTTTTTGCCTTAATAAAAAAGGACCTCTATCACACGCAAAAGAAAAACGAATGGGAAAGTTCTAAAGACCTCACTGAAACCCAATTTCCCTCCATTTTTCTTTGTTGGGCAGACTTGCGACACTAGCGCCCTAGCATGTTCCGCCGTCTTCGTCGTGGTTGCAGCTTAGAAGTTATTTTTGAGGAAGAAGACTGCACGCCCTTTAGCCAATTAGCCCAGCCTGCTCAAGACCATTGCTCTTCAAGCCCCGAGACCCGCCCCCAACGAGTTCGTAAAAAAACATCGCCTGGTTTTATAGCCGTCTACAAAAGACGCCGCTCGCGTAGCCTCAGCGCTGTGTCAGACTCGTAAGTCGAGTAAGAACCCAAAAGACACCCAAAAAAAAAAAAACTTGGCCCCTTTCCGTCCCTCCCTTTGCTCCATTTGAAAAGAATTGCAGCTTACCCAAGCTAATTTTTTGCCCATTTTCTTTTCCAGGGTGCTGACGGAAGATCCTAACTGGGATATTGCCAATTCAACGGACAAAGAAGACACCGAGTGGGATCATCGGAGGGCGCCACTCAGCCGGCGTCACATTATTGAGCGCAATAGTTTCGAAGATTTGGCAGCTTGGCTGGATCCTCAGCCTCCGGAGCTTGACTTGAGCGCTCACGAGCTTCCGTCTTCTCCCCCCGCGGTAATAAAAGAACCTGATCCCTCTTCGGCCGACAGCCATTACGAGTGCAATATCCGCTCTGACTTTTTGATCCACTGTCCTTGCGGTTCCGGACGTGTGGTATTCAAAATGGTACTCACTTCCAATACGCCCCTCCAGCACATGCAAGCCATCCCCGAGAGCGAGACGCTGCCCGAACTGACGGGAGGAACAGCAGGCGGACCGGCCAAACGCCGCACTTCGATCTACGAAGCGCTAGCGATGGCGAACCAGGTTTCGCAAGGCAGCATGACGCGCCGCTACCGCCAGTTCTTTGAAGAACAAAGCCACCGAGCCCAGGACAACAAGAGTGCGCTTGACGTTCACCCTCGACCGGTTCTCAATCAACCCACTATGACTGAGGCACCCGTTGCCACAATCAAAGAACACGAGCCCCATAAAACGGCTTCTCCACCTTCTGAACTGAAGAAGACCCCCGATCCGCCATCTTGGCCACCAGCCAAAGATGGCGTCATTACCGCGCCGGAAAAGAAGAAGACGCCTGTCGCCAGTGAACCCAAGGCCAAAGACGTTTCCTCCTCGAGCAACGGCCACCACAGCGGCCTCCGTTGCGAGATGTGCTCAGCCCCCATCCAGACCCGTCGCGACAAACCGAAGGCGACCGTGCCTCAGAAAGCCAGCGAGCTGGTCGTCCCTTCCGTCGAAGAGTGCGACCCCTCTGCCACGCAACTGGCTTGCAAACCGACCAACAAAGAAGTCGTGGAAGACGAGTTACCCCGGCCGAACACGGTGAAGAACGTTCGCAACCTCTTCGAGACCGACAGCGACACCACCTTACCCCATCCCTACGGCACCTTCCGCCCGGCGAGTGCCAACGCGGGCCGGTTCAGTATGGGTTACGTCAAATCGAACCCCAGCAGCAAAATTCTGCGGTCCGAGTCGCTGTCCTCGCTGAACCAGCTGCCGCACTACCACCTCTCGCGCTCGAGCAGCACCTTGTCCTTGCACAACTCCCAGGCTCACGCGGTTCTCCTGACGCTCCCTAAGGAAGACATGGAACCCTTAGAAGAGAAGGGCTACGTCGTAGCGTTGGGACGTTTGGCCCCTCTTCGCAGTCTCTCCCGTCAAGAGCGCGACGCGGTGTTCCGCTCCCCTTCGCCACCACCCTACCGCTCGGGAGCGGGTGCCCATCATGCTCATCGTTCGCTGCGTGCTAGCCACAGCATTCCCGCCGAGTTCACTTCGCGCTCTTACGTCGATAGTATCTTCTCGGAAGCGAGCGAATGGAGCAGTGACTGGGACAACCACAGCGACACGGCCAGCTCAGCGTCCGTGTCGTCCCCGCGCCCAGGCTCGACCTCCCACCCTAGCACCGAGGGAGTGCGCTACATTGCCCCCGACGTTCTCGAGCGGATCCGGTCCTACGGTTTGACCTTTCAGTTCGTCGACGGCAAAATGATCAGCAGCGACCACGACGACCCCGAGTGCGCACCCGTGCCGGCACCTCTCACGCAGAAAAAGTCCGGAACCCCGGCTTCGAAACCCAAGGTCGCGGCCACTAAGTCCGCCGCTCCCCAGGCCAAGAAAAATGGGTCCGCTGTGACTCCTAACCTGAAAAACCCCAAGACCACGCTGGGGAAAACCGTTTCAGCTCCTTTGCCGGCGACCACTGCAACCCTTGAGAAGTTCTCGTCCACAACACAACCACGGGTCATCAGCTACGTCCCCAAAGCTAGCACGCCCTTCCCCGTTGTGACTACTACGACCACTACGCTCGAACGCGTTCGTCACTGTTCTGGTGATTCGTCGGCGAGCAGCTCGGGCGTGAGCTCGGTGGCTCAGCGTTCCGACAGTGCCAGCAGCGAGTCCGATTCTGTGGGTGGCTCACCATTTTGCTCGTTGAAGCGTGTCAAGAAGCGCGAATCGACGACCAGCCACGACCACGCCTTTTTCGAACGTGACGGACGCTGCAGTCCAGGACCGGTCGACTGTCCCAGTGTGAAAAGCGCAGCCGAGTCCACCTATGGCATGTACTCTGTCATGTACAACTTCCAGCACTCCCAGGTGACTCCCCACGTCAAGGTATAAAATTAATCCCCCGGGGAGGAGCTACGGTACCGGAACCAGACTTGGCTCCCATAGTAAATTGCAAGGGGCTGGTTCGCTCAATTCTTGATGGACCGGCTTCATTTTCGTTGTACTCCCTCTTGTATTGTATATACGACCCTGTGTGCGTCCCTGTACGCCTTCTTGCGCTCTTAATTCCCTGTTAGAATTAGGTAAATACGTGTGTCGATACTTTCCCATTTTTCTTTGTTTACTGTTACTCGACTGTTACAAGCTTCCTCAATGTTATTCGCCTAATTACGCTAACTATATATATTTTTAGATCCGTTCTAGAGTTTCATCGTTGCAGCTATTTTTTTTACACATCTGAGTGCTGCTAGACGGCGCTGTAGATCAGTTATGTATTATGGGGTAAGAGAAAACTCGTAATTTTCAAAGTGTGAAATCCTCTTCCATGTATGAGGTTCGCGGATGGGAGAGCACCTTTCGTCCGCAATTGGGCAACCTTCATACTCGCGCAAACGTTATAAAAGAACTTGTGGGGGAATTACGACTTATAGTTTTGTTTACGATGGGTTATGTCGTTATGTATAATTATAAAGAGCGGCTTACTATGTTATGGCATAATGTAACGCTGTGGACGCTATGCAAATACAACAGACAAAGGAAGCGCTGTCGGACGAGAAATACACTTGTAAAAAAGGTAGACGCCAACTTACCATTGTAAATCAAGCCGGAAGTGGTATTGTTGGCACTAGGATTGACTGGCTGAGGTTCGCGTTGATGAGTTTCTTCATCAGGTGCATTAGTATGTTGCCCGCGGCGGGAGATCCAACACGGGAGAACGCATACCTGACAAAACAAATCACCAAAAAATTAATTGATCATATTTTTTAAATATTACTCTGTCAAGAAAATTTCCAAAAAATTCAAGCAAACTTCACAAAATCAAAGTGACTATACAAAATCGACAGCGCTACAAATACGAAATAGAACTTCAACAAAAGTTACTAAAATAACACCAATGCGATTAAATTAATTAATTTCTCTACCAGTTTTTTTCCGAACATTCGTAAAGACAAGAAGATCAAGTGAAACAAACTAATAATTCATACACAGAAAATTGTATCCTAAAATTTAAAATCAACTGGCAAGTTTTCGACCAGCAACTTTAGACATACCGAATCGTTCGGAAAATTTACAGGAATATAAACACATTATATACTTTTTCTCTCAAAATATCAACCAAGAATAAATTAAATATGCCAAGTATTTCATTATTTTAGAAAATCTTTAGAAATGGGCCGATTTACATACATTTTAAATAATAATTGTGTAAAACTTCCGCAAGGCCAAAAATCTACTAAGACTATTTTATTATGGTTCGGAGAAAGGCTACGAAACAAAAAGTGCCTCTATATAGAGGTGGTTAATAAAAAGAAAGTTTCTGGACACACACTCTTTTCCGGATCATAAAAGTAGGCTAAAGAAAGCATTGACCTCCTTTCGGAGAAGAACAGTTGGGGGGGCAGTAGCTCGAAATTCGGAGAAGGACTTGCTCTAACGTGAACGAACACATGTCGGCAAAGAGAAATGCTTCTCTACGGGATGTGTGTCGAGGAAGGTATTAACGTGACAGCGAAGTGTTTCCGTGATTTTGACGAATCACGACAAGTTGACAACAACAACTACAAAGGATGGGTGATTGTATTAGCTGGCATGAGACGGTGGACAAGACATGAAGCTTGATATACAGAAAAATCCCCTGGATTATAACACATCCCAAGGAACGCTTTTCCCTACATCATGGGGAAAACGTGACACCCAACATCACGACAGAAGCTATTTATTTCCGTCTTTTGTCTTCACGCAAAGGTGTCGCTTTTCGTAACCTAAACACAAGCGAATCGATGTTCAGAGAAATGCAAGGGAGATACTCCTTGTAGTAATTTATCAAAGATTTGCGATAAAAGGTAGCGAGTCCCAAAGTCTCCATTAATGTAATCATGCACGGCGGTACAGGTCTATCCTTATGGAAAGGACTGTCATTAGTTACTCATTTTATCGAGGAGGGGTCTTTTTTCCCCTTTATCGAGCAATTTTCCTGACAGCTATTTACATTCTTATCTCACCCAATCATAAAAAGTTTATCACTATTTTACTTCCTCTCTTGTGCTGATAAGCTGACGAGGGATGAAAAGAATCTCCTTTCGTTCCAAGTGAAGTAGGGTACTCAATTCTGATTATCCGAACTAACAACGCAAATAATTTTTTATGCAAATCAAAGAATCTAATAATGGGAATATACACCAATCGGCCAGATTGCTGTCATTACAAAATAGGAACGAAGGGGTTAACTGTCGAACCCGGCTGTAGGAGATGCAAGAATGTTTTTGCATCCGGGTTTCTCTTAAACGGGACTTTCTTAACATACAATTTATCAGCCGATACTTCTGAGAGAAACCGAAAATCGAGAAATATCGAAATTCCACATTCCATGTCAATGAATCTGTGTAATCGAAGTTCTGTTAATCGAACTTTTAAAGTATTTGTACTACTCTTTTACGAAATTTGGCATGTGTTGTTCAGTAATTCGAACACAATTCAATGAAATCTCCTTTTTTTTAAAAAAAACTGCCAATGTCTGAATATTTTTGAATTAGAAAAAGATTCAAATCTGTTTGAACAGCGTATTTCCCAGAAAATTCCAGGATGCCCAAACAGACCCTTTTAAGAGAGACTGAACTAAAATCTGCCGCCTGCCATTGTTACACACAAAAAGAATTCGGTTGAATACAAATTATCATTTTCACCCCCAGAAAATATCCTAGTCTGTATTGTACACTGTACATTTTATGCCTTTCCAAACAATGTGAGACATATAAGTAAAAGCAGACTTCAAATTAAGTACCCCTATAAAGTCATCGTTACAGTACAGCACATTTGCTAAATGTCAAAAGAATTATCAGACCTCTCCGGTCCACTCCGCTCGCTCAAATCCATTTACAGCACTTTGAGTACGGACAAGCAATCCGTTTTTATCTCCGGAGAGAGTATCTTTACTGTCATTCCCAGCTCAGATCTTATTGATTGGTGTATAGTACACGGAAGAAGCTAGGTGGTGCACGCTACATTAAAGCATGGCTCTTCCCACAGGACAGTGCGTACTCGTATATATACCGCGTTGGGTATCCACTTGACATTCGTACTTGAATATAGGATGAGCTTTGTAAACAGTATTCGCTTCATACGTTACAGTACTAGACAAAAAAAAAACGACGCCAGCAAACGGAGCTATAACTAAGGCCATGGCTTTTTTTTCTGAGCGGTGTCCTGCATCATCTTCTCGCGAATATTCCATCACTCACAGCAAGGTTTTCATAATAGAATTTCTTACTGCTAGCCATTGCCCTTAGCATAAAATCATTTTTTATAATTTTGTGACACTACACTAAAAAACGGCAACAGCCAAGGTCCCTATGAACTTTTTATTGTTGCCTGTTCCATGTCGTTCGCATAGATTGTTAGGTTATCCCGAATACTGTGCCGACTCGTCTACACGGAAAAGTAACAGCGAATATTCCCATCACTCCGGGAGATGCTTGTAGGCTATGCAAGATCTTCTTCACTGTAAAAAAACGGAAATTTACAATTGCAGTAAAAAATTAGGAGTTTACTGTAAAAATACTTTCAAGAATGTTTTTCTACACTGTAAAAAAATGGTGCTATTTTTACCATGATTCAGAGTCAGTAGAAAATGAGCAAGACATTGTGGTAAAATTAACTACAAAACATGTTTTGGTAAAACAATTTACCAAACTTCAGTGTATTTTCTCTTACAGGGGTAATGTAAGAAAAACACTGAAGTTTGGTAAACTGTTTTACCAAAACATGTTTTGTGATTCATTTTACCACAATGTCCTGCTCAATTTCTACTGACTCTGAATCATGGTAAAAATAGCACCATTTTTGCAGTGTACAACAAATTCGTGGTTAAAAATCAGTTTTTTAACTATTTTTTACAGTGAAGTCCTTGTAATTTTTTGCTGCACAACGAATCATTGTAAATTCACAAAATAATTTTTTACAGTGTTGTTACGTCATGGTTCCCAGCACAGTTACCTTCCTAGATACACAGCACTTTGTGCAACAATGAATGTTCTCATTAAGGTAGTTACGTGACAGCCCTCTAGGGTTTCGCGTAAGGACGCCGCTCACGCATCTGTCATGTATGTCGAATTGGGCATCTTCCCGGAGAGTTTTCTTCACAAAAATTGTAATGTAACCCACAGAATTTTAAGTGGCGGTAGTCCTACTCTTGCTATTTCCCATCCTTATATCACACGAGGTGCACCAACTTGGCGATTTCACAAATTATGCAGTCTCAACGCGAGAAACTCTACTTAGACCCAATTCACATTAGTGCTTTCGTCACCGACTCACAAATTGACCCATGAAAGTTGTAGAGCCCTCTGTGGTATACCTGACACAGTCCCTTAAACTCTTTTGCATGTCATTTGTACATTGCATTTCGAACGCGTGAACTCAATTAATTTTGTTTCCAGTTTCGAAAAAAAAGACTAACTTTATTTCAAAACCAAATCACCAATATATGATTAACTGCTAAGTTAAGCTAAGTATACTTCCAAATAAAAACTTGATTTGTGTCCAGTTTTGAGAAAATACTATATTTTTTTTCAAAAGGAAATAGCAAACAAAAAATGTGCCCTTAGGTATTGCATTGGTACTGATGTTCCAATCACGATTGGGGCGCTGGACCCAATATTACAAAAATTGGGTCGTTTAGGCCGAGTAAAGGTACCCGTGTGGGGCGCAATCTTCCTTATCGAACAATCTGTCAGGGTTTATCAAGAAAGCGTTCTTAAGAAAAAAAAATGTCCTTATCAACTACGTTAACAGAAAAAGCGTGTAAGGGATGTTTAAGTACTCTTTTAAAAACCTGACCCTTGGGGCAAATTCGTCGGTAATGATATACGCCCGGTCATTTTCTAAGAATATTCCCGCCCTTCCTGATTACGCCCCTGTGTTGAAAGAAATTCACGCCCCTTGAGGTTGAAAGAAAATTCCTAATTGTCTTCCTTCACCTCCTTCACAGTATCTCAACGATTTAAGAAGACCACGACTAACGTGAAAATCAGTTTAACTACGCGGAACCGACATGTGAATTGAGTGCAAAAAATGGGAGAAGAAACAACGGCACTAATTGAGCTATTGCCGTGAGAGACGCACCAACTGAATTATACAGACAAATGAATTGCTATGTTCTTTATAAAAACAGATTTAAAATAAAGATTTTTTTGCAATACAAAATATGCCTTGTAAAAGGATGTTTTGCCGGTCTATACTTGTATAAACGGAAAAAAAGGGTGTTTTGCTTAAATAAACATTATTAAGGCAGAAAATAAAATAATAATAATAATAATAATAATAATAATAAACAGAAATGAAACTGAATAATAAAGAATAATTGTTTGCTAAGTGTTAGCCTAAACACATAAAAAATTTAATTAACACTAAAATAGTCAATGCAACCGACAAAAGGCGCGAGTCTACGTTGGGACGAAACAAAAAAATAAAGAACATGCAATTCTAAATGTTTAGACATGTTTTTCTTTTAAACAGACTTTCATGGCAACCTACACGGAGATTTCAAAATGCACACATAATTAAATTGAATTGGATTGGAATTTCAATTGAACAAATTCCGGTAATTAAATTAAAAGTAGAATGATGAGCAAGATTGATTGACACGATTTCAAACAAGAATTTCAACTGAACCTTAGAAAGTTCGCCAAAGAGTTTTCCATTTAAGCGGCGATAGTTTGTTTTGCCTATTTTTGCCCTTCTCCAAAGTTTACTGTACACTGTGCTGGCAGTTTCCGCTTCTTAGTTGAAAAGAAATAGGAGACTTTTGCATGATTCAGTGAAATCTTTAAGATGGGGACTAACGTTAAAAAAAACTGAAAGAGACGTATTGGCATCTTCCTCCTTGAAATTCTGCAGAAAAAAAAAGGTCTGGAGATGCCAACAAAACACCCGCAATTCACCCAGAGCGCGAGAAATACAAGAAGCGGAACAGAAATGAAGAAGGCAAAAGGGTTAGGTGGAATTGCTTGGCTCAGGAACGCAGAAAATGGGACCAGGGTAGAGTAGTAACAAGGGAGTAATGGAAGGAGGCAGGCTGTGGCATTTTTGTAACAAACAATCACTAAATAAGAACAATGGGCCCCACAGTACGGACCAGCAGGGTTAAACTATGTTCCAGGAACATTACGGCATCGAGCTTGGCCCCAGCATCCAACTAGGGGGTGGGAAACGAGTGGTGTTTATTTTTTACGCAGTGGGATCAATACTCCGGAACAGGCCTCGGAGAAATTCTCCAAACACTTAATAGCCCTCATTCGACAAAAATACGTCCATTTCAATGTTTCATGGACTAATGGACCCCACAATAACATACACAAAAAAAAATACAAATAGAACAAAGTAATATATAAATAAAAAGTACTATAAATAAACAAACAAAATAGTAATTATAACCATAGTAATAAACGTAAGTACAATTATTAAAAAATCTACTCTTGTCTCTTGTCGAGAATTGACAGGGCGATGTAATAATTTAGAAAGAAATATGTGACGAAGCCTACTCTGTTCTTCAAATAAAAAATAAAGAATATATAATAAGAACCATGTCAAGTTATTTTATTACCACTGTGCTAATAAAAAAATGTGAAGAGGCGAAAAACTGGTTACCATTACGAGAAAAATTACAATAGGGTGTCATAAATGCATTGGAACAAAAATATCAAATACATAAATTAAATGAAGAATTTTTACGTAGAAATTACGAAAATCAAACACAAACTTTTTCCTTTCCATTCTTATTTTTCTTCTCTTTACAATTCATTTATTAGTGCTGATTATAAATAAAGAATGGAAGTACGAACAAAAAACAAACAACGTAGAAAATTTCGTACTGAAATTTCTTTTCGCGCATCATAGAATAGCTAGGAGCAGACGCAAAGAATTTTACTTTTAGAATAACTGAGTTGCAACGTAGTCATTTTTTTCCGGTTCAGAGAATACAAATGAATGTGATTAAATTGTGCAGCAACGAACAGTTACGCGCTAGTTTCAAAGTGGCGTCTTTCCCTAGATTTCATCCTTTGTGAACGTACAAAAAATTTCTACGCATGCTCGACACTTTCTCTTCGGACACAGCAAACAATTTTCATAACACATCTAAGGCGAAAAAAACCCCTGAAAATAAAGTTACAACTGTACAGTACAAGCAAGCCAATTGCTGAATAAGAAAATGAATTCATTCGGAGACCCTTTTCACAGAAATGGTAAACTAATCCCACGGTACTTAGGGCCGCTATACAATTTGGAGGACCTAAATAGGATACCTTAATGCCATAAGAACAGGGGCGTATATAGGGGGTGGGTGGGGGGGTTCGAACCCCCCCCCCCCGAAATTTTGATTTTATAATGGAGAAGATAGGAGAATGACCAAGTGTCCAAAAAAATTGCATATTAAAACCCCCCCGAAATGAAATCCTGGTTACGCCACTGCATAATTATGATCTCGTAGTGGCCGAAGTCAGGAGAAAGGGTTCGTTGTGTTGGCAAATATATGAAGAACTGAAGCAAAAATGTATATTACCGAAACCAGCCGATGGAGATATTTATGTCTACAACCAAACCCTGATGTTAGGAACATCAGGTCATCAAAGATGTATTTTACTAATAATATGCTTCTCTTACACGTGGGTCTTTTACTCGAGTATTTCTCACTGTACAAGAGCAAATCTCTCTCTTACAAGAGTTTTTGCCTTACACGAACGAACCGTCTTTTACAAGCAATTTTCCCAACACAAGCGGGTCTCTTGCCTATCATTCGTTACTGCACCATTATATTGTCTCCGAGACGCGGAACAAAACTAATTATTTTTACAAGCAATTTTCTATTCCTCGCACGGATTTCTTTTGTCTACGTTTCTACTCGAAATAATTTCATGGTGCCCTTTCCACTGAAAAATCTCTTTAACACCTAGGCTGTTCCACACTACTATGCTTAAGGCCCCGGTATACACCCCCCTCTTATGGACGAATAACATGGGGAATTCGGGGAATGGTTTCTCAATAATGGTTCTGTCAATTTCGAATCACTGTTGGCAGCAAAGTTGTTCTTATTAATATCTAGTGCACGTGTTGAGACTTTTTAAAAAACTGATTTAATAAAATTTTAAAACTTTAGGAACATTTTTACATATTTCGAAAAATTTGACAAATGTAAAATCTCGTTTTCTTGTGCAGTAGATATCTTTCTGCTTTATTTTTTGCTGAAAGAAAGATTCAAATTGGACGAGTAGTTTTTACGAAATCATGACTAGAATTCCCAAATTTTACTAAATGATTTTGTAAAAACTAATCGTCCAATTTGAATTTTGTTTTCACCAAAAAATAGAGAAAAAAGATACCTACTGCACAAAAAGCCAGATATTAAATTTTTCAGTATTTCAAAATGTGAAAAATTTCGCCTAGTTTTTAAATTTAACGTAATCATATTTTTAAAAAAATCTCGATCAAGTGCACTAGATATTAATAAGTAAAACTTTACTGCCAACACTGATTCGAAATTGACAGAACCATTATTGAGAAACCATCCCCCGAATTCGCCATGTTATTAGCCCATAAGAGGGGGGGGGGGTGTATACCCGGGCCTTAAAGCTTTCAGCTCAGTAGGGGGAAAATCAAACAATGAAATTATCACGTTTGAATGTCTCTTACTTCTTCAATACACACGAATAGTTTCACGAGTACACGATTATTAATCGTGTCTCCCCAAATGCTCTTATGAGGACACGACAAAATTTCAACTTCTGTACACCGTCAAAGAAAAAAAAATCTCTGAGCTAGACGGTTATTATGTTAAATTTTAAGCTTATGAAACAAAAAAGTTGAAAGCTGCTCCAGCGATGTTTCGCACGCAAACATGTTTTGAGGGCCTACCATTGCTTTACGAGCGGGTACGTTCTTGTTTTGGTTATGAGAGCCGGGAACTTTCAATAAGCGTCGCGCGAGCTATTCTCTTCAATAAACTCTTACGGCTGTTCACGTGTGAATTGCCGCTGACAATTTTGCGTCCAGAAACAAATTCAGCCCTCACGATTGCTGCACAATTTTACGCTCGTAATCGTTTCTCATCATCCCCTTCGTCTACCACTGTCAACACTTTCTCTCTTCAGAACTTGAAAGCCATAAGCAAAAATTTTTTTTTAATATCCTATATGAAGAGGAGAGAATTGACCACACCATGTGCAACACATTCACTTTCGAGTTTCCTCGCACTTTCACACCAAATTTGATGTCCTAACGATGTTAATCATTACTGTACGCGACAGCAGAATAGTCATAAAGAGAAAAGTATACATAGAAGCAAAATGTTTCGAGAAAATGAAGGAAAAATCACAATAAATAATGAGATATGGATAATAACTAGGCCGTTCAATGTTTTGTTTACATAGTCGGGCAATAATTTTGCAACAAGTGTTACTTATGCAACCGGTCGTGTTATACAGTCGAACTCACTTAATTGCATTTCGGTTATTTGAATACTCCGCCAAATTGAATGAAAATTTGACGGTCCCGTTTTAAGCCTATTTAACTCAATGTAAACTTACTACTTTTTATCGAAGTGGACAATTGAATACTCGGCTTTTTTTTACACATTTTAAAGCCCAGCTGTATATCTTCGGCGCTAAATAACTTCGTCTAAATAAATACGAATCTTTGTAAACAACCTTTGACACCAGAAAGCCGAAATATTCCACGAATGTATGAAAGGTCTTGTGCCCCAAAGAAAGCAAAAACTCTTCACCATCACCTATCACTGTTGACGACATATTAATTAAGCCGATTTGCCAAGTTTATGCTTCGTCGCAAAGTAAAAAGAGTGCAGCAAACGTGGCAAAAGAAAGAACACAAGTTTGTCTCTAGCTCAAAATGACATTCTTGCACAATGCAGAGACAAGAACGCAAACATCGTTCAATCATGGATATTTTTTTCAGAAGATTTTTTTAAAAAATGACTATTGTAGTTATTAATAGAGGATAGTACAGATTTACTATTGTCTACTTCGTTACTTATTTTTCTATCGTGCTATATTGGCAACTTGGAATTTTTTAATACTCCGCCCATTTCAATACCGTTCATCCGGTCCCAAGCCTACTCAAATAAGCGGGTTGCACGGTACTTTTCCTACAACGCAAACACGTTCGAATTTCCCCTTCTACACTCACATCGACAACGTTTGGCGACCCTTCACCTCTTAATGAAAATTAATCAGCCTCAGTATCCCCTCTACAGTGTTTTTTTCTTGCTCGGCACTATACCTTGATTGTCAATGACCTCTTGCATTCTGATACGATTTTCGCTGTACTGCACTGGAAACAACTGTGTACGTGGTGGAAGCAGTAGCTCGTAAATGCCATTAATTTGAATGCTAGGCACACTAACGTCACTGCTTTTGACAGAAGGTCCGATACAGTGGAACCCGCTTATAACGATGGGATCGGGACCGGACAGTCGATATCGGTATAAGCGGAGTATCGGTATATCAGAACTTGCCCATACATAGGGGAAAGAAACACAAATTAAAATAAATAAGCGTTCCAATATATTTGTATTTTGTCGTTAAGTACGTAGTGATCATTCGTCCTATTTCTTTACAAAGTATTCCGTAATTGCGCGCTGTTAGGCGTTCTTCTGGGATAAAGTACACGCTGGGCCAGTGTTAGTGTTTTCCTGCTTTGGTCCATCTTTGCTTCACAATTGTCAGCGCTGAACCGAACATTGCCAACACGAGAGGTTGAAGACGAAAGGTGGTGAAGGCTAGTTACGTCCTGTTTTGAAAATGTCATCGATATGTCAAAGGGCATCGATATATCCGGAAGCATTAACCATTGCCAAATATCCCAAAGGCGCTTCACAATTATACCAGTTAATGCGAATTATCGTTATAAGCGATATCGGTAAAACCGAATATCGTTCTCATTGGGTTAAATGGGACTAAAACGGGACCGTAAGTTTTGTATCGGTATAGGCAGGTTATCGTTTATCCGATATCGTTATAAGCGGGTTCCACTGTATAAATAATATCAAGAAAAATACAAATACAATTGAACATTGAAAAAATTTAAGAACCCGATAGCTCGGCATTCCTTTCCCACATTTCACTGCTGCCTTGTGCTGATGGAACGAAACCTACTTTGTCCAGTACAAAGATATTTAATTTACCTCGTGCAAGGCAGACAGGCTGCATGTCAGTGATATATAGATATATGACACTGTTTTATTACAGCAACCTTAGTCTAAAACAAGTTTGTTGTAAGTCAAGTTCACTACCCAAATGCCACCAGCTTATCGTTCACCCAACGATTCGGTCGTTACGTCAATGGGATATTTATGATAATCCAGTTCCCATGACAAGTTGCCCGTGAAGTCGTTAAATTATGTGTATCACACAACGAAAGTCTTATCAACAGAAACCACTCCTACGAAATGCTCATGCTTACGGTCACTCTGACCTATAATTCCGCTCCAATAAGCTTGGCTGCCCAACAAGTTCACGTTGTACCTACGACTGCTGACATTTTTACTATATTTGATTTTTTTATCCGATTGGGGCCTAGCATCGTAACCAAGGCCTAGCATTTGCAACACGGCTGTATTACTCAATTCGCTCCCTTATCCGATAATGCGTCTGTCTACCAGCGAAGTCCATTAGGGAGGTATAATCAAACACCCCACATTGTGATATCCACGGAATAGAGTACTGTACGACAATTTTTCTCTCTACCGATAATCCGCATCTAACAGCCACCCTTACTTCTTCTAACCGATTGCGCTGCATTTTCTCATCCACTCAGTATATCCTTAACCGTTGGGACACTACGCTTGCCAATACAATCATTTTTCCTAAATCGGTATACGTAATACGATAATCTCACTTATCGGATACATGTTATTTCTCTCCTAAGCCACATCTTGGCTTTCAACAGTTCCGCTCTTCTTCGATAAATTCTATTGCCGAATCGTACTCATAAAGTGACCATATCGGTTAAGAAAATATCACTGCAGTCGTACACAGAATTTCTTTCCATCTTGCATACCGATTTCCTTCGCTTACGGTCAGGCCAACGCTTTGTGTTTACTCTTGACATCTACATCGGATTTCCATTGTTGGAATGTTTGTTTTGGTTGTGTCCTTCAAAAAGGTGTCAACGAGAAAAATGTATATAAATAAACTGCTTGGCACAGGCTGAAAATAGAACTTGGCCGACACTTTTCTCGAAGGCATAACGCAACGAAGACTCAGCCAACAATGAAAAATTGAAGTCAACAAAGTGTTGGACTTACTAAGCTCTGCGTTGCTTTTTGAGCGTTTGGCGTGGGGGGGCTAGTTCCTTCTAAGGCAATCTGTGAGCTGGTAGATTTGGCGAAAGGGAAGGTGCTACCAAAGTAGGCACTCCGGGTGAGAAGCAGCGTTCCACTCCTTAGAGGAGGCATACTGTTGGGGAGGCTCACACGCGAACAATCGGAATACCGCACTGCACTGGGGAGATGGACTTAGGTTCAGTGCTGGCTGGAGCCTTGAAAATTTCGTCGTTCGTTCTACCCGGGACTTGTGTCTGCTATAGCGCAACTCCCGCTTCACCGGTTTATTACGGACTTGACCATACTACGCCGGTCACGAACTCCGCCCACGTAGGAGATAGGTACAGATCTGGGATGCAGACAAGCCTTTTGACTTCACTTTTAAATTAATTACTGGGTTGGACACAACAATTAACAAGCACCGTGGATTTGAAATGCACTGGAAAAGAGACTGGTAGCTTACATAGACTAAGAATAAAACCTGAGATTCAAAGGCGACCGTACTTTCAGTTTCATTCCCACATATTTACACTCAAGGCTCGACTGAACGCAACTTTCTACAGGCCGCCCAAGGACGAGCGCGATAGGGTTGCCATCTATTGGACGGGACGGGGTTATAAATAACGTACTGGTTGGAGCGAATTTTAAACAAGCTTTAACAACAGAACACTCTCGTAAGAATAGCTTTTATTTCGTATAAAAATACCTTGTACAAATATAATAAAAAAGGAATAGGAGAAAGAGACGATTATAACAAGTAACAGTTTATCATGTCATATTGGGCACAATATGAAATAGTAGAGCTTCCTGACTAGCCGGTATGCTCAGAAAGGAGAACAAACGAAAAATAGGAATAGACTATACTTAGGCTAGATCTTCTGCAATCACTAGATTTATCCTATTGCTGGGACAAGCTATTGTACAAGCTCAGGCGATTTTAATGTATTAGGTAGACAGTAGACTTAACACATTTGTAAGAATTTTCAGACAAACCATGACTAAATGAAACTATTATAGCAAAACCATTTCTGTAAACTATTATTAGCAACTGCACCATAGACAGCATGTGGAAATCGAGAGCTGTATATCTTGATTTTCTCTCTGGCTTCGTGTGATAGAAATCACACAACTACGGGATTTCTATCTGATCATTTTATGAAAAAAAAACATTTAAAGCAAAAGTAACCGAAGAGCTCCAAATATTAACGCTGTTGAATTTAGAAAAATAGGTAAGTTTACTTTACCCAGTAGGAAAATTTGTGGAAGACACGTATTGTTTGCCTTCTGGTAGCATCGAAGAGTTCGTCAGCCTATTCAATTCGTAGATTTTTTACATTCCAAGCTAGCTGCACGCCATCTATACTAGACGACACAAACAGTTTTCATTCCATGGAGGAAGTTTGGCATGAGTTTGAAGTAAATAAGCTTACTCACGTGTGTTTAATAGAAAATAACCCGTTTCTCAAGTTCTTGACGTTAGTACACAATGCTTTCTGTTCGGAAGCTTCTGTTACCCGTCTTGCAAACGCAGTCACCGCTTAGGTAGCTTACTATTCTAACATATTTAAAGTAAATAAAGTAAACAACTGTCAAACACTTGTCTTACGCTTTGTGGGTTAATTTACACAGGTCAGCATTGGTTCCTAACATCGGCTCGGCCCTTATTCCCAACAATGGTTTTGGATACGCTTTCTACGCTACGAGTGCGAGCAGGACTAAAGCTACTCAGTTGCTTAATCTCCCTGAACCTCCCAAGAAACCCTTGGCGCCTTTTATCAAGTACCACTTATCCATTCGTCCTCAGATTCTCGGAGAAAATCCCAAGTTAAAGTCCACTGGTACGTTAATATTCTTCTCTTACCGCTATTGTCGTTAAATTTACTTCTTGTCTAAACGCATGCTATATATCTGAAGAAATCACAAAAATCGCTGGCAAAAGATGGTCCGAGATCAGTGACGAAGAAAAAGCGAAACTGGCCCGGGAATATGCCAAAGAAGTTGGTGTGTGGACTGACGCTTATCGTCGATACGAGGACACCTTGACCAACGAACAGAAACTGATGATCAAAAATCAAACCAACGAGCTTCGTTTCAAGCGTGCTGAGCGCAAAAAGCGCGCTGTAAAAACAAAAACTATCCAACACTTTCATCAAGCTAACCAGCCTCTCCTTAGGAAAAAAAATTGCACGGGAAACCAAAACAGCCTCCCAATCCTTTTTCCTTATACGTTGAAACCAAACGGAAGACTCAAAAAGACGTCAAAGGCGGAAAAGTAAGATATTTCAAGTGACAGACCGAAATCGCTCTCTTTTTACGTGGGTAGCTAACGCGAAGAACCGCGCGTGACCATGATCGGTTCAAGTCGAGTTCTGCCATGAGTACAGCGTAAAATGAGGGCGTGTGTCTAACTAGTGAAAAAATATAGGAAAAATGTAATGGAGAATGTGTGATAGAATTACGTAATTGAAGCTGCGGCGGAATGGAAAAATATGCCAGTGGAAGAAAAACACAAGTATGACGAGCAAGCACGGACCATGAGGGAGCGTTATTCTAAGGAATTGGTGGCCTGGGAAGCCAAAATGATACGCGAAGGTCGCCCTGAGCTTGTTCGTCTTTTATCTCGCGGTGAAATCAATGCGCCAAAGCGCACCAGCATCCCAAAGAAAGATCTCGATACGGAAAAGTAGGCTTTTAAACATAGTTTGATGAGCATTCTCTGATATTTTTTTTTCCTTTGTTATGGGCTTTAGGAGCAAGAAAGGGAGACCGAAGAAAATTGAAAGCGGTGATAAAGAATAGGATCACGCAGCCTGTAGTCATAAGCCGCCCAGGAAAAATAAACCCAAAAAAGCGCAGAAGGAATGCACCAGAATATTAGAAAAGGATCATCAGCTTCCTTTCGTTGATTTCGGTGTAGCAGGAGAAAAGGAGACAAGTAAGTTTCCTAACGTGAGCGAGTGGGAAAGCATGGCTTGTGCACTAATGTGGACTTGGAAATTACGATTTGATACCTGGAAGCATTTTTTGTGGAACAATGTTGAAGAGTGAAAAGAGAAGCCTGAGAAAAAGACTGTTGGAAAGAATTCTCTAAGCAAAATGATGTTTTCTTTGTTTTGTGTCTTTTTTCTTCCGTGCCTACAAAGGAGCTAACTCAAATGTTGAGTTGTTGGGAGCTATCTTTGTCAAATCTTGGCCTGACATTCTCGGTGACCTTGAAAACAAGAATTCTGATCCGAAGCCATTTAGTCTAGCCCTCATTTTTGTTGATTCTTGGTTAGACTGGGAAGAATTTCTTCGAAATTGCTTGAAACAAACTTCCTAGGTTTATATTGGCGTGGCTACAGGCCAGCAAATCTTCTGTCATGGTATTTTTGTTCCCTCATTCTTGTGTGTGTACTCAGAACGATGTTTGTACGCAGAGGCAAAATTGTTCTTGTTATACTTGGATTATTGAAATACAGTAGTCAAAGCGTATAAAGTCACAAACGTGAAGAGATAGAAAGCCAAATCCACCCCGCAGCTCTGGGCAATACTTAGCAACTTTTTCAACTGAGACATGGTAGATTGTGGTAAGCCACTCATCATCAGCGCGGCGAACAGAAGACTTCCTTTCGGTTCCGTAAAGGGCATACGCCACTGCAGATACACTTCGACGAGAATGAATGGCACCCAAGCTGACTGAAAAGATGAACAGTGACGATCGATTCTTGTTGCAATTTTTTTTTACAGAACTTACATTCAAGATAACTGCAGCGGAATTGCTCATGAGCACCACGAAAGCAATAACAGCTGTAATAACTAGAGCAAGACGATGGCGAAGGACGCTAATGGATTTCAACTCATCCGTAGACTCAACTATTGGCTTAGATGTCGTAGGATGTACTGAATCGTTTAGTAAGTTGTTTAGTTGGTTCGTGCCGTCGAAATTCATAAAGTGGTTAATTTGGACGCGTTCATTAGCTCCAATAGCGTTAGATTCATCTTTCCACGGCGGGTTCACAGATCTCTGCCGTATTTCAGAACGTGTCACTGTGGTATCAAATGTACCGGAAGTCGCCGGTAAATGCGCAATGAACGAATCCGTTTCAATGTTTGGCTTCTCGAACGACGAAGTAACTTACATGCAATTACAATAGAATAATTAGAAGGCTTACGTTATCAAATTATTAGGATGGAAAAACAATTTACTGTCAGGTTTAGAAGATGGTGTATTCTGGCCTGTTATGAGTTGCATTCGTTTCTCGGCATTTGCTAAAAGCTTTTGCCTTCTAGCTTCCCGGATTTGTTCGGCATTCATTTTACACGCTTTCAGGCAGCTTATGCTAGGCGTATTAATGTAATAACTATAAAAACGGATGGATCAACCGTGCAATTGTTTATTTACACTGTGATTTCCCACGTGAATTTCAACGTTACCCCAAGCTTCGCCCTACAGCAAACCAACCCGCAAACCAAATAAACCTGCGGTCCCCGAAATCCGGTCTGATCCGAAAGCTTTAGAATATTGGAGTAAAAATCCTTTAAAAATTTGAGCCCGGCATAAAATTTTTCCAAAAATGTATAAGCAGTTAAACGTAAATTTGCGAGCAATTGTAAAACTTTTAACACGACTTCAAATTCAGCAGAGTGAAACTCTTATGTCGAATCCGCTTTTCGAATCTTAGGATTTCACGAAGGAGATGTACATGAAGACAGTTGTCAGCGAAAGGAAGAGGCATGTGCGAAGAGGGATGTGTACTCTCCGTGTCTATTTCTTCTTTTACTATTATTATTATTATTATTATTATCACTACCATATGAGCTAGTCGCGTACAGTATATATAATGATGTCAAAGGGCCGAACATTCGTGGGTGAAACCGTCTTATTTAAACTAAGTATACTTGCAAGAAAAGTTTCGCTGTAAGTCAATACGAAAATAATTATTAGGTTGCTTAAATCTGAGAGAGAATATCTTTTTCATTTATTTCCACCGTACTTAGATACAGTAGTACCGATTTGTTCGGATTTATTCCGTAGCGCGCGCGAAGGATCCGAAGAATACGACAGTAGGTGGCGCGGCATTCAAATCGATCGATGGAGGAAATAAGCTTCTGCCAAAAATTGTTTCGCTTCTCTTTTCTGCTAGATTTGACTGCATAGTATTCTCTTTTCTGCTAGATTTGACTGCATAGTAGTTATTTTTGGTGAAATGTCTACGCTTAAATCGTTAAATCCAGCCAACAGTTCGGTCGGCGACACTCATAACTGCGTCCTTTGCAGTACTAAGCTGGGATCCAAACAAGAACTGCAAGAACATTTCCGGTATTTCAGTCATTTGCATTTTCCCTTTGTCTCGTATTACTTATTTATTTCTACTTGACTAGGAAGCATGCCAATAAAGAGATTGACAACAAGGGAAAACCTGTAAAGAACCCGTATCATTCCTCTTCCGTCACCAAGGTTGCAACGAAACCTACAAATGCATCCCAAACAACCGTAAAGGACGTTCCTGAACCCTCTACCTCCCAGCCGGCAAGGTCACTACGTGCCAGGTTGCCCCAGAACGCAAGTAACACAACAGGCAGTAAGAGTAAAAGGAAAAAATCTCCGCCTTCCAACGGCGTCGCCAGTTTGCAAGAAGACAAGAAACCAGAACGTCAAGCAGCTAGTCCTAGTCAAAACTCGTTAAGCTGTTCTACTTCTCAAGAGGATCGAGTAAAGTGCGATGTGTGCGAAGATACCTTCGCCACTGTCAGCATGGCAATTCAACACAAATATCGTAGACACCGAGACTCCAAAGTGCAGAATTTCTGCTTGTATTGCGGACAACAGTTCCCCATAAAAGTACTAATCATTTTGATCATATATTGGAACAGGAATTTAAGTTATGTTTTACAATGGTTTTGCAGTACAGCTTAGATAAACACCTTCAGAGTCATACTGAAGATATATCGCAACACAAAGATGCCGCTCCCGCGGAGCAGTGTCAAATATGCGGAGTGGCGTTTTACAAGTCAAAGGCTTTAAGTTACCACATGACTTCCTGCCATAACAAGTACGAAACAGCAAATGTATTTTTTAGTAAAAAGGATATTAAAAATATTTATTTTTCAAGTACTGTATGTCAGATTGTATTTAAAAATACCTAACATAGTTTATTTGTTTTATGACTTCATTCAGGGCTGCATCACTTGTGAAATTCCTCCAAGCTCCTCCCCCTAGTCGCAAAATTAAGTACGATATGGCTGGGCAGCCGCAATCTGTGTATTACTGCCACCTTTGCGGTGCTGAGTACATCGTCAAATATAATCTCGTAAGGCATTTGGAACGACACCTCACTGCTGACGAAGCCAACGACGTGCCACAGTAATTATTCTTTAACCGTCGTTAAATAGTTGAAATTGTTTGAATTTTGTCACCCCAGGGAGCTGATAAAATGCAAAGTTTGCGACGCAATGTTTCTCAACAAGAAGGCGTTCGATAACCATTCAAACTACCATAACGACGATGATATTTTAGTTGAAAGTGAGGAACAAAGGTGAGGAAAACTGTGTTTTGTGTAAAAAAAATTAAAAAAATACGCTTCAAACACGTTTATAATCCTGCAGGCAAGCTCTGATAACGCGAGTAGACCAAGATTTCGATTACCGGAGGGTCTTACGACCCGAAGAGAAGTACGCGACGAAGGTAGAACGCGCTGGGCGGAGCAACAGACGTACCCAGAATTCCAAACAAGAGAAGCGCAAAATGGGAAAGAACAAAGAGAAGAAACCGAAATCGAAAACCAAACGCCTTAAGCGCGAATATGCTCATATTGATGCGTCATCTTCCTCAGTCGAGTCATTTTCGGACGATTCTTCCGAATTATCAAGTCCTTCGCCTGTTAGCGACAGTGACGACGAGCATAATCTGTCCATTCCATCCTCTAATCCCGTCTTGAATCCTCAAAGCAGAGAAACCAGTCAAGAAATGTGAGCTGAGTACATGAAGCAATGTAACGATGGAACCAGGAGTCCCATATTTCCAAGCTGATATTGTCATCGTTGTGTGTCACTGTTGTATAATTGTTGGGTTCAATAAAAACAAACTTAATAACAAATAAAAAACTTCTTATGACAGTTATAATAAAACTTGGCCAATTACACTGGTGCCAAGTTTAAGTTTACGACTAGCATCAATTATAGACTGTACCGGGGAAGTCTTACGTTTCGTTGAACTTAAGGAACAGAAATGGGTCATTGTTTCATAAACTATATGGTACAGACAGCTTATAAGTTTTTGGCTATAGTTTTCTCGATCCACTCCGCATATTTCCGCACGTCAGTGTAAACACCTGGCAGGCCAGGGGTAGCGCAACCAATTCCCCAACTCACAATACCGTTTAAACGAAGGTCATTACCGACTTCTCTTGATCCGTTTCCAGACGAATTTTCTTTGCCAGTGCCTGGGCATACTAGCGGACCACCTGAATCGCCCTAAATCACGTCATTCATAGAAACTATTTTCACAGGAATTCTAATCAATATTACTTGGCAAGCGTCGGTATTGCCACCTCCAGCACACAGCATGCCATCAGTAACAGGCAAAATTTTTGCGAAGGACTTTCGACAATCCGGTAACGGCACATACGTTACGTTAGCTGCTAGCAACGTACCAGGTATATACCCACCTTGAGACTCCGTATGGCCCCAACCGGATACGATACAGTCGCCTGTTGAGAAAGAATCATTGTATAATTTTCAGCGCCCTTACAGTGTTACTAGCTGTAACCTTCCGGCTCGAAGTCTGGAGTAGCGATTGGGGCGTACTGTATTGTCTGGCCTGCGAGTCGTAAACTTTCTACTGTTGTATCCAGTTTAATGAGAGCAAGATCGTTTTCTTTAGTGTCCCTATAGAAGCCAGATGTACGAATAGTAGCTTGCCTTTACTTAAAATTTACTCACGGTTTATAATCGTGAACAATGATTTTGGACACCCCGATGTTAGCCGCATTGCTATCTTGTGGGCTCAGAGTCCCCATGACAACACGCAGTGAGGAAGTTCTGAAAAGTAGTTTGTCGAATGGCAAACGCCTTCATTACTTTCGAGATTAGCCTATTCTTTTACGCTATACTTACTTTAATGTACACGTTTCAAAATTTAATTTTCAAACGGCTTCAAACAATTGCAAAAGTACACAAGCGTTTAGAGGGCGTTGCGTACAGGGCATGTGTCCGTGGACGGCAAGTTGAGGCGGTGTCCACTTCCTCAGCTTAGTCTTTTTTTTTAAAGTAAGGTTTTCACGCTTGAAAGTGCGGTTTGGATACATAATAAAAATCTCAATTCGTTTGTTTCTTTTTTGTCTATTATTTATTCGTGTATTTCCATTCTTTACTGGTCTCATATTTCTTTCTTTTCTATTTCGATAACTAAGAGCTTTGCTCTGGGCGCCCCTTGACCCTAAGTACGCTTGTGCAATTTTTTTAAAAATAATTCCTGGAATGTAAGTACTTACGACACGTGTGCACGAACGCAGTGAGCAGCGGTTAGTACAAACAGTGGATGGATCAGAGCTCCGCCACAGAAATGTGCCCTAGCCACATTGGGAGGAATCAACGCCATTTGTAACGAAACTTGCCAGCTGTATTGCCCTGACATAGTAATGTGAATAAGATCATAGAACAAGTAAAGACAATTGCTGCTATAATGTCAAAATTCCTCACCGAGAGTAGCTTCAACGCCATTGACGATTCGACCAGGTCGCCTTGCTCCTTGGCCATCATTTTCTTGAATTAGCGCTTTACTTTGTACGAGGCCAAAGCCAATCCAAGCTAATATACACCCGATACTCGCAAGTTTCATCACGAAAAGTAAAACCTGACCACAGAATTATGCCACCCTTCACGACCTGCGACTTGAAGACGATATGAACACCGTGAAGGTGACTATTCCGTACTGACGTCTGAAGTAATTCGTCATAGAAGGTCGGATGAAAATGATGAATTGTACTATGAATGCCAGTTGTTACCTTGAGCCCGAACCTTTCTGTCCAATCGGACACATTCGCGCAGTACAATTGAACAGGTGTCTTGCCCTGGTCAACCATACATGCTCACGTCAGAGAATGACGTAGTTATGAGCAGCACGATTAACTCCAAGCATGCACCATTATTTCAATGCAACTAGTGGTTTAAAAAGTTTGTCTTATGTTAGCAATCTCTCAAGGAAAATATTATGCATGTCGAAAAGAAAATGACGAACAAGGGGAAAATAGCGCAAAGACGGTTTTCTGAAGTAATTTTCACCGAAACGGCCATGCTTTATCCTCAAAAACTGAAACATTGAATATATCTGATCTCGATTTCCCGTGTTAGTAACCCAATAAATAGCGAACAAATTTAAGAAAATTGTTTATTGGATAATTGACAGCAACGCCAGGAAAATCACAAGTTAAGCAGTTCTGTATGTCATTAGAACATCCATATCATCATCTACTCCTCTTCAACCCATTTTTGCAATTCTTCTTTCAACTCTTTCACATGGAGCTTCACATTTCCCCGCATCAGCAGCTTGAGCAAACGTATTTTCGTGTTATGCTGTTCCAAAGCCCGTGCTTTCTGGAAGCCCGTTTTGATTACGTCATCAGGCAAACCTGCCAGTCGGGCAGCATGGAAACCATACGATTTAGGACACGCCCCTTGTGTGAACTTGTACAAGAAGGTAATCGTCTCTTGTGTAGGATCGTCCATGTCTTCATTCTCCACCATACACGCCTTAAAAAAAGGGCCAAGGATGTTTATAGAAACTCGTTACTTGATTGCTTACAAGATAATATGTACCATATGTCCCAGAACAATGCCTTCCCGGTCTTGCATATCCTTCACCAACGAGTGATAATGAGTAGAGAATAGAGTACGACACCCTTTCCGACGCAAGTCTTCCAATACTGCATAGGCAATTGCCGTTCCGTCGTAGGTGGCAGTACCTCGACCTAAAAAAAAAAAGAAAAGAAAAATAATACACACAAATTCAATAAAGAAAGAGAACAAGCTTGATTAGCATTCTATGGGAAAGAATCTTTCACCAGTGTGAAAATTTGGCCTGCCATACCTAATTCATCCAGCAAAATAAGGGAATGTGACGTGGCGTGTTGCAAAATGGCCGACGTTTCGCTGAGTTCGACGAAAAAGGTACTTTCGCCGCTCATAATACTATCGCTTGCCCCCAGGCGAGTGAACAAACGATCGACAGGCGTCATTTCACACAACGCGGCAGGTACGTAGCAACCCATTTGGACTAAGATGACTGTCAGGCCCACTTGCCTCATCAGAGTAGATTTTCCTCCCATGTTCGGCCCCGTCACCAACACCAAGCCAGCCGGTTTCTCATTTTTTAAACCTCCCTCAAACGGCGGACCGCTGACGCCCATACTCATATCATTGGGAATAAAATTCTCGGCAGCTATATTCCCTAAAATGGGGTGTCGGCCTTCAACGAGCTTCAGGAACGGTTTCACGTCCACCGCGGGCGCTTTTAGTTTCGGTAGGCACATTTGGCCCTGGGCGTTACGCGAATACTGAGCTAAGCTCATGAGTACGTCCAAAGTCGAAATGCACTGCAGGGCCGCATTCCACAACTGCCGGTGAGATTCAAACTGCGCAAAAATCCGGCGGCTAATATCGCGTAAGGCAGCGTCGCGTTCTTCTTCGGCGCTGAGTAATCGCGCGAGGAGATCTTTCGCTTCGGGAGTGTAAAAGCGTTTGAAGCCTTTCCGGGAGCCTTGCAGCAGGTACGAATCGCCAGCTTTGCGAACGGCCGATTCCGGTACTTCAATCTGAAGGCGATTTTTGGCCGTACCAACATATGTCACCTTGCAGCCAAAGTACTTCCTCTGCTCCGCCAAGTTCTCCTCAACGTCCTTCTCCACCGCTTGGAGGTCCTCGGTAGCTTGGTCGTACACCAAATCGACCCCGGGCCGCGGAATAATCTTGCCTTCTTTCTTCGCTTCTTCTCGGTTGAAGGCGCTTTGGAAAAACTTGAGCACGTCCAGCAAATCCGGGAAATTCCCGCTCTGCGTCTGGAGCACCACGCACTGGCGGACGAGTTTCGAGCCCAAGTTCTCCAGTTCGCTCTGCCAGAGGTCGTTGATCTCGGTGATGGCTTGGAACCCTTCCAACGCCGACAGCAAGTCCTGGATTTTGCGTTTCGAGTACAACGTTTCTTCATAGAAAACCGCGCGACAGTCCGGGTGATCTTTCGATATTCCGGCGCTGCCCTGTGCGCGGATTTTGCTGAGAATGCGTTCCAAGTCTGGCAGGGTCTTCATGAGCTTGGCAGTCTCGCTGACGACGGATTGGTGGTTCATCAGATCCTGGATCGCTTGCTGGCGATCTTCGATAAGGGCGACGTCGCACAATGGCCGACACAGCCACTGGCGCAGCAATCGCTTCCCGCCGTGCGTTTGACAATGGTCCAGTTGCTGCAGCAATGTACCTTCCGTCGTGCCCAAGCTACTGTTCACGAAAAGGTCCAAGTTGCGAACCGTAATACTGTCTAGTACCATGTGCTGACCGAGGGCGATCGCTTTGGCCTTCGCCGGAGCGGCCGTTTCCAGATCCACTGGGACGTAGGAACGAAAATCTTTCTTGACGAGCAACGCTTGCTCAATTTTGCAATGCAGGACGTAAGACAAGACCGCCCCCAGGCTCTGGATGGCCATTTCGCAACCTTCTTTCGCCGTCAAACCTAACGAGCTCGCTTCATCGATGTACGGTTTCAGACCCTCGGGCCATACAGTTTGGGCGTTTTCCTCGCTTTCCGCGAAGTAGTGGCCTTCCACTAGGAAGCGCAGTGCTTTCGACGGCTCCCAGAACTGCTTGGCGGCCAATGTTTCGACAAGAGCGGCTGGGGCGTTGGTTTTGACCACCCCGCGCGAAATGGGTGACAGATTTTTCCTTTCGACCAAAATCTGCACCGGCGCGAAATGCGCCAGCAGCGTCGCTAAGCGACTACGATAGCGATCGTCCGCGAACTGACCCAAGTAAAACGTTCCTAAGGAGGCTTCTAACAAGCAGACGCCCAGTTCGACTTTGCCTCCCAGCTCCGTGCCTCCTTTCTCGACTACTGCGAGCAAATAATTCGGCGCGGCCTCCGCAGGGTCGTTGCTGTCGAAAAAGGACTGTGTTTTGGTGCCAATGGAAGTTATTTGGCACACTTCGCGTTTGACGACTTTGTCGAATTTGGAACTTTTGGGCGTGCTCTTCACGCGGTCATTCATCGACTCGGGTGTTTCGGTTTGCTCCACCCGGGCGACTTTGTACCCTTTGGCGACCAGCGCGGCCGAAAAACGGCCAAACGCAGCTTCCGGAAAACCACAGTGAGCCACTTCGCCTTTCATGATGGACAAACTGAGCTCTTTGACGCCCACGTCAGCATCCATGTGGTAGAGCTCGTAAAATTTGCCGACTTTGAAGAAGAGGATGGCGTCGCGATGCTTGGATTTGACATCCCACCACTGGCGCATAGCGGGGGTCAGTTTGGACTTGAAATCTTCGGGAATGTACAAAGTGGTAGGGTCGTAGTCGGGATCGTCCGGCCGCCGCCGTTCGGCGTCTCGAACTTTTTCCGGTTTCACGAATTCCAGATTGGTGTGAAAGAAAACGCGTTCGTCGCTGGCGACCACGCTGGGACTATCGGAAGAAGCGAAGTAGGATAAGCGTTGCTTCGTTTTCTCCCCCGTGGGTGTGCGAGGGGTAGAAGCAGGAGAAGAGAAATTAGGTCGGAGAGACGAAATAGGCGTGGTTAAAGTGGAAGTCGACTGCTTGCCACTTCTTGAAACAGTTTTCTTGGCCTTTTTCCGCTTCTTGGCTGCAGCCTCTTCTGGTTCTGATTCAGGTTCGCCATCGGAGACTTCTTCCACGTCGTCTTCTTCACTTTCAGTAGATTCGTCTTTACCTGAGGAAAATTAAGTCATTGTTACTTAAGGCCCTGGTATACACCCCCCTCTTATGGACGAATAACATGGGGAATTCGGGGGATGGTTTCTCAATAATGGTTCTGTCAATTTTGAATCAATTGTGGGCAGTAAAGTTGTTCTTATTAATATCTAGTGCATGTGTTTGAGACTTTTTAAAAATCTGATTTAATCAAATTTAAAAACTTTAGGAACATTTTTACATATTTCGAAAAATTTGACAAATGTAAAATCTCGTTTTCTTGTGCAGTAGATATCTTTCTGCTTTATTTTTTGCTGAAAGAAACATTCAAAATGGACTAGTAGTTTTTACGAAATCATGACTAGAATTCCCAAATTTTAGTAAATGATTTCGTAATAACTAATCGTCCGATTTGAATCTTGTTTTCACCAAAGAATATAGAAAAAAGATACCTACTGCACAAAAAAGCCGGACATTAAATTTTTCAGTATTTCAAAATGTGAAAAATTTCGCCTAGAGTTTTTAAATTTAACGTAATCATATTTTAAAAAATCTCGATCAAGTGCACTAGATATTAATATGCACAACTTTACTGCCAACACTGATTCGAAATTGACAGAACCATTATTGAGAAACCGTCCCCCGAATTCCCCATGTTATTCGCCCATAAGAGGGGTGTGTATACCCGGGCCTTAATTCTGCCGCTGTTATGGCATGCGTGCACCGTAAAGGATACAATACCTGGCTTGTACTCATCTTCAGAACTGTCAGCTAAAGCTTCCAGTTTTTCTTCATCTTTGTCAGTGTCCTCTTCGTGGTCTGAAACAACAATCCGCCTTCTTTTAGCCAAGGGAGCTTTACTGGATTTCGGCGTTGCTAGAGTTAAGGGTTTCTTGCATTTGGGAGTAGAGGCCGGTTTTCCTATGAACATGAAGTCAAAAAAATAATACATAGAAAATTATTCCGTCATACTTTCTTCCTCTTCTTCATCTTCAGAAGGAAGCAGCTCGACTACGAGCTTTAACCTTTCTTTTACAGAGAGTTTTAGAGCGTTATCAGCTTCTTTGCATCCTTTCACCCATTTCGAGTCTCTCATTATTGGAATGCCCTCTTTCTCTTCGTATGACTTCACACTCCTTGAAGAAAGGAATGTGTCAAAAATCTTTTCGGGGCACGTGAAAATTTTACTTCAATTTGATCCAGGATCTAGTGATGGGCTTATCAAAGAACTGGACGTGGACATGGCCCGGCTTTGTAGTTGAATTCACTTTCGGGTGCTTACAAACGAGACTTGGCCACCAAGGGAAACTTTCGAGTTTCGCCCAAACAACCGCTCCTTCTGTAAAATGATTCACACTATTGTTATAATCATTTTCAATAAATGCGTTAGCTCGCTGCGACATTTACCAGCAAATATGGGGTTGTCATCGGAAGAAGTAGTGTCTTTGTTCGCAGCCGGAATACTCGGGGTAGATGGAGAAAATGTTTCCTTATTACTGTTTTTATCAGACCGAGGTACACGAGGAGTTGGTGGTTGTGTTGTTGGTGTACCGTTAGTAGTTTTCTTTGAAAAGAAGCTTAAAATGGACTTCTGGCTCATCCTACGATAAAAAAGTTATGTAGTAAAGCGTCCGCAAAGTTAATTACCAACACATACTTTTGATTTATGTCCGCCGCTTAAGACATGTAACATACAGAAGGTCAAATGGTTTGATACTTGTTCGGACAAAATCACAAGAAGAGCACGTTGTTAGGCGGGAAAGCAAACAAACGAACGACAAGCAACCCACCAATCCCTGTAGGCATGCTTAAAGCCCGGGATATACGAATAAATTTCCAGGCGCTGTGGCATATTTTACAAACGGCGTGGTGCATGTTATTACTATGTCAAATACGCAAAATAAATAGGTAACAACATAGACTACGCTATTTGCTTAGCCCATGTTATAACCTATTTATTTTGCATGTGTGACAGGCTAATTCGAAGTGAGTACAATTCATTCATATTAAATTCAGGTAGTTTTTTTAAAAAAGAGAAACCTATTCAAATGATTTTGAAATGAAACACTTTATAGTAAGCTCACCTCAAAAAGATTTTTTTTACAATTTGAGTCAGTTCACTTTAACGCTTCAAAGTTCAATCAAGTCAATACCAGGGAGCAGTCGAAGAACGTGCGAAACACAGTAAGTTACACGAATGGATATTTTGGTTCAAATTTTACTTCTAGGAATTGAGAAAAACCAGCAAATATAATTGCGTGCGAGGTATGGTTTTTCCTACATCACGTTTTAGTGTTAAACTAGACAAAAGATTTCAGTCATGATTTTCTAATTTAGTCCTTTGGTTTTAAAAACCAACTTAATCCATTAAAATTCAATCCGAATTAGATCAACTCAGTTCAAAATTCGGAAAGATTCTACGAGTCGAATCAAACTCCACGGAAATGAATCAATGTTAATTGAAGTACTGAACACCTGAGGCAAACCACTGTTAAAACTTTTTTCGAAATTGAAACATTTTCGAACAAGTTCATTTTACCACTATATGATTTATATTCTTTATGAGGCAGTTTATTTATAACGATTTAACACAGAATTCACCAAAAAACACCAGAGCTTTAATTGACTACTAAGTTTCAATGCATAAAACTTCACTGGCATCCCTACGTCTTTGACATCACAATGTCTATATACCAAGAATTTATTCAGAGAAAAATGGAAAAAATACAAGAAAAACACTTAAGCTAATTATGGGCATGAAAGCTTGGAAAATTTAATTCATTGTCTGAATCAAAGCTAACACATCGTCCCGCAGAAAATTTCGACCCTCCATGCTTCCTCCTTTTACTGAATTAAAATAAAGAACCGCTGTAGGAACCAGACGTAACGCTAGTAAAGTTGAACCGTCTGCTTGGTTATCAAGGACCGTTCCTGCTGTGGTGAGGCTGAACTGACTCGACGGATCGTCCAAATGCTCTTGGATAAATAGTCGTACAGCCATCACTTTCTCTTGCACGTGGAAAGTTCCTTGCAACACTGTACCGTCCGGGAACCGCACCCTCACCAAGGTGAACTTGTATTTCCGCTGTTCACGCTGCTCATCCTTTTCCCGCATAGCTTTCGTCCTTAGCATCAAGTTTCGTTCGACTTGTTCAGATCTACGAAATGTTTTCAAGAGAAATAAATGTAAAAAATTAATAAAGTAATATAACCTTTCCATTTACAGACACTTTCGATTTAATAAGTACAGTAGTATAAATACATAAACTTAACACATAGGTAACACAAACAAATGAAAAAAAACAAGTAGATTAAAAATATAACAAATAGAAGGCTAGCTTGCATATCAAAAATACTTCAAGAATCTATCTGTATAAAAACTTTTCAACACTTAAAAAACAACAACATTTATCTCTATAAAAACTTTTCAAAATTTACAGAAAAAAAAACATTATACAAGAGTACAAAATCACCTGGCTTGCTGCTCTTTCTTCAATTCTTCTGGTGTTATACGAAAAAAATCGTCAGGCAGGTGCGTTCTGATGGCAGCCTGGGATGGAACGAGCACTTGGACGTTTCGATCCAACTCAGCTTTAAGCGGTTCAGCCGCTACCAGCGCATCACGCAAAGCTGCCAAAGTCTGTAACTCTGCTTCATCCATTCCTTCAAAGACCCAAAAACTTCCTAGCGAAGGATCTTCAGTAGAAAGAGGCAGCTGCTGTCGAACGAAACCTGCAGCTTGCAGAAATTCGTCCACACCTTGTAAGCAAGCGACTTTTTCTTGGTAAATACGGTTGCCAGTCCGGATACGCCGATACTTTTCTTGGGAAGGATTCTGGGTAATATTATCCAAGTACTTGTATAATGTCTCAATGCCTTGTTGAACCTTTGGTTTAAGGAAAATGTAAAGAAACGAAGAAGAATATATTAAAACTGTTTTAAGTTCCAATTATTGTCTAACTAACCTGCTCTTTATCTTTGTTTAGCGTATGAATAATTAGACAGGCAGTCAAACCAGGCTCTTCTGCCAATTGCTCGTACAAAAACACTTTAATTTTAGCATCAATTTCCCTCTTCGGTAAAACATCCGGTCCTCCAAATGGAAATTCAAAGAAAACGACCAATAAATTAAACAAATTCATACATAAAAAATACCCCAGTAAAAATTTCAACAATCGAAGTTAAATAAAGGTAAATAACATATAAAACGAAGATGGGGCACCAAGTGTGAGTTTAATTTTAATTATTACCAATTAAAGGACATTTGAAGAAAACGCCATCGACGGCTAAACAGTGTTCGGTAGGACCACGATTGGCTTCAACAGCACTGTCCAGTTTGCTAGCTTGCAGCTGTTGTTCAAGCTCGAGTTCTTTCCTAGCCTGCGCTTTAATGACAGCAATGGAGCGTTTCTGAGAAAAGTCGTCGTCTTTCTTTTCAAATCTGGCTAAGGCTGCATTTGCAGCCATTTTGGCTTCAGAAGAAGGAACTTCACGTCTGGGAGTTTGTGTATCTTGCGATGCTGAAGCTTTGGAGGAGCTGGCGGCATGTTGAGGAGATTCGTTCAGACGATGGCCTTCCCCTACAGAACACGGAAATATGAAGATTAATTTAGAGCATATAATTAGAAAAAAAAATGAATGTGTATCTAAACATATAGGAAGCATGTTTCCACTAAACCCGTGTCAGAAATGTAACAAACAACAGATCTTGATATTAAGAAAAGTTACAGAATACGAATATAAACAATATGCTTAAGACTTTCTTACCTGCTAACTTGAATTTAACTTCCATCTTTTTCTTCTCAAAGAATTTCTTAATAGCGGCCATTGTGCTTCTTTCCTTACCCACTAACTTTTGGACTTTTTTTTCCTTTTATAAACGAGGCGTGTGTTCGTTGGGTAGCTTAAGTTCCGATACGGCTGTTTTCAGCTGTTCCTTTAAAACATCCGAAGCTAAAACAGGAAAAGACAAAGAATTAATTTAAATACTACTCGTCACAGAAAATAAGTCTTACATGTTTGCATAAAGCGTTCGGTGATCTTTTTTCCGTAAATTCGCCACGCAAGCAAAGTTAAGCCGATGTTGCAAAACAGGACCAAGAATAAAGCTTGGAGAAATTTGATTTGGAAGTCGTCGAACGAAAAGCTTTCGCCAACAATACCGAGATTATAAGTTAAAGATTCCCAAGTCGAAGTCAGTAACTCCACAAGAAACCAAAAGAGTGAGAACAGAGACACAGGGATCCAAGGAGACACAGAAGATTTCAAGTTCTCCGACAAATCAGAAATAGAAGCTTCTGCTGATTCCCACCAACTCCAGAGGCTAACGCCGTCAAAGTTCGGTAACCAAATTTGCATACTCAAGGAAAACAGTCCTCAAATATCCAGCCGACGATTTTCGGCCAATGTTTCAAATTTGCTTCTTATCAATAGAACGAGAAACGTCCACAACAGCTGATCAATAATCAAAACATGAGTCGCTCTTGTAGAAATAGCTAGTACCACGTTACATTTGAGCACACTTGTCTAATGCTCCGCACGCTGCAGTGCCGAAGTGACAAAGCTACATTTCCGTTGACAATTGTAGCTATTACCACGCAACGCTAGCCTGGCAACAACTGTTGTCCCGCAATTCGTAGTAACGTACCGTTATACGTGTAAGAAATGCTCATGCAGGCACGAATGGTTAATTTGGCGTCAGAACCGCTACACGTGTTTGACTTTCATCCCATATAGGAATGACATTAACATAGCTAGCTTTGTCTATGTTCGCTTCTTAGTGTATGATCCTAAACATACTATTGAAGAGAAGATGGGACGTCTCCTGTGGAGCTGCCCGGTCTTTTTCCCATATGAGCCTTTGATATAAGGTGAGCCCCACCTGGAATGCACAAATCCAACTAGCTTCATTAAGAAATAATAACAAATATTCTATTGGTTTGTTCCCTTGTGATGAAACAGTCCAATGTTCCATTTTCCCCAGCATTGTTATTATTTTTTTTACTGATTTTCTCTTTTTCGAACATGCACTAAACTCAGTGGATAATGTGGAACTTTTCACAGAAAAATTTAGTTGTGTCTCATGCTCTAAATAAAACAGTTTTTAGCTACAGTTGATCCCACTCGCCTCTATTGTTACCACGAAGAAATGAGAGCAACTCACTGAAACGTCACATTTATTAATAACCCATCATTGCGTTAACAACAAAACTTGACGAGTTTAAATAATTGAAGTTTTTATATAAATCAGCGCTAATTGCACCTAAATATGTTTGATTATAAAATTAGGAACACTTTTCCAGAATTGAGCCAAAAGTTAAAAAAGTTCAAACATGGTTCTCTTTTGAAGATAAATCGAATTCTAGCTTATTTGACATGGCCAACCCATCGTAAGGTGGAGACCCACTGATTTACGGACAAAATTAAGGTAGGGCACGACTAGCATGCGTGGGCGCTACCTTGAAAAACGTCTCGAAAACCCAGGGAGCAAAACCTGGGAGAGCCGATCGCACCAGTCTAACTCAGTTGGACGTTGGTTGGTGTTTGTGTAGTCTGCGGTGTATTGTCCTTGTTTGTCCCTTGCAATGTATTTAGTGAAACGCATAGCATGCACCACCTTGTTATCTTTGTCACCACATTCTTCGACGAAGAAGACAACAGGCCAACACATGACCAAAAGGATTGGTCGTATCGTAGCTAATACACTGTAACAATCTGCAAGTCCAATCATCCTAACGTCCGGCTGTTTCTTCTTCATTTGGTGTAACCTTGTTATTCAATCGCTTGACTCGGTTCCAAGATTTTTGCTTTCAAGTCGACCAAGGGAGTGGAACGAATAGACACAACCCATAAGAAAGCAACAATTCCCGTCGAAGGAAAAAGTTCTTTGAACGCAGTGCAGGTGTCTTTTTCCCTCTCTTTGACCGTTCCCGCTCTGTTGTCTTGCCAAACGGCCTCAGGAGCCACGGCGAACGAACCAGGAGACCGGAAAAGCCAAAGGCACGTGAGAAATTGTAAATTAAGACTTCCCGCCCCCCCTTTCATTCCTTTACCTCTTCGGTCGCCTTGTTCTGGTCCTCAGTGTCCTCCGTGGCATGAAACAAGCAGCTAAACAAACAGAAAACGATATAAGCAGAAAGAACCAGCATTAGGCTGTTGTCCATTGCCGGACGCCAAGTGATCCCAATACAACTCGTAGTTCGCGATGGTGCTTCAAACGTTCGCCAACAACAATCAAGTGTCTTATAGGGGCTATCCTATTACTCACAGCCCTGCTGAAGCCCCTTTGTGTGAAACCTGTCAAAAGACCGAATTAGCTTACTTTGACTTGAGCTGTTTGCAATGTTTACACAAATTACTGAGCCCTGAGGCCACAATCTCCCAGGTATTCGCTGTGATGCGACAATGGAATCCTCACACTCAACGAAGTTTACGGTTTTGCATCGAACAGGTAAAAGTAGTCAACAGAAATATTTCGAAACATAATTACTACTTTCTGGAAAATAGAAAGTTACTGCGTAATTACGCATACTTGAAATCCACATCTCGGGTGTATTTAAAAGGTTTTTTTTATCTATAACCTGACGCTTTGAAATAGTTCCAAACAAATATTTTTCTTTTGTTTCCTATAAAACTATAATTTTCCGTACACCTAAAATGTTTTAGCCTGCTTTAACGAGGAAACGGTCGTAAACTACGCTTTGTAAGAACTATCAACTGAATTTTTCTTAAATTGGATTTTGTTCGGAAAACCTTTTTTCTTTGCTCTCGTTTGAAATCTACGTTGGGAAAGGAATAATTTTAAGACGGCTTCTGGATTTCTTGACGTCTCATGACGATTAAATGATCTGTAAACTTTTTTAGGTGTTCGAGAAAGGTGGACACGTCGATGACCGTGATGCGTTGACTGATATGACTTTGCTTCACTTTGCTTGCAAAGCGGGCGCGCACGGTGTCGGAGACGCAAGTATTGCAGCGGAGGTAGATTTACTTCAAGGCAGAACGAGGCTTGAGGAGACATTTGACTCATCTTTTATAGTTAGTGCAAGAATTATTGGCTCGCGGGGCGGACCTTTATGCTCGTTGCCGTTGGACCCAAATGACGGCCTTGCATTATGCAGCGTTTTTCGATGTCGCACCCGTTCTACGCATCCTCTTACAAGCAAGTCAAGGTAAAAAGACAGAAAAAGGAACCAAATAGGGATCAAAATTATTCCTTTTTGCATCATGCTTATCTCCTCCAGTGATAATAAATATATCTGACGCTTCAACTTCCTTTTCAAAGTGTCGCGAACTAATGAATGCCGTTGTAACTTTACATACGAATGTTCGCAACTAAAACGGTGTAAACCAATAAGTTGAATGGTCTGCGGTTCAAATAATGCCAACATAATTATAACAATTAACAATGAAAACGAAGTAAGAGTGGGCCTGGAACATATACAGTTTTTCTTTCCTTGCATTCGATAGTAAAAAGTTGCTACATGTTTGGGTTTACTAACGAAATAATGCACATTCAGGAGAAGACGTGGATAACCCTTGCGCGGAATACGACAACGGTACCGCGTTACACATCACCGCTTCGAACGTGTCCTTCCAAGCGCTGCAAGTTCTCATCGAGCACGGAGCGAACCCTAAAATTCGCGATTCGCTGGGCAGGACCGCATACGGTAAACCTTCCATCTCGTTGAGAAATGAAGTGTAGAAAATCGTTCTCTTTTGCTTCTACTGCCAAGCAGATTGCATACCGGACAGTAAATCGTATTTTCAACTACCGGACGTCCAAGAGACAATTCGCGACTTGCGGGAAGTTCTTGGGAAATATTATGAAGAATCTCAGCACACTTACGTTACCAACTCGCCCCGAAGCGAGCAAGTGACGGGTCGAGCGTTACTAATGAGCATAGGACTCAACGTTGGAGATCGAGTCCTTGTGGGAGGACGAAAAACTGGTACTTTACGGTAAATTGGTCTTGAATTCTCAAAGATTAACAGCGAAAATCACATTAATTGCGGCGTAGAACGGAAAATCAAACCGTTACTTTTGTTACCCCACGATTAGTTACTGTGGAACACTGGAAGCCGCCGGGGGATTATGGGCTGGAGTTGAACTAGATACTCCTGATGGCAAAAACGATGGTAGTTTTAGAGATGTCCACTACTTCCGCTGTTCGCCCAATTACGGTAGGGAAACCTTTCGTTCTGTAAGATTGAAAAGGAGTTGATTGTGTTATTCGCAGGAGTTTTCGTGCCTGTGAACCGGATATCGCGGTTACCCTCGACTAGTTTCAAGATCAGTGTCAATTCTTGCTTGAGTAATTCCAAAGCAAAGGTAGCCGTAAGAAAACGAGGCGACAAGAGCAAAAGTCAGTGTAATAAAGATGGAGACAAGGAACAAGAAGAGGAAATCAGGACGTATCAAGTCAACGATCGCGTTCAGGTCATAACGCTCGACAACCGATTACTCCAAGGCATGATTCGTTATGCGGGACCAACTCGTTTTGCTACCGGCATCTGGTACGGAATAGAACTGGACCTCCCCGAAGGGAAGAATAACGGAAGTGTACAAGGAGTGCGATACTTCGAATGTCCGGACCAACATGGCATGTTCTCAGTCGCCACCAAGATTAAAAAGTAAATGACACAATTGATACTTAAAAAAGCACAGAAAATAAAAATACGAAATAAAAATACAAATAGCACATATGAGTAAGTAAACCAAAGCAAAACAATACTAATAAATATAAACATATAGAAATAAATAAATGGGTAAAGTAAAATGAGTAGAATGGAGGAGGAATACTTTTCATGAAAATAATGTTGGAAGAATAGTATAATATTATGAGACGCAGAAAAGTGGATCATACTTTTATTCATTTTATTAATTAATAATTATATTTATTAATAATTTAATAAATATTAAGAAAATATAATTTTCTTTGTTAATTGCCTGCGTCGGTCGATATGATTTTCAGCTATTTTAATGGAATATTTCTTAGGCTTAACAATCAAGAAGATCAAGTTGAAAAGCTGGCGAGTAAACTATGGATGGAAGCCACTTCCAGTTCATCATTGCGCCGTTCATTAAGTAGCCGAGACCGACAAAGCTCATTCGACCCTTCTACCCAAGCCAAACTATCCCAGATTTCGGTGACGAGTATAGAAAGCAAAAGCAACAGTAGCCATGGGACGGGAACGACCGCATCGAAATCCTGTTCGTTATCCCGAAGCGTTTCCTTGAAAACTCCATCCTCGTATGATCCATTACTTTCATTTCGTGAGATTTTTTACCTTCGTGATTTTAAAACTTCTTTAAGCTTTATTCAGTCAAAACCAACCATTTGAATATATAAGATATTATAAATACCATACCGATTGAGAAACATGCTGTACACCTGACATAACTCTAACATGTCTGTGGCACTCCTTCATAGGAAAACGCCAACGAGTAACTCTACCGCAGACCTTCCCCCTTGGCAGAGCATTCCGGTTACCGAGGCAGTGAAACCGTTACCCAAAAAGACGGACCAACATTGGCTGGAAGTCGGGATGAATGTCTTCTTTCAGCGGGAAGTCGGTAAGAAAATAATTTGACTGAACAAACGAAAATAATGATGTTAAGAAATGCCACAAGGATTATTTAAATAAGGCATAGAACGTAGCATTTGCATGACACTTTTTATTTACACTTTTTCTATTTTTTTACTTTTTTCAGGTGTCATTAAATACATTGGTAAAGTTGATTTTGCTGACGGAATCTGGCTCGGATTAGAGATGCGTAACGGTCACGGGAAACACGACGGCTTGGTTCAGGGCAAACGTTATTTTACATGCAAAGCAGGCAAAGGATTATTTGTTCGACCCAAAACTGTCACGGTTCGAGGCATTAATGGAGCTCTGCTTGTGCGACCTGATTGATCAAATTATAGACATGTCTGCCTTTTCTTTGAAAGTAAAATCTGAAAATATTTCATCCGTGTCAATTTTCACCAGTTTAAACCGCTAAAGGACTAGCGTTTTACACGGTATGTGCAAGATTGCTATCAAGTTGTGGAAGTTAGTTTGAAATGGGACGAACGGATTCAACAGTACTTATCGGATGTCACGAAAGATGAGTAAAAAATATGGTGAAAATCAATGTGTGTGTTATTTTTAATGAGTAACTTTTAAGAAGAACGAAAGGTTACATAAAGGACAAAACTCAAGTATTGAAAGGAATTTTCATATAAAACGCTTTCCCCTTTCCCCTATTTAAGCAGTAACATTAATGTTCCTCGGCTCTATTACAAAATATGAATCAGAACACGAAAATATCCCTTGCTCTATTCTCCAATAGTCCTGGATCTGTTCGTCGTTAACGTTTCTGACTTATGAACAGCTCTCCTTTCTCTTTACAAAATCTCAAAAATATTTATAAACCTGACGCGCATACGAGAATAGATAATGGGGTGGACATCCAAATTCCACGAGCAATAAAGTCAATACTTTTCTGGCCGCACTCGTCTCATACCAGTGGAACACTGTAACCCACACTCAGTACATACAATATTGCACTAATGCAGCCAGTGGAACGCGCTACAATGGAGTCAGCTTATAACGATGGGCTTGGGACCGTGCAGGAATTATCGGTATGGGTGGACTATCGGTATATTGGGTCTTGCCTACACATCAAGCCTGGAAAAGACAATGAAATAAGAATCGTATTTGTACGGTGGTTTTAACATTTTTTATATAAATGACTGTGATACAAAAAACTGCTTAGCGATTGAGTCTTGCGTTTGAATTTTTTTTAAATATCGGCGTGAGCAAAGCTCTTTGCCTACTTGTATTCGTCGGTCTCCGTTTATACATACATAAGAGTGTATTTATTAGGTACTGAGTAACCGTTGGTCATTCCTGGGTTTTAGAGTAGGGCTCTGTCTTGGTTATACATCTTTATCGTTTCATTTATAAAGCAACTTACAGCTGGGAACATCTTTGGTTCTGTTAGGAAGGCTTGCGCGGTGAATTGGATTTTGTGCTTGGAAAGCTCTCTTAGTAATTTTGCTCTGGATCTGTTCAGCCATACACAGTTGAAAAAGATATGCGTAAGGTCTTGGGTGATGTGGTCACCGCATGTGCAGTAGGGATTGTCGGCTCTGTAAATTTTGTACAAGAATGCTCTTGTTGGGTAATGTGCGCAGCGGAGTTTGATAATTGATCCGATGATCTGCTTATCGAAATCTAGTTTACAAATCGGTTTTGATTTCGGCGTTACGTTCAGGTCCAGTAGCGTTGATGGGGTTTTGCTCCAGTTTTCTATCCATTTGTCTTTGAAGAAGTGTTTTATTTTGTTGCTTTTTAGCTCTGGTGGATTGAGATTCGTGGACAGAAGGATTTCTTTTATCCTGTGTGAACATGATGCATAGGTTGGGTGCCTTGATTTCGGGGTGTTCAGTGCGGTAGTTAGATTCCTGGATATTGCGTAGTTAGTGAGTCTTTCTTCTTTCATCAAGTGTAAAGGGGGAATTCCTGCTTCGACTTCTAGTGCGGCCGTGGGGGACGTTTTTAATGCCCCTGTTATCATTAGTAATGCCTGTCGGTGTAGGTATTTGATGGTCGGTGAGCTGTCGAATTGGAAGTTACACCATGCAGGTAGGCCGTAAAGTACTTTGGCGTAAAGGGTTGCTAGTATTAGTGTTCTTAGTTGATTGCATCTTACGGCACGTATGTTGTGGGACAGCGATCTTATTTTTTGTAAGACGCCGTTGCCTTCAGCGGCAAGGCGGGCGGTATGAAGTTTCCAAGTCATCCTGGAGTCATACATGAGTCCCAGATATCGAACTGATGTGCTCGGGTGAATGGTGTTTTCGGCCCATGTGAGGGGGTGTCTTCTGGGATGCGTTTCCTTGTGAAGTGAATCAGTTCGGTTTTATTTTGGCTGACTGTTAAATGGGTTTCCTTGCTCCATTTTTCTAGTGACTTTAGAGCGTTTTTTAGCAGTTTAATATTGACTTTGCCATTCGATCCGGTGACAGTTAAAAGCAGGTCATCTGCGAAGGCTCTGATTTGTATACGTTTGGTTCTTAGTAGTTTTAATGCCACGTCGATGTATGTGAGGAAGAGGATGGGTGATAGTGGTGATCTGGTATGTTTCGCTTGTATTTTCTCTGTGTTGCGTGTATATTTGGCGTTCAGCGAGGAAGCTTGTTAGCCAGTTGACAATGTAGGCAGGTACCTTTTTCTTCCTGAGAATCTTTATCAGCTTGTGGTGGTTGACGTTGTCGAACGCTCCTTCTATATCAAGTAAGAGGGCCGTCGTGACTTTCTGTTTGTCAAAACCTTTTAATATTTGGTCGCTCAGGTCGAACATTGCATCTGTTGTCGACCTCTTCGGGCGGAATCCCCACTGGGCGTCAGAAAGTAAGGAGTTTGTTTCTAGGTGTTGTAGTATCCGTGTAGCAATAATTTTTTCTAGCATTTTCCCGAGGGACGATAACAGAGTTATGGGACGGAAACTTTTGTGGGTTTTATAGTCCGATTTGTTCGGTTTTGGAATTGGTAGTATTTTCCCTATTTTCCAGGCGGTAGGGAAGTAGGAATACTTAATGGAGGCGTTGAAGATTGTGGCGACTGTAGCTCCTATTTGTTCTTGCGTTTGATTGTTCTCAAGTAAAGCCACAACTTCCACTCGCTCGGCGATTGTAACAGTTTTCCTCTTTTATTCCATCTTTCCCTCACAACTCTCAACGCTGTACTGTACAGTCATGAGCAAAAAAAAAAACTCTGGGAAAGGGGCGTACAGCTCACAGCGTTGGCACCTTTCACCGCGTAAAGCGAGCCTAGCTCACTATGTCACAAGCTTGCTTTCTAAGCCGTTAGGGAAGGGGAGGTGCCCAAGGATACCGCCAATTCAAATTCGTTTATTTAATGATTTTTTATAATTTAAGAAACACTTAGATGTGTTTTAATAAATGTAACAACTCTGAAAAGATAAGCGAACGCAATCAAAACAGCTGAATTCACTGAATGAATTAATTGGCCTACACAACAATAAAGTTTACTTTTTATACGAGGAAATTTTTCAAGTATTTAAACAGCAGAGAAATCGTAAAAGGATATCGTAAAAGTCGTTTTCACCTTAATTAAAATTAACATGCCGGATTCTTTAATACTCGGGTCTCATCTTAAACTACCTCAGTTCTCTGTTATTCTGAAGCGAGTGACAATAAAATCACTTGAATATTTTTTTCATTTTTTTCATTTTTTCATGAATATTTTTTTCATTTTCTTAAATTATAAAAAATCATTAAATAAACGAATTTGAATTGGCGGTATCCTTGAGCACCTCCCCTTCCCTAATGGCTTAGAAAGCAAGCTTGTGACGTAGTGAGCTAGGCTCG
>JAHZNP010000080.1:0-42585 GCA_020615345.1 Triops cancriformis | reverse complement strand
GTTGTCATCTAGAAGTATTAAGCGCAAGAAGTTGTGAAAGCTGATTACGCCCCAAACTGTATGAAAGCATGTTTTAACTCTTTAGTGGAAATCGTTGGCTCCAATATTAAAAATTTAGACCCGGACAAATAAGAGCCGGTTGTCTGAAATCGAAAGAAAGGAAAGCTTAAGTCGTGCACGAAAGGACTAGCTAGGTCACATACAAAAGGACTAGCTAGGTACGTGGGGGGGGGGGGGGTAATCTTCGATAACTGCACAGAAGTAACGGTCCACATACTATCGTGGATTTCCGCCAGTAGTCAGGAAACAATAGAAATAATGTGACTTACCTGTTACATTCCATAGGTCATTCCTTGCTTTAGCAATAGATATTCGGCACTCGGTTTGCAGACATTCTTTCAAACTTACCGATTGCTGGATTTGCTGCCAAGGACAACTGCGCATTTGCAAGACCAGGAAGACGAAGAGTAACCAATTTTACACTTTTTTCACTAAACTGACACTTTCTTTACTAAACACTTTCTTCACGTTTACAAGTTTTCTTCATTAGTCACTTCACGTTTAAACGTTTTCTTCACTGAACACTTCAAGTTTTCGTTCTCTTTTACATAAGTGAAGTTCGATCTTCGCCACACGGCAATAAACGAACAACTCGTTGAATAGTTCATAGTTTGATATGATGAAGTTGTTTACCTACGTCATATTAATCAATTAATAGAAACATGCGTCCACAAACACGCAATATACAAAATATTCATATAGGGTGTATGTTTGAGTTCAGTTCTTACCTTGGACTCAATATCGCAAGAAATCTTGCAAAACTTCCCGAATAAATGTTAAATTCCACGGAAGTATAGGTCTCGAGTGTTAGCGTCACTTCGTCACCAACGTTGAGGAAAATTAAACTAAAAAACTACGCAAATTAAGGCAGCTAATTTTTAAAGAAAGTAGGAAGAACTTTTAATCTTGGATAAAGAAACATAACGCAAGAAAATATTCGGTTATGAAAAACTGAATATAAACAGCTCAAATTAGCATACCTGCCAAGAAAGGACAAAGAGATGGCGCACCAGTCTCTTGTAGACCGTACTATAACCTCTGAGTCGCTATTGGACAAAATATGATGTAGGGGAAACTCAAACGGGCAGCAGGTCTTTCTAAAGCTTCCATTACAGGATGAGCGAATTTTGTGCTATGTAAGCGCCCGTATCCGTACTATCGGTTTCATCAACTAGGATTAGAGACTGCGAATTAGAACAATTTCTTGGAATTTACATGAACTTACTGAAGCAAATACCGCTGACCCACTTGGTGAATTCTAATCCGCATATGACGACGAAATCCAGCACAGAGAAGTCCGACGAAGCCAAAAACTGGCTTTTAAAATATTGGCCCAAATCGATGTCCCAATGCAATCGAAGACAATAAGTTTTGGTTCGCGGAGATACTTTGTTTAAAAAGCGTCGCATTTAGTATTTGGACGATAATTTCTTCACGCTTTCCACGCTGATCTCCGTTGAAGTTCCAAATATCAATGCATTGAGATGCTGTGAGACGAAGATAGTAGTCTCGCTTTGGGTGGGGTTTCTTAAAGAGAATGCTCTTCAAACGGTGACCAAGAGGTTACTGAACGCGTATAAAGTCCCAGTAAGTCAAATTCCAGTGAGTTCCGAGGGGGACGAGTCTACTCACTACAAGTCCAAGTCACTACAGGCCCTCTCTTGACAATTCACTACAGGCCCTCGCTTGACAACTCACTACAACTGGTAATATGCGACATGACAATTCACTACACTAGTGTGACAACTCACTACACTAGCATCGCGTCACCTGATATTTGCTTATATGTTGTCACCCCAGCGAATAATTAATTAATACTTGTTGTTTTAAATCTTATTCAATATTAGACAACCAATATTTGTCATATTCAGGTATTTTACAATTCATATTTAAAGTTTGCAACATTTGTCATAGTCAGTATTTTACACTTTAATTGGATTATTTATGAGAATTATTTATGAAAATTTCTGAAGCAAAAATCTTTAAAATTGGACAAACCGTTACTGCATGGCAGCCCAATACAGGAGCTAAAATTCTGAAAATTTCGGGAGCGATTTTGTCAAAACGGTTTGTCCAATTTTAAAGATTTTTGCTTTAAAAATTTTCTTTTTTGTATACGAGTGATGTATGATCATCCAAATTTTGATTTTCGTCCACAGTAAAAAGTTGAAAAGTTTCTCGACTTTTACCAAATTTACAAAAGAAGTTTTTTAAAAATTCTTGATCACTCATCATCCGCAGTATCTAGCATAACTTTACTGTCACAAAACAAAATACGAATAAATCAACCTCTTTGAGAAATCGTTCCCGAAATATCCCCATGTTATTCGCCCATAAGAGGGGAGCGGTATACAGTGCCCTTAATAATACTTAGGAATGTAACGTCGAGCAATTATCTGAATTCAGAATTGCGGAAAAAAGCAAACAAGTTCCTTGAACAGTTTGAATTTATCTTGGGCTTTTTTCGAAGGGATCGCTTCATTAGAATCTAGGCATTATCTTTACAAACTTTACTGTCAAGATGACTTCGAGAAATATTGATTTTTTTCATAGAATCGTCTTGAGAGTAGGGTGGTATGCAGTAGCCTTTATTTGTACATTTTTCTCTTTTTTAAAATTTATTTACCAACGTGAGCATTCGCTCTTTGCTGGCTTGAAAATATTCTACATTTTCCTCTTATTTTACGTTAAGTGAATGGGAGAAACGGGAGACTTGAATGGACGATTTCTCTGTAACTTTACGTATTTTTTTATAATTTCTTGGCAAAAATTCTAGAATTAATAATACTTGGGAATGTAACGTGGAGAAATGACTAAGTTCAGAAATTGGGATAAAAACAAACAAGTTCTTACGTATTTTTCGATAATTTCTCGAAAAAATCTAGAATTAATAATACTTAGAACGTAACGTGGAGATTGTCTAAATTCAGAATTGCGGATAAAAAGCAAACAAGTTCCTTGAGCAGTGTAAAATATCTTGGGCATTTTGTGAAGGTCTAGCAGTATCTTTATAAACTTTACTGTCAAAATGACTTCGAGAAATATTGAGTATTTTTTCTTCATGGAATCATCCATAAGAGAAGCCTTTAATTTGTACATTAATATGCAGGGCCTTTAATTTGTACATTTTTCTATAATTTTATATTGACTGAATGGGAGAAACGAGACTTGCGTGGACGATTTCTCTGTAACTTTTTGCGCATTTTTCGATAATTTCTCGACAAAGATGTGAGAATTAATAATAGTTAGGGAAGTAACGTGGAAAAATCGTCAGAATTCAGAATTTTGGGATAAAGCAAACGAGTTCCTTGAATTGTTGTAAATTATCATGGCCTTTTTTCAAAGATATATCTTCTTTAGATTCTAGGGACTTGACTGTCAAAATTATTCAACTTGAACTGTCAAAATTTGAACTTGAAACTTCAAATTGACTGTCAAAATTATTTTGAGAAACATTGAGTGACTAAAAGCAAAATTGTCCACGCAAGTTTTCAAGGAAATCGTTAATAAAAGAAGAGTATTATGCAGTGGCCTTAAACAATAGTTTTACTTACCCACAACCGCCAGCCGAAGAGCCCGCCTCCACGCGAGCAGCACCCGACGAAGAGCCCGCCTCCATGCGGGGCCGTACAAATCTGCGATTGAAAATGAAAGTTTTAGTATACAGTCTCATTTCGCAGATAGTTTCTGTATGTTATAGTCACGACCAATTCGGGAGATCTTTATCGTTACAAAAGAAACTTTTTGAAGCTATCATTTAATTCTGACAAAATTTACGTTTCGTCTATTTCAAACAATCTAAACGCCCCACTAGGCTTTTGAAATCATTCTCTTTCTTTCGTTTTCAAGCTTTGTTCTGCTTATTTCATTTTCATCCAGTAAATTCAAACGCCACCCAAGGCTTTCGGGATCGAACTCCATCTCATATTTATTTTTAAGCTTTACTGAGCTTATTTCGTCTTTATTTTTCGTAATCGAACTCTCTCGTTTTCATTTTCAGATATTTTTAGCTTATTTTGTCTTAATCCAGACAAGTGTCAATGTTTGACAATCATTTTGTGTCCCAAACGACACAATCTTTCGATATTCTCTCGTTTTCAGTTTAAAGTAATATTCAGTTTTTTCCGTCTGCATTCAGATAATCCAAACGCCACCCCAAGCTTTTGGGAAATAACTCTCTTGTTTTCATTTAAAAGCTCTATTCAGCTTTTTGTCTTAATTCAGACAATCCAATCTCTTTCCCATCTTTCGGGATTATCTCATTTTCATTTGAAGCTATATGTAGCTTTTTTGTCTTAACTTAGGCAAACCAATCGCCTCCCCAATCTTTCTTGGTTCTCTTTTTTTTATTGAAAAGGTATATACACCTTTTTTGTCTTTTTTCAGCCAATCAAACGCCACCCAAGGCTTTCGAACTTTCTCCCATCTCTCTTTCTCTTGTTTTTCATTTCTAAGCGCCATTCATCGAATTTCATCTTCATTTAATTAATCCAAACGCCCCACCAGGCTTTCGGAATTGAAACGTGTTTTCGTTTTGATTTGTAAGTTATATTCATCGTATTTCACCATAATTCAGGCAAAGTCTAAGGGTAACACAGATTTTCTGTCCCCAAACTCCATCGTTTACATTTTAAATCATATTCAGATTTTTAGTTTTAATTCGGACAAAATTATATGGGTAAACACCCATATCGGTTCCAAACGACACCCCAGGCTTTCGGAATTCAACTCTCTTTCCTTTTCATTTTAAATCATATTCAGATTTTTTCGTCTTAATTCAGACAATATTCTATGGGCAAACACTCATATCAGTTCCCAAACGCCACACCAAGCTTTCGGTATTGAACTCTCCTTCGTTTTTAAATCCAAATTCAGAATTTTTGGTCTCAATTCATACAAAATTGTATGGATAACACCCATATTAGTTCCCAAACGCCGCACCAGGCTTTCGGAATTCAACTCTCTTTCGTTTTTAAATCCAAATTCAGATTTTTGTCTCAATTCGTACAAAATTGAATGGGTCACACCCATATTGGTTCCAAACGCCACACCAGGCTTTCGGAATTCAACTTTCTTTCGTTTTTAAATCCAAATTCAGATTTTTGGTCTCAATTCATGCAAAATTGTATGGGTCACACCCATATTAGTTCCCAAACGCCCCACCAGGCTTTCGGAATTCAACTTTCTTTCGTTTTTAAATCCAAATTCAGATTTTTGGTCTCAATTCATGCAAAATTGTATGGGTCACACCCATATTAGTTCCCAAACGCCCCACCAGGCTTTCGGAATTCAACTTTCTTTCGTTTTTAAATCCAAATTCAGATTTTTGGTCTCAATTCGTACAAAATTGAATGGGTAAACACCCATATTGGTTCCAAACGCCACACCAGGCTTTCGGAATTGATCTCTCTCTTTCGTTTTTATATCCATATGCAACATTTTTGTCACAATTTAGACAAAATACTATGTTCAACACCCATATTGGTTCCCAAACGCCACACCAGGCTTATACGCTTGCAATGCACTTCGTTTTTCCGTAAGGAAATATATTCCTGCGTGGAATACACTGTAAGTGCAACATATGAAGTAGATACCTACATATAAAATAACTTTAAAATTTTCTTAACTTAGGAACGCTGATAAATATAAAAGAATCACATGATCACATCGCTTACGTAAAGTCCGTTGGTACGCACGCACAGCCACTTCGAAAAGACGACACATCGCCGGTACCACATTCAATAATTAGAAGAAGCCATAGACAGTAGAGAAAATGTTGCGAACTTCTTTAGCTCAAATGTAAAATTGAGACAAATCTTCAATTTCCGGAAGGAGGCGGAGCTGCCTGCGGTAAAAGAAACTATGTAATTTCAAGCAATTTGAATTCAAGTAATTTCAATTTGAATACGAGCATTGAGAATAATTTTTTAAACCTTCTTCCTTTAGAAAAGCTGATAACGTTCGCGAAAGGCATTTCCATCGTTCACAACACTTCAGTCGCTAGAAGCCGACTTCAATCACTTGGAAAGGCAATGACGACACAGTGTTTGTTGCGTAAGACTGCAAGATTCCATTGGTGTGAAGCGTTTGGAAGTACTACCTAAGATATCAGATGAAATAAGTTATGCCTTCGTTTCAAGCAAAATAAATACTTAACTATACATATTAGAACTTAAACAAAAATACCCAAAGTTTGGTTGGTATGGCTCAAAGTTGTCTGAAATTATTGCACAGAGCCAAACGCAGCAAAATTACTCTTCCACTGACAACAAATGCGCATCTTGCGCATCCGGAGAATTAAATAGCGAAAACGCAACATTCAAGCACTCCAACGAACTGAACAGACAAATAACTCGCATTACTACACAACGAAACGGATTCTCTCATTAAGCTCTGTATTAAAGTGAACTTTAACACTTCAGCACAAGTACAATGTGAACTTTAATACTTTAACACAAGTATAAAATGAACTTTAACACTTCAACACAAATATTAATGGAACTTTACACTTTAACACAAGTATAAAGAGAACTTTAACACTTTAACACAAGTATTAATTGAACTTTACACTTTAACACAAGTATAAGGTTAACTTTCACAACACTTTAACACAAGTAGTAATTGAACTTTACACTTTAACACAAGTATAAAGTGAACTTTAACACTTTAACACAAATATTAATTGAACTTTACACTTTAACACAAATATAAAGTGAACTTTACACTTTATAACAAATGCTCGTACTTACCAGACAATGCTCGCAAATATCCGTCATCACAATTTTATCCCAAAAGTTTGACGATTATTAAGATCACAGCACAAGCAATAATGGACTCTACGATGAGTATCACACTGAAAATGGATGCTCTAGTTAAAATCTCTTTATTTAAAACTTAAAATCACCACAAATGCTCACGTGGACAGAATAATGCTCACATTTGTCTTAATCCTAGTTTTGTTCAAAAAGTTCGTCGAGTACTAGTAGACACAGCACAACTACACACTGTCACGGCAGAGCAACGACTGGCAAGATTTGCCTTGTGCGAGGTCGGAACTCAGTTCCGGTTTGACCTTTTTTTGGCTTTTTTATGTGAGTTCGCGACTGCACAACTTTGTCAATTTTCGCTGATAGGCATTCGCCCCATTTTTCTGGCGTTCAGGTGAATGTATCGTGTCTCACGTGTACGTGTTTTCCGATACGATTGCAGTGGAATTTTCAGCGCCAAAGTTGTTACATACGTTGTAGTTTTATCCGTTGGACTTTGAAAATGTTGGAAAATTATAAATTTAAGATACAAGCAGAGTGAAATTTTCTTTCTATTACTCCTTTTTTTACTAGCGTTTTACACGATATGTGCAAGATTGCTAATCAAGTTGTGGAAGTTAGTATGAAATGGGACGAACGGATTCAACAGTACCGTACTTATCGGATGTCACGAAATATGAGTCAAAGATATGGTGAAAATCAATGTGTGTGTTGTTTTTTAATGAGTAACTTTTAAGAAGAACGAAAGATTACATTGAAAGGACAAAACTGCAAGTATTGTACACGACTATTCGATCTTTCTCTCACAACTCTCAACGCTGTACCGTACGTTGTCATCTAAAAGTGTCAAGCGCAAGAGGTTGGCAGAGTTGCCGCGAGCGATGAGTGCGAGTCGCTCGTTTTCACATTTTGCGAACGCAGGGAAACACAGAGGTATACAGAGAGAGCATCCCGTGTTAAAAAGCTGTGGCCAAGAAAAGAATGGAAAAGGAGGAGTTGAAAAGTGGATCCGATGAGCGGAAGTGGAGCCGACGAGCTGATTGGCTGGAAAAAATTGGGTCAACACTGGTCCAGCGTACAGAATCAAATTTTCAGGTTTCCCGCTGCGAAAAAGGCGTTGGTCAGCAGTATTCGCCCACCCCTTCCTCTCTTGGGACTAGCCTAGGGCTTTCGAAACTGGCCACAAAAGGTCCATAAGGAAGAGGCTGAATGTTCTCTCTGTATACCTCTGTGCAGGGAAACGAGCGCACGCTCGCGATAGTGGCGCCACCATCCGGTAAAAATTCGTACCACATAGCACAGATTTTTAAATGCAGTATTTCTTTCGCTTGAGGAAATTAAGGATTCGCAAACGCATATTATCCTTTGCTTGTGTGTTTATTTTGAAATATTTCTTGAGATCCTAATGATCATTAAAGATTTCAGAAATGTGATAGCTAGTTAGTCCTTTAGTGGGCCCGAAAAGGAAAGGAATTCCAACAAATTTACTAAATAAAGCATTTCAATACAAAGGAAGTTGATTTTTTCATATGAATGCAACTGTAATTATGTTAATAATATTGCATATGTCCATTATTTTCGGTCTTCAAGAAAAGCGCGGAAACGCAGGTACAGAAAGTAGGCTGGGAGTAGGATATAAATGAACGAAGGAAGTCGTATTAGTGAATTACGGTTACAATTTATTACTCATGAAACGTTCTGCCAACTAAGTAAGACATGGTGAGCAGCAAAAAGGATGAGAAACAATTGAAAAAGAATACTCCATTTGAGGAAAAACTAAACACTATTATAAATTCAGTTTAACTTATTTAAAATTTTATTTGATACAAATTGCATTAATAAAATTTACTTGAAAATTAAGAAGAAAATCATTTTAAGCAATTATGTATTTCTTAATTATTTAATTTTCAAAAAATCCGCGAGCGCGCTCTTTTGAAAAAATTGCGATCGGCGAGCGAGCCCGCTCGCCAATTTTGAAACGATCGCGCGAGCGAGCGCTCGTTTCAAAACGAGCGAGCGGCATCTCTGTAAGTCAGTATAAGCGGACTTAATTCTCGTTGGATTAAAAGAGACAGTAATTTTTTTTCGGAATACGCGGATTATCATTATATCACGAATCGTTATAAGTGGACTCCACTGTATGAGGAATCGTTATGAATGGACTCCACTTTATTAGAAAAGTGCGGGTGCCCACAATTCCTCGCTCTCTATTGGCGAAAAGGCGTGGCGGTGGAGACCCACTCCTACTGTACACTATGTCTGATCTGAGTCGTAACAACTTACCTTCGGAATTTTAAGTATTTATGAAAATAGCCGTTTTGCTTTACGATAATTCAGACAACGATCTAACGAACGTATTACTTGGGTAAAGCGAAGCTGGCTAATTTTTTTACTCCTAGCGGGAAAATATCGAACTAGAACCTTCGAACGGGAGCCAGTTTGAAATTAAACGTTAGTGCTTTGTAGACGTGCCACTGGGTACTGGCTGGTTTCTTTCATTAGATTGATCCAAACATTAGAAAAAATAGTTTAGTCTTGTCTCTCAGCTAACTTTACAATGAATGAAACAAGCCAGATTTTCGACGTTTCATCTGCAAGCTATAATAGCATCGCTGACGATGATATGTTGCTGGAGAAAACCCGGGCTCATGCCCATGACCATTTGCAAACTCTTGTTCGGATGCACTTGTCCTTTTGCCTAGAACTTTCTACTATTGACCAGTAAGAATGTTATTTAAAACGGTTAACTCAGTATCTAATGCCTTTTTTTAGAATACTTGATGTTCAAAGTAGCCCTGTGCCCACTAAGTCGAACAATGAGAAGCTCCTGCTTTCGCTTAAGAAAAAGTCAACCAAGACGCCTGTGAAGCAAAAAGAAGAGTCTGCTCTTGATGTGTATACACCCGAACTGTTACAGAACATTGATACCATGATCGACTACCTCCATTTACCGTCAAGTTAGTCTATTAATGAAACTTAGATGACACAGCTCTTCATTTACGTCACTTTTTTTTGCCGTAGATATATGCCAAGAAGGCTTATTCAGAAGACACGGTAAGTTAAAAAGTCAACAAGAACTCAGGGCCCATCTGCTGGGCAGACAAAAGTTGGATTTAGACGCTAGCAGTTATAGCGTGCATGAAGTGGCCAGCGTCTTAAAAAATATTCTTGCCGAAACGCCAGAGCCTTTGTTAACCAAAGCACATTATCATTTCCACGAGCAGATTGCAGGTATATTGTGCATTAAGGTATTCATATGAAAACTACATAGCAAGCTTTCTCTCATTCCAAGAACTGGACGATGCACACCGCCAAATAAAGTGTCTTCAACTCCTATTCCTTCTTCTGCCTGTGGAAAACTACCAGTTGCTCAAAAATCTTCTTACGCTACTCCATGACGTCTCGTTACATGCAGACGTAAACAAAATGACGGCTTCAAACTTGGGCACCATGTTCGCCCCTCATATTATCTGCCCACGAAAAGTAATGCGCCTCGTATAAAATAAGGTCTGGTGAGTCTAATTTCTTGTTCAACCCGCGACTCTTACAGATGTCGGCCGAAGTTTTCCAAGCTAGTGCAGGCACTTTAGCCTCTATGGTCGCTTTTATGATCCAACACTCTCCTGCGTTGTTCACCTTACCTAAGGAACTGCACCAAGATTTGGTCCTTTATTGGCAAGAAAAGAAGGTTGCCTCGGGCAAAGATTCAGTGTTGAAAAGCACACCGTCCGACAAGGAGAATGAGGTAAACCAATTGTATTTTATGATCGAGGATGGGTTTCCTCATTTTGCAGAAAAGTAATGTCGATTTCACCTTCCAAACATTGTAGTCAAGTCCGGCGGTGCAGACTACGATTACATTCGTAGACCGGCAGCTGTGTGCTAAAGTTATCGCCGAGGATGGTGATCCTACTCGCACTGCCTTAGCCCAGTTGTACGCGTATGTCCAGTCTCAACCAGAATCCATCAAAAAACGGAAGCTAGTGCACAGATTCAACCGCGAGAGTGGCAATGGCACACCTCGCACCCTCAATCTCAATCAAAGCCTTAATATGAGCGTCGATAAAAGTACACTTGGTGGTTCTTTAAAGGTAAGGATGATTCTTGATACCTTAAAGGGCAATGGACACCAAAAACCAACTTTATCTTATAAAAAAGAGCGAAAAATCGAGTTTCAGGATATAACTGTCTTTGTCTCAGGTGCGAAATAATAACGAAGATATTTAGGAAATACGAAATCTGAAATTCAAATTTTGGCTTCCGTGACGTCACACTTCCCATGGGCGGGAAAAGGCCGAAACTTTGAAAATAAATATCTCCAGAACGGCTGGTCAGAAAAAATCGAAATAAAATTCTTTATGCTTAGAATAATGTGTAGTATAATAATCCATCAAAATCTCTATATGCGCTTTTGGTATCCATTGTCCATGGAATTCAAATTTTGGCTTCCGTGACGTCACGCTTTTCACGGCGGGAAAAGGCCAAAACTTTGGAAATAAATATCTCCAGAACGGCTGGTCAGGAAAAATCTAAACAAAATTCTTTATTCTTAGATGAATGTGTATTGTAATAATCCATCAAAATCTCTATTTGCGTTTTTGGTGTCCATTGCCCTTTAAGCTTAATGGGTTAGCTTCCTTCGTTGCAGTCATTTTTATTATTTGTTGTTATTTTTGTGCATTTCTAGAAACACTTGTTTCGGAGCAGTAGTAAGCGACCCAAGCCCGGTCTCATTTCGACCACCATCGAATCGCCGTCTCAGTCTCCGCAACTAAAACCGCCGTCCAAGCCTACACTCGCTAACTATACGTTTCAAACCCCAGTTTCGGGTTACATTCGCCACCCAGCATTTACCCCTAAGCGGGTTTTCCCCATGGCCGATTTCGATTCGCCGCAAGTGGGCGGAACTTTGGAAGCCGGTGTGGCTCTATCAACTTGGTCCCTATTACAAGAAGACGGAGGCGGTTTGACGGCCAAGGAACTTATGACGGAACTTCATCCGTGCGAAGAAAGTGAGGATGAAACCATGTTTGAAAAAGAGCTCAAAATACCCGAAAAAAGGAACGAAGAGAAAGAAAATGAGGTTCTTTCGCCTTTAAGCCAATCAGCCCAGCATTGGCCCACCACAGTGCGACGGACAATTTGCACGCCCCGGTCCCGGAAGCCCATTTTGGCCTTATCCAATGTCAGTTTAGCCCTGACGCCCACTGTGGAATCCCTCGAGGGCGACGAGTGTAAAGCGGGAGCAGAAGACTTTTCCAGCCAGAGTTGGCGCTTTGATAAAGGCGATGTTAAAGACGCAACACACGCAAGCCAACCCAGTGACGTTGAAAGTGAGGACAAGAAAGAAGGAGTACGCCAAGATGAAGCAAGCTTCAGTACTCCCTTCGTCCGCTACATGGAAGACCGAGGCCTGCACGTCCTTAGTCCGTCTCCTCGGAAAGACCTGAATTTGTCGACTGATATAGGCTCTCCTTCCGATTCTCTACTCTATTTTCTTGATGGCAATGCAGAATCTCCTAATAAATCATGTCGGACCCCTAATGCGGATCAAGAGGAAGTGAAAAGGTCACCGACAACTAAACCTGCCGTGCTAAACAAGCAAATAATATTTGAAACTTCGCTCTAAGAAATACCTTTGCTTTAAAGGCAGAATACCTTCTTACAAATCACAAAGCGAAATTTTGTGCCTTTTTTAAATGTTTGATTTATGCCACATTCCGTAGGAAGTTTTTCTAATATATTTTTTTGATTACATTACGGATGTCACAATACAAGAAAATAGGGGAAAGCAAACACTGGGTCACGCCTATTTATTTGTTTGTGATTGTTCTGTCTTGGAAGTAAAAGTTGATCGGTCATTCCCTCGGAGTCACGCTGAAAGATTCCATTTGCTCGGAAATCTCCGAAACAGACGAACTGGCCTAAAAAGTTTCGTAGGAAACAGTTAATGAGAAAAACAGTTTAAGGTGTCGTGCATAAGTCATACGGGAGCCTGATTTCCGGTGTGGGATGAAGATGGATGAGACGGGTGAACTGCAGGAGCTTGAACGAAAGCGTTTTGTAGCGACGATAAGCGTTTCTCGAGGATAAGATGCTTCAGGTTGGCTTTTTGCTGAACTTCTAAAATCGCCGCTACGAATTTCTGCTGAAGCTCGTCGCGTTCGCCTTTTACCTTTAGGGGCAAAATAATTACGTGTAATTCGGAAGCACCTATTTTTACCTTCTCCAAACTTTGTTCGAGTACTTGACTGTGCCATTTGAGACTTTCTAGGTCTCTTGTTAAACTCTTGTTTTGCGCGGTAGCGTTCTGCATAGAAGATCATAAAACGAGACACGGTAAATACTTTTTCTTACGAACTATTTTTTTATTTTATTTTTTTATTTTTTCTCTGTTTTACCACTAAAGAGGCTTTGGCATGCTGAAGAGCCACAACTTGCTTTTTCATATCTACTAGCGCTTTTTGGGACTGTTCCTGATCGAGGCGCAAGACCGCATTTTCCTGAGTAACGTGTGCAATTTGTTTTTCTAGGCGGTCTTCTTTCTTCCTTAGGTTCTCTACTTGCTCCTTTGGAAAGCGCATAGTTTACAAGTAACGATAAAACGCAATCCTAAGGGAGTCTTTCGCAGTTATGTACATTACTTTTAAACTGGCGATAAGTCCCATATTATTGAGAACAATGTCGTTGTAATAGTTCTTATGCTGAATCATCGATTTTTCGTGTTGAGCTGTCAGTCGTGCCACTTGTTTGTGACACCGCTCTTCCAAGTCGTTCAAATCGGTCTTGGCTCGTGTTTCCAAATCTTGACGAAGCTGATCCAGCCGTTTCTGGTAACGCTCTTCCACGAGACGGGCTTCTTGCTGGAAATTGCTTCGTAACGACGACTGCCCCTCGCCGTGTTTCTAATTTATTTTCAAACAAAACACTTGATTGATAACACGAAAGTTTCGTAAGCTTACAATTTTTATTGAGCGGATTATTTCGCCGTATTTGGATTGCTGTTCCGCTAATTGGTTGTTTAACAGCAGCAGCTCTTGTCGCATTTCACTCTCCTGCGACTCGGATCGTGCTTGGTTTAATTCTAATGCAGCTTGATTTTCCGCCTAAGAAGCTTTCATTAAGCAATGACTATGATTATAATGATTGAGATGGTAAGTCTACGTGTAAGTCGGCCAATTTTTCTTGATGTTCATGGAAAAGGAATTTGATTCGCTGCTTATAAGCAGCCACGTCCGCTTGACGCAAGTGCTCGGCATCTTCTAAGTCCTTCTCCTTTAATCTATGTTAAAGCCAAACCTTATTATCGCTATTGCGTTAGTTTGTTCCGGAGTTGATAGACGTTTACCGTAATTGCGCTCTAGTTTCATCGAGGGATTGTTTCGTAAGTTCCCAAAACCCGTGGACTTTATCGCGTTCCAATTGAAAATAGTTGCGCTCTTCGCGCTCCCTTTCAAGTTCATTTTGCACACGTCCCAGATATGCTTGTAGCTGATCTCGCGACATTTCCGAAGTTGGAATTCCATCTATGAGAGCAGGTCCTCGTGCACCACCGACTTTTTTAACGCCAGTAGTTTTTTTCTTTGCTCCTGCTTTCTTCTTCGCGGCACCGGCCTTCACGTATGACAAAACAAGCTACGTATTCGTTACGGGCTTAAAAGTAAAAGAAATTACTGTTTTATTGCCAGCTTTGGCTTCCGGTTTTGCCTTTCCGGGCATTTTCTCTCTCTCTCGGTTTTTTGCGTCTTTGTCCAGGCACTGAAGACTGAGTACCACGGAGGTCTCACTAATACATCCATATCAACGAGCTTGGTCACCATAGAGATAGTCAAAGTAATGGAATAACGGACCGGATACAGGTAAGAGCAGGTGAAAACCGCTGCTGGATCTATAAAACTAGCCTGAAATGCGCGCGCGCGAAGAGGGCTTTAATTTCTAGTCATCACTGTTGTTAATAGGTGGCGTTTGGGGGCACGAGAACTAAGTAAAATGCATTTGTGTTCACACATGGTTAAAAACGGGAAAAACGATCGTATGAGCGACAAACTTTCATCATATTCCTGTAGAAAATTAATGGACGTAGATCGAACAAACGAAATAACGAATTTTTTACAGAAGCGCACCGCAGTAGTCTACAAAGGCCCCTGTCCTCTCCTCACCCCCTACCCCCGAAACTTAAAAAAAAAATCCGAAAAAAATCCTGGATGCGGCCCTTCCGCGGTATACTCAAAATCTGCACCTTTTGACACAGTTGCAGTAAATTGACAGATAGTTTTGGGAGTGACTCCTAAAATTAGCAGTAGCGAAGGTTTTTTAGTCCAATTTTTTTCTTTTACTGAATTTAATGTATATTTTTAATATATATTTAGTGTATATTTCTATCCCTGTACGCAAAGGAGGAAATAGGTTTTTTTATCCCCCACCTCCCCTTCACCGATGTATTTTAAAAATAGAGATGTTGGAGAAAGTTCCATTATCGCTTTAAAGCCCTATGTAAAGGTAGAACCCAAACACCGATCGTACCGATCCTAGGTACGGCTCTGCCTACTTTGCTATTCCATTATCAAGTGCTGTTAGAGCGTTTGAAGCCTTTTGACATTTACGTATCCAATGCTATACCGATCCGTAAATTACGCCTGAATAAACAGACTATTAATACGATTAACAAAATTCAAGGCTAACAATACCCGTTCTCGCTTTTTTTTAGGAAAAGCAAAGAAAAACTTTCCGACTTTGGCATTCACCCATTGAATAAAACGGCAGACCTGCAACAGGGGCAACATGGTTATGCTCAGGTTATTCAATATCTCAAACATTCGTTTTATCATCGGAGATGGTAGAACAAATGCAAGTGGAGTGAAACCGTTTTCGAGAATTGAATATCCTTACACCAATATAATTACTTAAAAGTAAAAAAAAATGTGTTCGAGGAAAAAAAGTGGTCGTGCATTGGGAATTACCTTTCATGTGTCGGTTTGGCGCAAACCGAGAAGCGAAATGAGGAAAGCGATTGAAGTTATCTTTCCTGGTTGTTTTATTCACTTCAAAGCATTCATTAGCTAACAGCCAATTACTTTTTCACTTCATGAAGTAAAATTGGTCTGAAAGCCGTCGTCTAAAATGTTCTGTTCTATCTTAAATTGAAGACCCACCTCCCCTCCAGGGCTCCACGGAAGTTTCGTGGAAGTCTTTTTATGTTTGCCTACGGGGAAGTTCGTCTTGGTTTAAACTGCATTCGGTTTAGACGAAATATGCATGAATATAACCCTCGAGTAAAGCCTTCACTTGTATCTCCATTGTGACAATTAATTAAAATTCATTCTTCTCTATGTCTTTAACGAATACAAGGTGGGAATTAGGTGCGAAACCTTGCGGCAACAATTGTACGGCCTTTGAACAACGTGCGTGTATCTAACCATAAAGACAACCAGATATGCTTTATCCAGCTTATTGTCGTTCCATGTTGAATTCGTTATGAAATATAAGATGGATGACTCTTATACAAAACCGTACGTTCCACTACATTTGTTTGCGTGCAATGCCGGTTTCTTTCCCTCCTCAAGAAAGGAGCCTGTTTTCCGACGCTTATGCCAATAGGATGCGTTAACTTTTTCCCCGAGCACGCAGATGGCGCGGGAGAGTCAAAGTTCGAAGCCCAACGTATTAATTGCAGCTACCACAGACCGGTGCCCTAGCGACAAGTCGCGCTGTGCGTGGTAGATCAAGTTCGGTTACCTGCTTGGGACCCCGTCAGTGGTAAAGGAGCAGCGCTCTGAGCTTAATGTGTGCTTGTGTGTGTTAAACGCTGTGTCTGTTCCTGTATACGACAAGGTAATAACTCTCAAGTTTCTTTCCCCCCCAAGTAAATAAAGGCCGTGGCAGTTAATTTCCCCCGTTCCTTGCTAATTTTACGTCACAACTGGTGGGAAAGGAATACGTGAATATTTTTGCAACATGGTTTTAAGGACGCTGTAAACGTCCCGGAGGTCTATTTTGGCGTTGCGTGTGCTTTTTCCGTTGCCTTTTGCGTGGAGGGACGGCTTTACCGAGAGTTGGGTGGGTTAGTACAGCCGTGGCCCCTGCGGCCCGAAAGGAAGGAAGGAAGAGAGACGCGGTCGATAACCGTGAGCAAGCTTGGTGGATTCCGTGATGGCGGGAACCCCAGGCCCAGGCCTCTGCTAGTATTGATTCGCGTTTGGCATAGCAAGACACCACTTTATAGCCATACACTGTGTATTCCGAATAGCTCACTAAATAAGAGACAGAGCCAAAAAACGCCAGCTTGATGCATTATGTACCATTTGTCTTCTAGGGTACTTACAAAAAAATGTGGGCCTTTTCATTCATGCACCTAATAATGCTGTTTTACATTATTATTATTTTTTTTACTCAATTTAGATGTGGATGGTGTTTGTTCACGTTTCTGCCCGAGCAGGAGCTCCGCCTTGCCAGGATTAGTTTAGTGCGAAAAAAAAGAAACAATCTTTGGGAGATTCGCTGCCACCTCCCTGCAGGCCATGGAACTCAGCGTCGCTTTGTGCCATTTAGTGCAAGCGCAATCGAGCTAATTTTCGTGGGAGAGCGGAATTACCCCTCCGCGGTTTGGACCCAATCGTCGAGCAACCCAGTGCAGAACAAGTTGGAAGACGTGAGTGTCAGCGTGCTCGCAAATTTGGAGTCACCGTTTCAGGGTCCTTCTTACGTAATAAAACCAATAGAGAACGATCCCAGGGACCAAAAAAAGAAGAGAAGGCCATTGCCATGGCAACTTCATTTCTATTAACGCTTCGGGTGAGTTTGCTCATTGGGACCCTTATTAGCCACGCCCAGTGCCAGCAAAGTGTAGTGGTACCGCATGACGTCCAGCCCGGTTTCGTCATTGACCAATGGAAGGATACGCGAGGGGGCGGGGTGGCTGACTGGCGCGAACTCCGGCTCTTAGACACGCCCCATGCCGCCTTTTTCGCGCTGATCGACAACGCCTTACTGATGACCACCGCGTGGCTCCACGAACTGCGCCACGTGCCTCAGCCGATCGTGCTCCAGGTCGCCGAGGACACGCCTACCCATACGGCGGCGCATCAGCTCCACCTTTTCATCACCCCGCGTGGGGAGCTGCTGCGCTTCCCAGCGCCGCATTACGAAGGCCAGGTGGCCGAAAACCGTCCGCCCGGCACGCCCATTACGGGCTTGGGTCACTGGCAAGCCGTGGGCGGGACCAATACGACCACCACCTACCGTATTATTGGCGGCAGCGGCGCCGGTCACTTCCGAATCGAAGGGCCGCCGTCCAGCGACCTCCGTTTGGTGACCACCACCCCGCTGGACCGCGAACGCCAAGCCGTGTATGACGTCATTGTCCGGGCGGAGCAAGCCGGCCACCCGGCGGTGGCCACCACCCGCGTCACCGTCCACGTGACGGATATCAACGACCACGCCCCCATTTTTGCCGCCAACTGGTCGCGCTTCTGGATCCCGGCCAACGTCAGCAAATTCGACCAAGTGGGCCACGTCACCGCCACGGACGGCGACGGCGATCCGGTGGTGTACTTCCTGACCCAGGCCAGCAACGCCTTCGTGCTGGTCCCCCAAACCGGCGCCATTTTGTTAGTCGAGCCGCCGAGTGGCTTGAGTCCGAATCGTTCCTACTTGCTCCACATCGGCGCCAAAGATCGGCCGCCGAGCGGCGCGGCCTTTAGCTTGAACGCCAGTGTCCCCACCCACGTGATCTTGGAAGTGGGCGAGCCCGTGAGCACCGAAGACGGAGAAAGCGATCATGCCACGCCTACCGAGTCGTTGGACGCGATCTTGGCGCTGATCGAGGAAGAAGAAGCGTTGGAAGAAGGGGAAACGAACGCAATGCCTCAGAATCCAGACGGCAGTCCGGACAGTTTTGGTGGGCGGTACCGTAAACACCGGATCGCGAAACGCCGGGTGACGCGTGCGCTGCGGCCCACGAAGCGTGTGGAATTTAGCGAAGCGGACGGGGGACCGGAAGGCAAGCTGATGTTTCAACTGGAAAAGGAAACGGAGCGCGAGCGCTTCAAAATCAGGGACGATAACCCGTGGGTGACGGTCGAGCCCAATGGAAACGTCCGCGTCAAGAAGAAGTGGGATTACGAGGAACTGGGGCCCGAGAAGACGATCGATTTCTGGGTGACCATCACCAATACGGAAGGGGGCGGTAAGGAGCGGAATTCTTGCCTTACCTTGGGCTTTAGGTCTTTACTAATTTGGGGGGGGGGGTGAATTTTTATATTTTCGTCATTGGGAGTGGGCGGAAACGGGGAAGGAGGGGAAGGGATAATCCGCCATTTTTTTCTCCCTTTTTACGAGTTCGCTATAGGGAGGCAGGAAAGGAATTTTTCGAGAGCAGACGGAGAGGCTCAAGTAGACGCCCGACGCCCCAATGCATGGTTCGTGGGTTCTCCCCTCGACGGTACGCTGTTACTAAGAATAGCGTTCGACCAGAGAAAGATGAGATGCGAAAAGGGACAAAAGCGAAAGCATACGCGCCCACAAATAGCTCAGTGGGCGGTTGGAAGTTCACCTCCTGTCTCCGTTTCCTCGTATGCTTCTCTGATTCATCACGGCAAAGCGAAACAGATACCGTTGTTTAACGAAGCTAATCACCCCTTTTTTAAGGTGGATGACATAAGGTTTATTGTGTAAGACGTTTTAAGGATTGGGGGTCCGAATTGTGCGATTTTAAAAGAGGCTCGGGGAATTTGAGGAGGAAGTTTTTTTTTCAAGTCGAAGTCTGAGAAGAATTGGAGTGGAATGCGCAAGTTGGGGACTAGGATAATAGAGTTTAATAGGTTAGGATATTTTGTGAAGCTTCTGATTCGTTGTGGGTGAATGAATTTTCTCTAAGGCAAATTTTAGGGTTTATGCGTAACACTGTAAAAAATTATTTTGTGAATTTACAATTATTCGTTGTGCAGCAAAAAAGTAGAAGGACCTCACTGTAAAAATACTTAAGAAACTGATTTTTTAACCACGAATTGGTTGGACAAAAACATTTTTAAAGTACTTTTACAGTAAAGTCCTTGTATTTTTTTGCTCGAATTGTAAATTTACAAAAAAAATACAGTGAATTTGGCGACTAGGATAATACAGTTTAATATGTTAGGACATTTTGTGAAGCTTCTGATTCGTTTTGGGTGAATGAGTTCGCTCTTAAGGCAAATGTTAGGGTTTAGGGATCGTAGGAGGTTAGCTTGTGGGGCAATACCGGTTTGGGGAATGGTAGTCGTAACTTGGAAGATCTAGAACGAGTTTCTTGGGGTACCGTAATTCGGTAGCGTGGGATCCTGTCAACGACATTGGGTGGGCTTTGGGTTACAAGGGCGCACTTTTTGCGGCCATGCACTCTTTTCCGGCGGAACTATTGATATTCTTTGGAAAACATTTTTGTGCGGACCTTTTGTGGGGTTTAATCGTATTTGCCTGACATTTAACCCCGATATTGTTGACATTCGGTTGAAAAATGATCGGAAGTTCTTCACTTTGCCGAACGATTCGTATCTACCCGAACGAAAGCTAGCGTTATCTTCATAAATCCCGTGGTTTTGTTTGCTGCTATTAAAAAAAATGACTGTTTGCCCAATGCTCGTTCGCGAATTCTGGCATTCTACGTTTGGTACACTGGAAAAAATTATTTTGTGAATTTACAATGATTCGTTGTGCAGCAAAAAAATACAAAGGCTTCACTGTAAAAATACTTACAAAACTGATTTTTAACAACGAATTTGTTGTAGAAAAACATTTTAAAAGTATTATTACAGTAAAGTCCTTCTAATTTTTTTGCTGCAATTGTAAATTTACAAATTTTTTTCCGGTGTACGTGCAACAAATTTATTGTTTGGTTGAGGTGATGTCGGTCTACTCTACAGATAGTTTTCATTCACGAGTTTTTTTTATCATATAATACGTCAGAAAAATCTACAGAGATGTTTAAGACAAATTTGTGCGGAATTTTACAGACTTCAAGCTATGATAATGCACCTAATTACGATTAATGGGCAACGAAATTTCGTTGTATGGACAAGCGCGGAAGCTTGGAATGCGTGGGTGATGACGAAAGTATTTCGAACATTCCGGGAACAGAAAGCTTATACCTTTTTTCTACCTGCGTCTAATTTATGTTAGGCTCACCTATCAGAACACAAAAATGTGGTTTCCACTTTTTCACTTTTGCCATGCTAAGCCCAGTACTGTACTGCACACAGAATTTCGCTGCTCATTGTTTTCCCTCTTTATGAAAATTTCAAGTAAAGACCCAGTTTTCCAGCAAGACTCTCATGTTTGTCAAGCTTTCCCCAAAGCTTTTGAAGATTATTTGTGAAAAGCAGGCGACATGCGGTGCTGGGGTGCTATTATAGAAGCAATGCTCCTCGGAAATTTGCAATTTCTAACAGTGTGGTGGGAGAAACTTAGAAGACTGTTTTTGACAGTTAACAGCTTTTCTATGATCAACTTCGTGGAACACGGAAGACAAGCTATCACTCCATAAAGTACTACCTCGAAAAGTTTCGGAATATTCGACTCCCCGCTGCTCGCAGCTCCTCTTCGTTTCCCTATTGTTTCCACGCATCTTGGACGTTCCTGGGGTCGTTTTTACTTGGGCTGGGCCTGTCGAGCTTCTCAGGTGTCATCTCCTCTTTCATTCCTTATTTCAGGTGCACTGTATTGTACACATATCCATGGCTGTGTGTGCGTTAGGCTTCCTTTTTCAACATTTATGAATTGAATAGCAGAAGAGATCAGCATTTCGTCCCCGCAAAAGAGAAACTGGAAAAAAGCTGATAAATACCCCTCGCTGGCTGAACCCACCTCAAAAATCCCTTTTTACCTGCGATTTTTGGGGGGGAGTGGTGTACGGTTTTTACCTCCCAAGGAACCCGAAACAATAAAGTCCTCTCCTTGGAACATTCCTGCACCTTTCCTCTTGGACGACTCTATTGTTAACCTTCCCATGGTCAGAGTTTGACTCTATTGTGGGTGCCTAAACTCTTTCGCGTTTATTCAAGTTAAATTCAGGGATTCGGACATGGCAGGCTGCACAGGCGTGGGCGGAGTTTCCTGATGGGCGATTCCTGCATTGGAAAGCTGTAAAAATAGGGCTGGTTGCGAACAGAAAAATGGGGGGTGGCGATGAGGCGCAGCTGTTTGCTCCTTGAAATGGAAACACAAACCATTAGAGGGTGGAGGGTTGGGGGTGAGTTGTGTGCCTATAACGGCACTCGTTCACCCTCGCTGGAAGCGCCAAAATTGGGAAGGGAAAGGTGACGAAGCGTTGTCAAAGTTAGTTTGCCAGGGGGGGAAACTATTTTATAGAGGTTTCGAGGGTGGAAGATCCGAGATACCGAAGATAATATACCTGGGGGTCTTGTTTGGGTCGGTAACTTTATAGGGTTTTATTACGACCTTTTGACGTAATTTAGGAGAGGGGAGATTAGGAAAGGAGCGAAAACGTGGCGGTTTGTATTGGCTAGAGTGGAAAGGCTAAGGGCAATCTTGCGTGTGGATCGTGTAAATGGTGAGTTGTACTTGGCGGAGAACTACAAAGGCAGAGATAGGCATGTAAAACGTGGGTTTGGAAAGCCCCTTTGTTTGATCATCAGCGTCATTATCGTCAGCTTTAATTATCCTCGCCCAGCTTCTTCCTTTTCTTTTTTGGTTAAAGAAAGAGAGAGAGGCTTTTATACCTGGCGAGATGGAAAGGAAACTGGAAGCTTGTTGATGGGGGAACTTTTTACGGAAGAGTATTGTTCAACGTAAACGATGCATGCCCGTTTGCTAAGCATTTCTCTTTTGGGTTGAGAATATCTGATAGATTCAGACTTTTATTCTTTTGTGTGTGTGTGTGTGTGTGTGTGTGTGTGTGCGAAATTATGCATCGTAGGTGTCTTAGTTACGCGAGTCGAAAAGGGCTCTCGTTGCAATTCTCGCAAGTAGCTTAAGGCCCGGGTATACACCCCCCTCTTAGGCTGTGGTCCCACTAGCCGAATAACCATGGTTATTATAACCTTTTCCTTGGAAATCTCTCACTTTTCCTTTTCCTGGGACAGCGGTTTCCAAAGAAAAGGTTATAACAACCATGGTTATTCGGCTAGTGGGACCGCAGCCTTATGGACGAATAACATGGGGAATTCGTGGGATGGTTTCTCAATAATGGTTCTGTCAATTTCGAATCAATGTTGGCAGTAAAGTTCTTATTAACATCTACTGTATATATTTGAGACTTTTTAAAAATCTGATTTAATCAAATTTAAAAACTGTAGGAACTTTTTTACATATTTCGACAAATTTGACAAATGTAAAATCTCGTTTTCTTGTGCAGTAGATATTCTTCTGCTTTATTTTTTGCTGAAAGAAACATTCAAATTGGACGAGTAGTTTTTACGAAATCATTACTAGAATTCCCAAGTTTTACTAAATGATTTTTTAAAAACTAATCGTCCGATTTGAATCTTGTTTTCACCAAAGAATATAGAAAAAAATACCTACTTCACAAAAAAGCCAGATATTAAATTTTTCAATATTTCAAAATGTGAAAATTTCGCCTAGAGTTTTTAAATTTAACGTAATCATATTTTAAAAAATCTCGATCAAGTGCACTAGATATTAATAAGTGCAACTTTACTGCCAACACTGATTCAAAATTGACAGAACCATTATTGAGAAACCATCCCCCGAATTCCCGGTATACACAAACCTCTTATGGACGAATAACACGGGGAGCTCTAAAAAAAACTTCTGCGTAGTGCTTTAGTATATTTCAAATCAATGCTTGCAGTAAAGTTTCCTTAATTGAATACTAGTGCCTACGTTTGAAAATTTTTGAAAATATGTTTCTATTAAATTTAAAAACTAGGTGAATTTTTGCAAATTTTGAAAGTTAAAAATAAAATAAAATTTGGCTGACAAGAGCACAAGATATCTTCTTTCTACATTTTTTGGTAAAAATATGATTCAAATCGGATGAGTAGTTTTTACGATATCATTACTAGAATTACCAAATTTTAAGTAATGATTTCGTAAAAACTACTCGTCCGATTTGAATCGTATTTTCACCAAAAAATGTTGGGAGAAGATATCTAGTGTTCCTGTTACCCAGATTTTATTTTTTCAAGTATTTCAAAATTTGCAAAAATTCACCTACAGTTTTTAAATTTAATAAAAACATATTTTCGAAAGATCTCAAACATAGGCACTAGATATCAATTAAGACAACTTTACTGCAAGCATTGATTTGAAATATACTAAAGCACTACGCAGAAGCCTTTTTTAGAGTTCCCCGTGTTATTCGTCCATAAGAGGTTTGTGTATACCGGGGCCGAGAGGAAAAGAAAAAATGAGGGAATAAGAATGAGAGAATTCGTTTTTCAGAATTGTTGGGTTGAATAACTACGTTCGTTCTACAGGAGGAAGAAGCGTTGGCTAGGGACAATGAAAAGATTTTGTTATTGGTTTTATAATTCAGGCCTTTCGCTGCTCACGGATGTAAGAAAGTTAGCACGCTCGTTTTAATACAGTAGAGTCGTCTTAATTGAATAGGCTCGGGACAGGACAGAAGGTGTAGAACTACACTAGACCCGGCTTTTTCGAGAGTTTTTTTTTGTGTGTGCAACGATCTCTAAAATTGGAAGAGACATTTTCAACTCCCCAGTGGCTCATCCGTCTTTCACGCTTTTTGTACCAAACATGGGTTTTTAAAGGGTAGTGTGGTGACATCGAGACAATTGCCGAATATCAAGATAAATAAACTCAGTTTTCAGGAATAGTTATGCTGTGCTTTGAACGATACTCAGCAATACTATATTCATAACTTTAAGCATAACTTTACTATCGCAATTTAACTGTGCTTTTCAAATCGTCCACGCAGTCTCCCGTGCTGTTCGTCATATTCGCTTTCGACCTTTAAAGAGCGATAGACACCAAAAAACAACTTTGTCTTATAAAAAAAGAGCCAAAAATCTAGTTTCCGAACATATGTCTCTTTTTCCCAGGTGTGAAATAATAACGAAGATATTTAAGAAATAAGAAATCTGACATTCAAATTTTCACGCCCGTGGCGTCACGCTTCTCATGGCGGGAAAAGGCCAAAACTTTGGAAATAAATATCTCCAGAATTGGTGGTTAAAACAAATTGAAACAAACCTCTTTATTTTTAGAATAACGATTATTATAATAATCCATCAAAATCTCTATTTACGTTTTTGGTGTCCATTGCCCTTTAAGCCCCGATGCACCAGAAACTTTTCTCTGTTTAATTAGAAGTTCTTCACAGTAAAGTGTTGAATTGTAATATCCAAATGCCGTCACTAATATTTCTTTTGCATTTTTTATACATTTTTAACAAGAGGGTCAAAAGTAGATCCCTGAGAAAAGTTTCCCAGCACGAATAATGTAGTACGATTTTTTTCTCTACATTTAGTTCAAGTTTCTTCGAATTAAGCGAGAGACCTCTCAGTGTTGAACTGTTGTGTATCAAAAATATGCTCAACTTTTTTAATTTATTTTTTTGCGAACTGTCGTACGTTTCAGGTGCCATATTTCGCGCTCGAAACTTTTTCAGGGATGTAGTTACCGTGTAAAACCCCAAACTCTACAATGAAGTAATTTCTGCTCTCGCTGTTAAACTTTGTCGCTGATCGAGTTGTAACTCTGGCATTCAAATTTTCCCTTGGAATTTGCTGTCGTCAGCGAGACGCTGGCGAGTTTTATTGTCTGCGCCCAAGTTGGGCAGTAGAGGTTTAAGGTTCATCATTAACGATTGTTACGGCTTTACGACAGTCGTTCAGCCCTGCAGATGACTGTCGCGCGGAAAGGGCGAAATTTTGGCTTAATTTTCACCTTTTCATCGCCTTGCTACAATGTCGTTTTTAGGACGCTTTCAAAAAAGAAAAGGCGAGCTTCACCGCCTTCCCCGATAAAATCGTCATTTTTTGTCTCTGTGTGACCATTTTTCAATTCCCAACCGTTTGGCTTTTAAAAATCCTATAGTTGAACTTTCGTGTCAAGTATTGGGACGGGCTTCTAATATAGGCGCTCAAGTGAAGTGGAAGTGGGTACTTAACATATTGTTTCTTCCACTTGACTTGCTTCGCTCTTCGACTATGGTCTTCCTTCCTTTTCGTCTGCGCTGGACCGTAGGAAGGGGAACTGCTGATCGAGGCGATTTCATTGTTACTAGTTTACTGTCGGCCTGGGTCTGCTCTTTTTCAGCCCCACGTTGTCGAATGTGGGAAAAGATCCTCCCCCCAAAACCAGACGTATACATTGAGGGCCTGGCCTGACAATGGCGTCCTCACCTTTTCTCCTAACCCCCCTACCACTTCCACTTCCGGTCGGGGATCTTCAGGTGCGATTGATCCAGGGCCCTGATTCACTTTCGATGAGGTGTAACAACCCCATACGGGGCGTGTCGTCCTAAAAAAAAGAGACCTGTTACTCCGTAATTATGCACATTGAAAGTACTGGCACTGTGATTACCGGAAAGAAATGTCATAAATCCCGAGGCGCGTAACCCTGACCTTCGACCCTGTGAATTGCCAGTGTCTAGTCAGGGATTTCCGCTTGCCTTTAGGCTGCTTAGCTAAATTACACGACGCCGGCAACTATTTTCTCGTAGTTTCTTTTTTTCTTAAAAAAAACTCATTTTTTTCGTTGTTTATTTAGCTTGTCTTTTTTTCTACCTCGTTAAGGTTAAACATTCTCCAAATACCTTAACGCGACAGTTGCACCCAGGCCTCTGAAAATGAATGGGTCCCATATGGCCAGGTTTTTAAAAAGCGACCCCGCTCAAAAACTTTGGGCCAAGGGGACGCACTTAAAAGCGAAAAAGTGTTACAAGGCGGGGGCGCCCATTAGCAACTCTTGTCTCCCTCTGCTTCCACCCGTCTCTAGTAACATTTTCTGCGTGGAAGATCGCTACGACACTTTAGCAGATAAATGGGCAACAGACGGGGTAGAAGAATACTGAAGAGTAGCACAGTACGAGAAAAATATAGTATCTTGGCCTTTCACCCCCCCTACCCCCCTACCCCTATGTCCGCTTACCCGAGTGTGGTTTAATGTCAGCTCATAAATAACATGGACAACGTTTTCGTGCGAGGGTGAAATGCGCTTGCAGGCCCTCAGCCTGCGATCACCAATCACCCCCCTTTTCGATATGGAACGTTTCCATCTCCCCTTCTCCGAACCCAACGCCATCATAGTTGGGGTATACATACCTCTGAACTATCGATTGATGGGTGAAAGGGGAGGTGGAAAGAGTCGCGCACGTTTCGAGCACTCCGAAGGCCGCTAGATGCCTTACGGAAAAGGACAGTTGAAGACGATAATGAATCCCTATGCCGATTTAGTTCGTCTTAAAATAAAATAAAAATAAAATAAAAGATGCCTTACGGGAGGTAAGTTTGATTTCCCTCACGACAGAGCGAAGGTGAGAGGAGTTGGGAGAAGAAAGTTGGTCGGTGTCCTAAGATGAAATTAGAAGGCGAGATGCTGGCTTTTTTTTATAAGGGTACCGAAAGGTGAGAGGTGGACGTTTTCAAACTCGTTTCAGGCTCTTCAGTGGAATTTTTAAACGATCAAGCTTCGTTAAGGGGGCTATTGATAGGCTAGGGAGATGAACGTTTTCTTAAAAGGCGTTTTGGGTGGCAAGCGTGAAGTCTTTATAGCTTGTGGAGGTGTGTGTTCCTTATCCTAAGAGAAAATCATCCATCATTTAACGATCAGTCCAAATTACACGAATTTCGGGCCCAGAGAGCTATCTTTTGCCTTTTTTCTCCCAATAAGAATGGGCTTCATTTACAAGACTCTTGGTAAAGAAAAAATATTTTTTTTTGGGGGGGGGAGGGGAGTCAGGTGGAAGGAGTTGGGCCAGGCATTCTCACGAGAGTTGTCTTGAGGTCGTTAAAATTTACAAGGAGTGCGTGAGTGCTTGACAGCCTGATTCGGAGGAGCAAAAGGAGGGGACCAAGAGGGTGGTAATGCAAGTGAGCGGGTATAGTACAGCACTGCGATGTATTGATCGAAGCTAAGGGAGCCTAACGCTCGGAATAGAGTCCGAAAGGGGTTCCAAAAGGGAGAATATAGTGAATAGTGGGAGAAAGGGAGAAAAAGAGAGGCTGGCGTGAAAAGCATGACAATGCGATTTTTTGAGACTACTTTTCCTGATCTGTTGTGGAGATTGCGGTTTTCTAATTGTTTTCTTTCTTTTTTTTCGTGCTGTCGCCCCTTCTTACGCGCATTCTTAGCTGGATTACGATGTAAGTATAGATTGGAGAGTATTTTCCGTTAGTTTTTAAAGGGCCGGTGGACTATAAATAATGTTACATTTTCTTATGTTGTAGACACGGACAACCAACGAGTGATTATTCAAGTCAAGGATGTCAATGACGAGCCACCGTACTTTATTAATCGACCTTTGCCCATGCAAGCTGTGGTTCAACTCAATGCACCGCCCAATACGCCGGTATTCACGCTCCAGGCTCGAGATCCCGATACCGATAATAATATCCACTATTTCCTCGTTCGGGACCGTAGTATGTATCTTTTTATAAAAGTTGAGCGTTCGAAACTGAAAGAGTGCATTTTTTGCGTGTTTTCTAGCTGGTGGACGTTTCGAAGTTGACGAGCGGTCGGGCGTGGTGCGTACACGCGGGTCGGATCCTTTTCAATTGGATATGGAGTATGTGTTGTACGTAAAAGCGGAAGATCAAAATGGGCGTGTTGATGACCGTCGCTATCAATCCACCCCGGAAGAAAGGCTGTCCATTGTGGGCGGAAAGAGACCGCCACAGTTTTACATGCCGTCCTATGAAGCGGAAATACCTGAAAATCAGAAAAAGGATTCGGAGTAAGGGGATATATTGAAAAAAAAAATCACGAGATGGGATTATAATTTTTTAAAATAATATTATTATTCGGTTTCTCTAGTATCATATCGGTGCGAGCGAAATCTTTTGCGGAAAGGGAAATAAGATATACTTTGAAAGCCCAAGGCCAAGGAGCAGGCACTTTCAACATTGGACCTTCGAGTGGCAACGTACGACTTGCCAAGGAATTGGATTTTGAAGATTTAAGACAGCCGCACATTTACTCCTTGGTTGTCACAGCTACAGAAGATTCGGGCGGCTTTTCAACGTCAGTGGAGGTAACCTAGTGACACTTGAAACTTTTTAAGTATCCAAAGAAACTTGTCGCAGGCAAGTTGAACACGACCTTTCGATTAGGAGTCGGAAGTTTTACCACCACACATTGGCTTTGCTGAGGATTATTTTCTTTCTTATTTCTTGGTCTCGCAAAAACTCTATTGAATTCTCTTAGAGTGATTTGAACTTCGCAGTGAGCAGAGTGTATTAAAAGTAGATCTGATACGTCAGGTTTACTTTTGAAAACAATACTCTGCTCTGAGACTTGAAGCTCTTTTCGGAGTGGAAAGTCTCCAGGACGCGTGCCAATTATTTCGCTTTTTTTGGGTGGATGTGGGCGTGGGTTTATTAAGTTGTCAGTCTTTCCGGTAGACACGGTTTGAGTTGCAAAGAAAACTTTTAAGAAACCATATTTTATATTCTAATTTATTAAGCCAACGTATTATTTTTCTAAGCTTGGGCAAAATCTTTGAAAATAGCAAGAACGCGTCAAATTTTAAATCTTCTTCAGTTGGTAAACCGTGCCTTGCACTCAAACTTCGAAAGATAAGTATAAAAACGCCGTTGTTTACCTTTCTCGGGTTGGAATAACGCCATGTACTGTACGAAAGGATCATTTACGTAGTATTACGTCACGTAACGCTTTACAAAGCCGTCGCGAAAAAAAACCGGTCTAACTAACTCTCTCTCATACACAAAAAGGTTTCTGCTTTTCAAATGAACTGTTCTTTTTTTGTGGTTGGAGAAGTTTAGGCAAAAACATATATTTCGAATTCGTGTTATTAAGGTAAAAAAAGCGATGACTGCGTGACATGGTACTTTTTTGTTTTCCAGCTAACCATCCGTGTGACAGACGTCAATGACAACGCGCCGAAATTCGAGTTGCCAGACTATCAAGCCCATAATGTGGACGAGGACATTCCAATCGGCACCTCGATTTTGAAAGTGAAAGCCACGGATGCCGATTCGGGTTCCAATGCCGAAATCGAATACTCCGTTTCGGATGACCATTTCACCATCGATGCCAACGGGGAGATTTCCAACAACAAGCAATTAGACGCTGACAATAACAACGCGTATTACGAATTCGTGGTGACAGCCAAAGATAAAGGTGAACCGCCCAAAACTGGCACGGCCACCGTTCGTGTCTACACCAAGAACAAAAACGATGAAGAGCCCAAGTTTTCGCAAGGCGTCTATACTCCCAATGTCGACGAAAATGCGGGTCCAAATACCTTAGTGACCACTGTGGTCGCTTCCGATAAGGACGGCGACAATGTCAGGTTTGGTTTCGTCGGGGGTGGCACCCGTTCCGGTCAGTTCGTGATAGAAGAGATCACGGGTGTGATCCGACTTCATAATGGCGCTATTAACCTTGACAGGTATGACACACGAAAACTTCCACTTGTCTGAACAAGTCAACTCACTCGAAATTCTCATTTCTTGGCTGACGACACATTGTAGGGACAAATATGAACTGAATGTGACAGCAGTTGATGATGGCGCGTGCTGCGGAGGTTCGGGGCCAGCCCATACGTCCACAGCTGTGGTAGTCGTTTTTATTACGGACGTCAACGATAACAAGCCGGTGTTCCATGATTGTTCGACGTATAACCCCAAAATCGAAGAAGGAGCGCCCAATGGCAGCCCAGTTTTGAAGGTAAAAGACCACCCGTTTGTCTGTAAAACCTTGATTCAGATTTAGTCAATATTTGGGGGAATTTCGCTAAGAATCAGCATTTCATCGCGAGGAAGCACATGCCTCTCTTAGATTGTCGGGATATTTTTTTTTTACCCTTTTGGAACAAAAATATTCACTGGGTTCTAGCAAACTGGTCTTCAAGGATGAACAGTTGTAATCGTCTAAAAACTGCGTTGAGATAATTATTGGCAGGACTGAATTCTGGAGTTATTAATCCCAAATTCAATTAATTTACCAAACAGTGCTTCTTTTAAAAACTTTCTCAAACATATTGAAACAGTATTTTGGAAGTAGTGTTGTGTAATTTGTCAAAAAAATAAATATTACAGTACAATTACTTTTTTATTAAAATTTACTATTGCATTACAATTACAATTGAATAACGAAAATAATCGTTACATTACAATTACATTTGTAAAGGAATGCATTACTTTGCCATTACTTTCGGTTAAAATGTTGTTTTACATTGAAAACTGTTCCAATTTTTCCAGTTTTTAACCATACGAAAAGTAAAGTAAGTCTACTTACACGAGCTGTTATGAAAAGGATAGTAGATTAATTACAAATCAACTTTTAATGTGAAATAAGTATTTCACACTTTACATACTGGAAGCCATTTTACAACACCCTTTAGTCGATCTAAGGCAGCGAAGTTCCAAAACACAATTTCTTCCCCTTCCCCCTTTCTTGACAGGTTTTCTACTTTTTCTCTAAGAAACCAACGTAATTGTAATTGTAATGTTATTTGGCCTGTTTAAATTTACTAGTAAATTACGTTACAATTTTAAATAGAGTAAAATGTAATGAGTACATTACATTACATTTCTACAGAGCGAAAAATGTAACGAGTACATTGCAACTACTTTAAGAAAGTAATTGGCATTACAAGTTACCATTACTTGTAATAATTACGCAACACTGTTTAGAAGTATTGTATATTGCATTAAAAGTAGCAACTAATGTTAGTTGTTTTCAAATAACTCTTCGTCAACATATCCTAATTATCCCCTTTCAGTAAAGATTTTTATTAACCATGATTACGGAGACAGCAAAGTACCTTCACTAATGCCATAACCATGGATTGGTGAGAATATGCGTTTAGGTCCCTACCAAAGCTAGTTAAAGTGTTGCTTGTGAAGCAGGCCCATTTGGTTGGAGTTTAAATTTTCTTACAAGTAGGAAAGTTTGAAAGTCTATAACAGCGACACAAATTGGAAGTAGAAAAGGGTCCTTCATATAAAAAGTGCTTCATTTTGTGGCCCAATATTCTCGTGACTAGCAACCAGAAGTTTCTTATGATAACAAAGTTGCGAAACTTTACTTCGCTAACGTTGTTGGATGACTCCCAAGGTTTCGCAAACTTTTCTATTAAACATTCTTTACCTGAGAGTTGGGTTTCCAAAATTGATTTTCTCCGCCTGATCAAAAATACAGGAAACAAGTCAGGCTTCGCCTTGACGTGCGTAGCAAAACTAATAAGATCAAAAGTTATTTTTAAGCCTAAGCAACGTCAGAATTACGAAAGGATTTGTGGTTGATTAAAAATTTTCATTTTTGCCTAGGTTCATGCCACGGACGCGGACAAAGGTGTCAACGGACAAGTGAAATATTCCATCGTACAGCAGCCGAATCAGAAGGGTACCAAATTTACCGTTGATGAAGAAACGGGCGAAGTTTTCACCAACAAAGTATGAACAGTTTCAATTTGAGACCCTATGGGCTTATTTCCGGTTCATTTACTAATTTTTCGCTAACGCTTGTTCAAATAATAAAACGTTATGGTCTTAGGTTTTTGATCGCGAGGGAGATGATGGCAAATTTGTGTCCGTTACCGTCAAAGCCACCGACCAGGGTGATCCCTCTTTAGAAGGCGTGTGCTCTTTTACCGTAGAAATCACTGACGTCAATGACAATCCGCCTCTTTTCGATCGTCAAGTAAAAAAAAAATAAGCTCCAATCTCTTTCAAGTATTGAATCTCATCAAATATCGTTCCCCTTCACTGCCCAGAAATACGTTGAAAATGTCAAACAAGACACAAGCGTGGGTACCAATATTCTCCGCGTTTCGGCCTCGGACGAAGATGCGGACAACAATGGTGCTATTGTCTACAATCTCACTGCACCGTACAATCCGCAGGATTTGGACTATTTTACCATTTTGCCCGAATCCGGTTGGATCGTGCTTACCAAACCTCTCGACGTAAGTCATCCTTCCAATTCCCTTTTATTTGATGGATTATTTTTTCTTTCCTAAATATTTTTCATTAAGTCTTTTTTTTTGCGAAAAAAAATCCGGAAAAACAAATGACGCAGGAGGCGCGACCCAAAATCGCCCCCTTTTTTTTTAAACAAACGAAAGTTTTCGGGACAATGTTACTCATTGAACATCACTTAGCCTTTAAAGGTGCACTGGACGTCTGGCTGCCTTTTTTCTGCCTCTTTTTTTGTAAACTTTTTTCTTCATTCCAACCTTTCGCCGATACCTCCCTGGGAATTTATACTAATTTGGTGAGACAAAGGGGTTTAATTTAGCTCGTTTCGCTGCAGTTTTAACATTTGGCGGGGTTCTATTGTTGTAATCTTGTGAAAGCATGTGCCATTGGGGTCAAAACAGTCTGTTGTGTACATATTTCATGGAAGCTTAGAAAAGGAAACCTTTCAACGAGCTTCAAATATTGCCATGTTCGCAAGTATTTTCATTTTAAAAACTAACCCGTGGGTTAAATCGTATCCTGTTTCTGGACCCCCTACCCTCTAGGATACCCAAGCCGTAAGTAAAAGTGGATTTTGCTCATTTTTCAACAGCTTTCGTAGTTCTCGTTGGACGCTTGCATGCACCAAGCGTAACGAGGAATCCCAAACTGGGCAGGTTTCTATGTTTATCGAGCTAAATGGGACATGTGTGTCTTGCTAAGAGATATTTCGCATACATGCCCAGGTTTTTGGGGTTCCGTTGTTTACGTTTTGATGAGTGTGGGAACCCTTACACTTGGGGGTTTCGAATGTTTGAACTAGTGTGGTTCGTCTAGCATGGCTTTTGCCCCCTCGACTTTTTCCAACCCTCGCATGATTTTACCGTACTGTCTCTTGTCTAGCATGACAAAACGTGTCCTGCGTCTAAAATTCCTTTCCTCTCCCTTGCCTTCACCCTTTTTTTAATCCTATTCCTTTGTCCGAAAATCAAGGAACAATTCAAAGTTTTATTGTAATTCTCACCATTTGTAACTAACATTTCAAAGAATTTTTCCAATTACGAATTCAAAGTAAAAAAAAAAACCTTGCAAAACGTTTATTTTTGAAAATGAATGTCAAGGCAAAATCGTTTGCGTTTTTGGAGCATAATTTTTCGAGTTCCTTTGGATTTCCTATTATTGACCCAACCTGCCCTTCCGATCCTTTAGTACATCCCTCACAACAAAATTGACAATTCAAAAAAAAAAATGTGTGCCATGTTTTGTACGCCGCGTGTTCTTTTTTTCCGTTGTGTGTCCTTCTGCCGTGGACGTGTGTTTTTAGCGCGACAAGTTCCGTTTGCGAGTGGTAGCCTCGGACCGTGGTGACCCGCCCCTTTGGGCTGATGTCGACGTGGAATTGGACGTGGTGGACCGTAACAACAAACCGCCTCTTTGGGACCAACCTTTATATGGCCCTATTCTTCTCAAAGAAAATGTGACGGTTGGCACCGTCGTCACAGCTGTGAAAGCCAGGTATTTGCAGCGTAAGATGGCGCCACCCCTGACGCTACCGTCTGCCTCGAGGCGTTTTATTCCTCTCTTATGCATACGGTTGAACTAGTTTCGCAAAGAAAAGCGTGGTTTATAGGTCTGGTGAAGGGTATCGTGCGTACTGGTTGGATGGGTTTAGGTCTTAATCGGAAACTTTTTCCAGGGAGTTCCAAAGGCGGCATTTTAACTATAAAAAAGGACAAAAATTGGTGGACGTGATGGAATTTTTAAGTTGTTGAGTTCCGGTTCCAAAGTTTTCTAAGTTGGGTATTCTCTCTCCGTTTGTTTTGTTCTCTTGCCTTTTCAACCCATACAGCGCGAGGGTTACAAATTGGAGGCCGTGGCTCAGGATAAAGGCTTCCCGCCGTTATCCCGGACAGTGGAAGTCCAGATTGACGTCGTGGATCGCGCTAACAACCCGCCCATTTGGGACCAAGTCGTCTACGGGCCCATTTACGTCAAGGAGAACAAGAATGTGGGCGACAAAGTCGTATCCGTCAAAGCCAGGTGCCCGATCCGAAAACCAAAAGCATACTTCACCCTCAAAATGAAAAAAAAAATCATTAATCACTTGGCATTTTTCGAAACAAAATAAAAATTACACGCACTAGAAATATGCAACCCCTCAACTCGTCGCAAGCTGGCAATCACCGTTGAACCAACCGTGTGTGTGCGTGTATTGTTGTGTGCCGTCCTTCAAAGTTGCACGCTAATCTCGTTCTTTTTTTTCCCTAACTTTTAACAGAAATTTGTGTCAACAGTTTGTGGCTGTTAACCCACGTATAACACCTGCAGGAGAAAAAGTGGGCGTGGCTTGTTTAGAAATGGGAAACTCCGCACTTGTGTTTTCTTGTGTAGAAACGTGGCGTCTTGCACGATCTTCGAGTCCCTTGTCCTTCTAGGGAGATGGAAAGAAAAAGCCACGCCTACTTTTTTTTTAAGAAGAAGAAATAAGCGTTGGCGTTTTCGTTGTAGCAATGGAAAGCAATGAATGGATGCCTAAACATTAGGGCACTCTTGACAATTTCTTGTTTTGCTTTGGTCACAAAGAAGATACTGAAGGTTGACCTTCATTTTTTTTTCTTCCATTGCGAGCTGAAAAAAAAAAGTTGGATAGTAATTTCGTACACGTCCGTTCTCGTGCGTCCGTCCCGTCTATTTGCTAATTGGCTGCACTTGCTGCAAATGTTTCTGTCCGTCCTGGAATGACTTGGCTGGGGAACGAAGATATTAGGATAGGAATGGGGACGGGAGTAGAATATTAGCTAATTAGTTTTAGAAATTGTGTGGCTTGTTAAAGATTTTTTTTTATTTGGCTGTTGCTGAATTAATGGGCTGGAGGGTTACTGGCATTGACATATGTTGGAAACCGAAGTTGCTCAAGAGCATGGAAACTAAGATTTATGTTTATTTCTTTGGAAGGTTGACAAATGTTGAAATTTTAATGGTATTTTAGGATTGAAGAATGGTTTCTAACGTCCTATTTTTTTTTTGGTTGGGATACGATTGTGTTCATAGTTCGGGAATCGAAGGGAACCCGACCGTGTTTTATCGTCTGATTCGGGGTCCGACGGCGCAGACCAACAAGTACGACACCTTTTATCTGCAGCAGCGATCCGACAATGGCCACACTTGGGCGGACATCAAAGTCAATCATCCACTGGATTATGAAGCTATCAAGGAATATAATTTGACCATCCGAGTTGAAGTGAGTTATCAGTCGCTGTCCTGAACGAGGGTTCGTTACGACTAAAATCCGGTCCTTCATTATTTTTTTTCTGTGCCCTTGCCCGACGTTCCTGACTGTTAGAACAATGGAGTACAACAATTGGCCAGCGAAGCCTCTATTTACATCGTCCTTGAGGATGTTAACGACGAGATTCCTTTGTTTACCGAAAGAGAACAAGAAACGGTGTTGGAAGGCGAACCCATTGGCACCAGCGTGACTCGCGTGAACGCAGTTGATAAAGATGGAACTTTTCCTAATAACCAGGTAGGTTGGGTGGAAGTCTTTTTAAGTGCTGTGTTGCGTTTAGGAAATAATTTTAAATTGGCTCGGGGTATCAATAGTTCGTAGCGAAAGGTAATTTTTATCAGGTATTCATATAGGATAATTTAAACGCGTAGTTTCCGTAGGAACGAAGTCTGGGTTCTCGCTCTGTTTTACTTAACCGTAGTAACAGGCCTTGTAGACCTCATTGTGTGCATTCCCAGGGACGTCGCCATAGCGGTTCACGGGAAGGGTGGCGTCCATGTGAATTAGTTGTTGTACCATTGTTATGTTATACTTGGGAACGCAGCCGTACTTTGTATTTACTACCATTGAAGTTTGCAACGCTGGCATAGAAACTGTCAACGCTTACGTAGAAATGAAGTCTGCAAATCAAATCATGGTCAGGTAGTTAAATTGACTGGCCTCGATAAGACTACATGAAGGCAAAACATTCATTTGTGAAAACTTCCGGTGATTACGTAGCTGCTTGTTATAGAGGAAAGAAATTACACGACAGAAGTAGATAAAAGCTCGTTGGTCGCTAGTAATATTAACATTTGCTAGTCAGCGATAAATTAATTGATTTTACGGAACAATAAAGCAACGTGAAAGCAATTTCAGCAGTTGACCATGATCAATTCACTGACCAGTATCAGCTCTTTGATGACAATCTTTAAAGGGCAGTGGACAAAACAACTTTCTCTTATAAAAAAGGCGGAAAAATCTAGTTTCAGGATATAAGTTTCTTTTTCCCAGGTGCGAAATAATAACGAAGATATTTAGGAAATAAAAAATCTGAAAGTCAAATTTTCCCTTCAGTGACGTCACGCTTCTCATTGGCGGGAAAGGCAAAAACTTGGGAAATAAATATCTGCAGAACGGCTAGTCAGAAAAAATCGAAACAAAATTCTCTATTCTTAGAATAGTGTGTATTGTAATAATCCGTCAAAATCTCTACATGCGTTTTTGGTGTCCATTGCCTCGATCTAGTTCGGACTATTTGTGGCATAACGAGTTAGATAACCCATCTATCCTCAGATATTTCCTTACTAATCGCAACTGGACACTTTAGTTAACCTGGATTACTTTCATTGACCTGGGTTAGTCGAAGCAAGAGTAATTGGGTACGGTTACTTATGCCAGGGAGTAATTAGCCATGGGTATGGAAAATTAGTTTCCGCAATTTCCTGAATCGTAATGGTGATTACTGAAGGCCCCGGTATACATAAACCTCTTATGGACGAATAACACAGGGAACTCTAAAAAAGGCTTCTGCGCAATGCTTTAGTGTATTCCAAATCAATGCTTGCAGTAAAGTTGTGTTAATTGATATCTAGTGCTTGTGTTCGAGATATTTCAAAAATATGTTTTTGTTAAATTGAAAAACTGTAGGTGAATTTTTGCAAATTTTGAAATTCTTGAAAAAATAAAATCTGAGTAACAGGAGCACCAGATATCTTCTCCCAACATTTTTTTTGAAAATATGATTCAAATCGGACGAGTAGTTTTTACGAAATCATTACGTAAAATTTGGTAATTCTAGTAATGATATCGTAAAAACTACTCCTCCGATTTGAATCGTATTTTTACCAAAAAATGTAGAAAGAAGATATCGTATGCTCTTGTCAGCCAAATTTTATTTTTTCAAGTATTTCAAAATTTGCAAAAATTCACCTACAGTTTTTCAATTTATTAAAAACATATTTTCAAAAATTCTCAAACGTAGGCACTAGATATCAATTAAGGCAACTTTACTGCAAGCATTAATTTGAAATATACTAAAGCACTACGCAGAAGTCTTTTTTAGAGCTCCCCGTGTTATTCGTCCATAAGAGGTTTGTGTATACCGGGGCCTTAAAACCAGTGTTTCAGACTTGATGTCTGAAGCGGAGTTAGCGTCACAGTGAAATGGAGTTCGTACTTTACCTTGACCTCCGCACTGAATTGATGCGGAACAATATTAGATTCACACTAGGTTTACCTTCACTAATTTTTTTCCAATTAAGACTTATCTGTGAAAATTGTTCATGTTGAAAAATTATGACTTGCAGAAATCTACGCCCATGTTATCTAAGTGAATTTTAAAGTTACTTCTCTGTCTAAAGTTGTAAGCATAGTTAGCGTACGACGTGACTTCTTAAAGTTTACGCCCCGGACTTTGCCTGGGGGGGGGGTAATTCCGTATGTAGACCCAGTATGGCCGTTACTTCAGAGCTGTAATACGCTACATAAAATGCATTACATTACAGCAATAGTCTAACAAGGAAACAATGAAACTTTTAGAAATTTAGTCTTGCATAGTTGAGTGGTAGGGGATTTCCAACTTTGGGAGAAGGGGCATTCTGTCCACAGCAATGAAGTTACAACAGTGTAGTGTATGCTCTACTAAACCGTCCGAGAATTGCCCGTCACTGCGTTAATTTGTTTTGTCTTCCCAACAAGCTTAATTGAGTTTGCGACCTCGACGAATGGCTTTTCTAACATTCAGAAACTCTCTTTAATGTATAAATGTTCATTGTGCCTCGTTTTTGTGGCCTTTTACGCTCGTTAATCTTACAGTTCCTTGTCATGAGTTCAGCTTTTTTTTATAGTTTACGCTTTTATTGCACCCTCCCCAAAGGGAAAATATTAGTGATATTTTTTTAAAGATCCTTAAGATACCCTCTTCCACCGTCTCCTCGTTTACACGAGAGGGAATTAAAGTCCGATGGTCAAGTGATGTTTTTTTAGAAGGAAAAAGGATTAGGCAGAAGTAAATAAAAAAAAACAGCAGCGTGAGGCTGTTCGTCGGTGGGTTCAAAAACTGTATGTTAAACGCTTTTTCATTTCTATTGAAAACGCGTTAGGATACCACAAAAACATACAAAAATTCGACAAGATGGCAAAAGTGAAAAGCAAGGGGACCTTATCGAACGTGGAAAACGAACAAATCGTTTTTAATATTAAAAAGAGAGGAAGAACACACCACTCGGTCTCTTTCAGACGTGCTTACGTTTGCAAGCATCTTTGTTTTCTTGTGGTCATCTTTTTGAAATTATTAGAGCTTCTTCGCCACATACAAGACCTCCTTTCATTCTTCGGGGCACAAGTAGCTCCGTTCGTAATGAAGCTTCACTTTCGAGCTCTCGAACCAACTGCTCGTGGTTCTTTCATTTTTTGTCTTTGGTGGCTCTTGTTCCTTTTCAGATTTTCGCGAGTAACAAAAGACCCCTTTTTTTTGCTCTAGTTTAGTTGGACTAACTAGGGTTCCCTCGGTATTGATCAAGTGCGAGGTTTTGTTAGTATTTTCCTTTTGTATTTAAAAAAAATTCCTGGCCATTAATTTTTACAAACGAAGCCAAGTTATTAAACGCGTCTTGTAGGACGTTCTAATGAGATGTCTTTTTCGTACCAGTGACGATTTGTTCTCTATTCAAAATCAACGAGTACTTTTAATTGCCTTAACATTACTTTTCTTCATTGGTACTAGGTTGGTAGTTTCATTGCAATAAACGAGTCAGGAGAAATCGTTGTGTAAAAGACACTTCACAGAAAAAATCCACAACTATACATTGCTTTAACTTGTAAATAATTGTAGCAAGAGATTTTTTCTGCTTGTGTGTTGACAAAGCTCATTAGTATATTTTTTCTTTCATGTTGTATTACTTTCCTGTAGGTGTATTATGGAATCGTCAACTCCCCTCGGAATGAAGGCAAAGATTACTTCGAAATTAATGAACAAACGGGTGAAATCTTCACCAAAGTGGTCTTCGACCGTGAAAAGCAAGGTGCTTATGCCTTAGAAGTGGAAGCACGTGATGGAGCACCATCGGCCCGTCCTAATTCAAACGGCATGCCCAATTCGGGTAAGTGAAGATCCCTTCTCCATTTTTATCTTCATTTTTTTTTCGTTATATTATTTCTGCCTTTCTTTCTTGACTCTCCTTTTTTCTCTTTGGCGCGTTTTACTAAAGCTTCAAGTGAGAAAGATAATCTGTACATCTTTTTGATGAGTTCTATTGAGTGAAGTTCGGGCGAAACGGAAATTCACCAGCCGCGATTCATAGGGAGTGCGGCTCTCACAAATCCCACGAAATTGCTTTAAAATTTTCTACATATTTATTCGCCCTTTTATTTCTACTTTCTATTCCTCCGTGTTTCTGACGCTCGTACAGAAATCCCAAAACGTGTCCATGCCTTCTGTCGTTGGTATTGGCTGGCCTCCATTTCCTGGGTTCTGATTTGCTGCAGCAATTCGCAACCCATGCTGGGCAATTTTTGAACGAAAGAAATATTCGCATGTGGCCAGAAGCTTTCGGAAGCCTCTTTCGAAGAGGAACAGGGGAAGGAGGGCGGGACATTGTCGTACGACATGGAATTTTGCGAGTAGTCTTAAAGCCTTTCCCCCTTTTGAAGCAGCTTGAGTTTCCCTCTTCGGTTTTAGGATTTTGTCAAGCTTACTGCATTTTTCCTGGCTAGCAAAAGAGTCAGAAAAAGAGTAAGAGAGAAAAAAGGATTTTGCAAGAAAGTTTCAACATACTATTCAAGAGGATAAGTTGTGCTGACCTAAGCTCCTCTGTTGTGGGAGAGCAGGACCGAAAAGGAAGTATTGAAGGCAACGAGTTGTCCTTGCACGGAAATGATACTATTAGTATGGATCGTTGATTTCTGTCTCTGGGGTTGGTGTGGGGAGAAACTGCGAAAATTTCTTCCAGCGCTAAATGAGAGCCAAGGGGGCGGAGAACGGACCAGGGAGGCGATGGGAGCCAAAGTTGGGCTAAAAGCAGGCAAGCCGAAAGTGTTAGGGAGCTGTTCAATTATAGAACTGATATCCGGGTCTCAGGCTGTTATAAAGTGTCCTTTTACGATAGTAAGAGGGTGCAGGCCAATTCAGCGGGCCGTGGTACTACTTTTTGACTGGGATTCGATTGGGTGAGGAGAGAGTTCTTAAGAAATTGGCTAAATGGCATTACTGGCGCGCTTATGGATCGTTCCAACGCGACGGAGGCTTTCAAGTTCAAGTTGGGCGATAGAAACACTCGTAAAGACATGACAGGTACTTGCATTGACACGTGGTGGGGTTGTTATCAACGCGCTCTTCACTTTTTCAGAAAAGAGATGGCGTCACTTTGTTTCTAACAGAGGACTTGTGCAGTTGCCGTAGAAATGGCGATCTCAGCCCCAAATCTGCCCTGTTACTGGAGGCTCGGGTAATGTAAAATGTATACTTCCCGTCAAGTGAATCGGTATGGGGAAAGTTGGGTCAAATAGCAAGTGGAAAAAGTTAGCTACTACAACACTCGCCAGTGTTGACCGGGGGAAAAAAATCCTTGAGAGGGTACCATGGAGCCTCGTGTTACACAGGGGAAGCGATCCAGGCAATAGCTTTGTTTCCAGCCATGTTTGTAGATACTCTATCCTTGGCGATCGTAAGCGAATAATTCGTAAACAGTGTCTTCATAAAACGTTGGTGATTTTTGGGTAGGCAAGGAGAGTACCAACGTTAGAGAGAATAACAAATTGCTAAATTACCAGGTAAAAAAAATGAGTTCAGGGTCATTGAAGCAGATGAGCAAGTTGTTTGGATGGGTAAGAGAATTTGATTGGCTGTGCTTTATAGCCATTCTTCCATAGGAGGAACTGCAACAACAGCGGTAGCTGGACCGTCCAAACAAGAGAGTTGCGTTTATTTCGATATCACAACACTCTTTATGTCTGTAAAGCTACAATGGGTACCGGGGCACTCTGAAATAACGGGCAATGAGATAGCAGACGAGACAGCTAAAAGAGGAAGATTTTCGGAAAATGTAATAAATAATGAACTAACAAGGCACGAAGTAATGACGGTGAAAAATAACAGGTGGAAAATGAATACCTATCAGTACTAAAAAGCAGCGCAACACAAAAGTTAATTCATAATACAGAGCGCCTAAACTGCGACAAGTGGAGAAACATTAAGAAGAGAAGATGGCTATAGCTATATTAAGATTAAGTTGCGGACACGGGAAAATAGGGTCATGGCTCCACAGATTCAATCTCAGTGAGGACGCGACCTGCAGAAATTGTGGAGCGAGAGAGGAGAGCGTCATACACTTAGTCCTAGAATGCCATAAGTTTACAGCCCAAAGGAACATTCTCTTCGAAAAACTACGAAGCCGAAAGATCCCTACCACCATGGATGAAATCCTGGGAT
>JAHZNP010000079.1:0-176552 GCA_020615345.1 Triops cancriformis | reverse complement strand
CTCGTTTATCCACGCTAAAAGTAACCTCTCCATATCATTGATGATTGATGTTTGAATAAAGGAAGAAAGCCGTCTAACCCCTTTCGCTGTCTGAGCTTCTAAATTGGATTCCATATTAGCCAAAATCGTTCCACGGTTGATTTGCTCAGTCAGAATTGTTCAACAATGGCAACAAGTTTAGCCCCTGAATCTCTTTTGGTTATAATTTCGTTTTAAGTTCAATAGTGAGAACTTTTCTATTCTTCTTACTACCAGACTCCTCTTGTGCCTTTGTAGCAACACTTATAATCGGAAAAAAGCAACGCCAATAGGTAAACAAACAGAGATACAAGCAGGCTATTTTTCAGCAAATGACTGGCGTGGGGAAGCCAAGTTCTCGTGTCTAACGCATGCCTGCAGAGAGGGAAACGTAACTGCCAATTTTTAAAACTTTTTTCTACACCCCGAAGCAGTTCGTTGCAAGAGGAAGAGTTCGTTGTGCGAGTGACTTTGTTGCCCCCGCGAGAGTTCGTTGTACAAGTTGTTCGTTATACAATGCGTTCGTTAAACGGGGCACCACTGTATCATGACAGCATTGTCCAAATAACTTTATTTGTTTTCGTGCTTTTTGTTCCTCGATAACGAATTTCGTATATACCTGAGATTCGACCATTTTTACTGTGTATGTTTAATGTGTAGACTTGACAATTTAAGTTATAGCTATTACGACTAAATCTATTGAGCAATGCACGAACGTCGTGTTGTAAACTTACTATGAATGTTTAAATTTAAGTTTAAACGTTTTAAGACGAACCACGTCGATTGTTCGACGTATTATCGTCCACAGCCTTCTTCGATACAAATATATAGTACTCGTTCGGTAAAAAAAAATATTCTTACTATGAATGTAAAGTAACGCAAGGAAACAAACGTAACATTGTTGAACTACGGTATTGATTTTCTTGGGTTCCGTTGCTCATTCTTGCTGAAGAATTAAGTAATAGCCCATAGGATGGGCGAGTAAAGTGCTGAGCTCAGCCAACTGTAATTTACGTTTACATTTCTCTGCTCGTTAATTCACAGGCGGAAAATACATAGTCAACTCGACGGAAGGGTTAGTGTACCCGCCCCCGGTGACGTCCCACGACCATAAAACGGGTGGTTTGGTGGATTTGAGCGGCCCCACTTCCTCCAACCTTCCTTTCTTGCCTGCTCCGCCTAATTACTTCCACCCGAATCCTCCAGCGCCTTCTCCGACGCCTACGCTTCTTTCCGCCGCACTGCTAGCCCAGGTCCCACCCTCTGCCAGTGCCTTGTTAGGTACTCCGACCAACTTGGGGCCTTGTCTCAAATCGCCGGCTCAGCAACAGCAGCAACAACAGCCAGCGGGCCCGGCCCAGCAACAGCAGCCGATGATTTACACCATCAACAGTGAAGATAGCAATCCGGTTATTCCGACCACTGTTTTGGCAGCCAGTGCAGGCACTACTACGAATGCCTCAAAGGCCAACAATGCTAATGGGAACAAGAAACGCAAACTGTCAGTCACGGATGCGTTTTCTAATGCGGCGCCGAGTGTTAAACAGGAACCAGGTAAACGAACGTTCATAAAAAAGAAAGAGGGCAGAAAAAGAATAAATAGTGGGAAAGCTTGTTTGACCAGCTTAAGTGGTACTCATGGCGTGTTTTCTTGGTCTCCTCCCGTTTTTGTCTTGGTGTAGCAAATGCGCTTCCAGCACTTTCGCCAGCAGCGTCGAACGCAAGTCCGAGCCAAGGAACCGGACCGAGCATGGACGAAGACTATAGTTACGAGTACTCGGCAGATGGCAGCATGTTCCTGGACACGAGCTATCAGTGCATTCGGTTCCAGCAATTTCAACCCAACACGTGGCATTCGGTCTGCGACCGCAACCTGAAAGAATTGTAAATCACCCAAATGATAAAAAAAACCTTTCACTTAATTTTCCGTTAAGATTATTTTTAGTATTGCATATTTTTTTAAAGCTAACTATTTTTACGAATTTTATCTGTGTCTAATCATGTTTACCGGCGTAGTTTATTTTGTCTGTCCTACGGACGACGTTTCACGAACTCTTAGATACATTCATTACGGGCTAACTGACAACCTTTCTATGGTCCGTTGCTTCAAGAGGGCACTGGTTTATGGTCAGTTAAAGAGAAAAATGAAATCTAACTCAGGCTTTTTTATAAATAGACACCAAGAGCATATGTTCATACCGCAACATTCCTCAGTTTTACAGACTTCCCTTCTGAATATGCGAAAAGACGGACAGACTCCGGATGTTCGGTACTTCCGAATGTTCGCTATGATGTTATAAAAGAAAATAACAAACTAGGCACAATCGAATTTATTTTTCTCCGATTCATGTTGGTCCGTAAAAACGAAGCTGTGTTGTTGAAATCGGTGAATTCCAGCGTTCATTCGTATTCGTTATACCTGTGTATTTTTAGTACTTTATTTATGCCAAGTCTTATTTATTTAAAGACTAATACTTATATTGACTTACGTAATTGTATTCGTGTTATCTACGCGTTCGTTGTTTTATTTGATAATATTTACTCACTTTTGTTTCCTGTTTTTTTATGTGATTTGTGCTATTGATTTTGTTCTATTCTTGAAAAAATATAGACCGTTACCTAATTACCGAGTGGACGCAGATAAAGGCTTTAACTTTTCCAACGCTGATGATGCTTTTGTTTGCCAGAAGAAAAACCATTTTCAGGTAATGGAGAATTGGCCAGATAAATTGATTCTAATCTCGAGCTCTGAATGGTTTGTAGATTACTTGTCACGTTCAGCAAGCTGGCGAGCCACATTACGTGAAAACACCGGAAGGGTTGAAAAAGGTGGACAACTTTTATTTGCACTTTTTCGGCGTGAAAGTGGAAACGCCTACCCAACAAATTCGTATTGAACAGTCTCAAAGCGATCGGAGCAAGAAGGCTTTCCATCCGGTCTTGTGAGTATAAACAATATTGTCTATGCTTGTCCCTTTTTAACTACTTTGGTTTCTTTTATATTTTTAGAACATATTTTCAATTTTTGTTCGAAATAATTTTCATTTCTCTGTATTCCGCGTTTTATTACGTTGTCCGATAAGTTATAATGGATTATTTTGCTCCTACATAACGGCAAACAATATGAAAAATTACTGGAGAATATTGATCACGTTTTTTTTTCAATTTTCCTGACGCAAATTATTTTGGTTTTTCTTGTCTGTACACAAAGGTCACCTTTTTGCATAATTCATTTTTTCACCTTTTAATTTTTGTGTTTTCAGGATCGAATTACAGCACGATCAAGTGACGAAAGTGACGGTAGGTCGCTTACATTTCTCAGAAACAACCTCGAACAATATGCGCAAGAAAGGGAAACCGAATCCTGACCAGCGTTTCTTCTACTTGGTGGTTTCCTTGCAAGCACACTGTGGCGACGCGACGTACCCTATAATTGCTCATGCCTCAGAACGGATTATCGTCCGCGTAAGTTATTAAGAACCTGACTTGCAAGTGCAATAAGTTATTGATTGCTTATTCTTCTTCATCTTTGCTTATTAAATATGTAAGGCCTCGAATCCTGGTCAATTCGAAAGCGACGTTGAGCTCACGTGGCAGAGGGGAACGACCTCCGAGTCCATTTTCCATGCAGGGCGCGTCGGGATTAACACAGATCGTCCCGATGAAGCTTTGGTGGTGCATGGCAACCTGAAATTAACCGGGCATTTGGTGCAGCCTAGTGATGCTCGGGCAAAGCACAAAATCCATGAAGTAAGATCAGGAATTTGTTTTATTTTCTAGTCAGTCGAAACATTATTTTAACATTTAATTTAATTTATTGTTTGCGTATTTTTTTATTCTCGGAATTTTATGCTGTCTTTTGTAAACATTAAGTTAATTTATTTTGTAGTCTGAAATCGTGCGAGAGAAAATCAAATTGTAAACCAACTAGATAGTAATTTCGTTTTGTAACATACTGCAATATTTCATTATTTGAAAAAATTGTCTATCATGTAATTTTTCGCATTGTTTGTAATCGTAATAATACTAAATATTTCTTTTAATCTCGTATTAGTATTAAAATTTTGTTGTACTTATTTCGGCTTTAACTGTGTAATTTTTTTGTGTAACCTTGCACCAGGTTACGAAATAGCGGTTGCCGTACGCGTGCATTAATTTATTCGTGATCTTTTTCAGTTGGACACAAAAGAGCAGTTGAGAAATGTCTCGCAATTGCGTGTTGTGCAATATAGCTACACGCCTGAATTTGCACAGCATGCGGGATTATCTCCGTATGAAGTCGAAGATACTGGCATCATTGCCCAAGAAGTTGAGCGAGTGATACCCGGAGCCGTCAAACCCACCGGCGATATCATCTTACCCAATGGGAAACACATTGAAAATTTCCTGGTGGTGAACAAGGTTAGTATCGAAGATAGCTTTGACAGCAGTCAGCAAGAAGCGTGAAAGGCATTCAGAAGTTTGAATGTCTTACATTATAACGTACAAATACATGGCTTGGGGTTGAATAGTACTGGAGGAAATCTGGATCGTTAAGATTAATCGAGCAAACATTCCTTTTCTTTAGGAACGGATCTTCATGGAAAATGTTGGCGCTGTCAAAGAGCTTTGCAAAGTCACTGATAACTTGGAGACCCGTATTGATGAGCTGGAGCGGATGAGCAAGAAACTAAACAAGTTAAAGCGCATGGATAGCCTGCGATCTTCATCGAGCGCGTCTACAGGTACTGAAGTCCCACATTTCATATGTATTTTACGAAACATATCTTCGCGAAAATTCCTGTTATAGACTCTAAAAGGCCGTTATCTTTTTTCCGTCGAAAATTTGTAACAAAAAGTGTAAGAATACTTTTGCAACTTCTTTTGTACGGATCACAGGATCTGTGAAGATGTTTGCAAATTCGCAACCAGCCACGCTTGACCTTGCACACTCATACTTCTCTAGAATTCCTGTGACTTTACGATAGTTTGTGGGTCAGAAGGCGGAAAATCGATGAAAACCGCTGCAGTCAGACACAGAAAAGCTTTTTGACTTATGTCTGACTGAAGGAGTCAATGTTGCAACAATCCCTCGTTTGCACGGCCAAGCACATGCACGCCGTTTTACATAAGCCTTCTGATATGTTATTGTTTCAGGCTCATCCATTTCTTTCACTAACGGTATAGTTTATTACCAAGATAAAATTGCAGAAACCCTGCTAAAGAATGAGAAGCGTGGAGGATTTCATAGAAAATAATTTTACAATAATAGCGCAGCAGGAAGACGAAACGTCAAGATGCAAGAAATTTGATATGTCACCGGCAATTCTATCCGTTTTTGTAGACAGACAAAGCTGATTCCGTGTTTGAGTACAGTTAGACATACATTGAAAGCCGTGGAAGTCATGTTTTGCTAAATTCAGTATTAAAAGAAATGCAGCAAAGCAAACCCAGTAACGGAGAAATTTCTGACTTGAAGCACTCCAACCGTAATTTTCGCGTTCAGACTAAAGCGTTTTGTGGGCACATAATTGCATGGCCTAATAGCAGGGCTGTACCAGGATTTCGGTTTGGAGGATTTTGTAAAAGTTTCTCAGGGAGGGGACGTGGAGGAGGTAAAGTAAAATGTAAAAAATTTACATTTGAGCAATTTTCCGTGTTCTTCCTTGTAAACGGTTAGCATTCTGCCCACGTATTGTGGGAATTACATGCATACGCTTCTATTGTGGTCTCGTTTCAGCGAGCCTCATTTTACGAACAGCTATCTTTCCAAGAATGATACCATAATAGGCAACCTGAATTTTTTAACTTGTCGTCTTAGGAATTTCAAGATCCATGAATTTATTGTTTTAGAATGAGTATTGTTAAGGCCCCGGTATACACAAACCCCTTATGGGCGAATAACATGGGAAGATTTCAGACACCATAATTTGAAAACGGTCAAATTTCAAAGATATTGTTTCGATAGTAAAGTTGCTATTAGTGATGACTAGTACACAACATCGAGTTTTTGTGAAAAAAGGAGTTTGATAAATTTGTAAACTTTGACTGAATGTGTGCTACTTTCTTATTATACAGAAAAATGGAAATCGGGCAATGCAATGCACTAGCTCTGATTTTTTAAAGTTTTATGATAAAGAGAAAAAAGAGATCTGTTTGGTAGTTTTTGTGATATTGCGTATGAAATGTCAAGGTTTTGTTTGATTTTATTATGCTTTACCGCTATCCAGAGTTTCTGTTTGACTTCGTTTTGCTTCTGTTATAAGTCACTTGAGCAGACCTACCTTCTAAGAATAAAAGCGTGTCCCTATCTTTTATTTTTTAAAAATTTCGGAAGTTGTGTATACCGGGGCCTTAATCAAAGACCTAATACAATTAATTATAATGTGCGTACAGTCGGTGTCTTCTAAAGACTTTGCAGTTCCTTGTGTACGTCCATGTATTGTACGCGTATTGTTATTGTGTTAATTTATTTGTTTACGTATAAATTTATTTGCGCACTGTGTAAAGGAGTCAGAATGTTCATGAAAATCTGGGACAATTTATAACATCAACTGTGGCCTTTTCTTTACTTGTATGTGCGGGGTTTCGACGTGCGTAACTGAATTGAAATGAGGCTTTATTGTGTTCTCTAAAAGCTTTTTCGGATTGCGGTTGTCGCAGGAGTATTTGTGTTTTTGTTTGTAAAGCATTGTATCCCTTACGGCGAATAATTTCGGTGATTTTTCTTTTATTTCGTGTTGCAGCTGTGAGTCGAGATTCAATGGTGTCGCGACGTCCTCGCCGCAAAAAGTCTTTAGAAGACGCTTTTTGCAACAGCAAATTAGTTCAAGCGACTGTGGTGGGACTCGTCATGGTGATGGCGTTTTGGTAAGCTTGAAAACACTTATCAACTTCCACTTTTGTAATTGGTCGACTTTTTCCTGCCGTTGCCCACAGTTTAATAGCTATGGCGACGCTCTACGTGTTGGAGTGGCAGAAACGCAACGTCGAGTTGGACCGCATGTTACAAGCTCCGGCTTTTTATTCGGATCGACATTCTCTCAATTTCACCAATTATAGTGCCGAAGACTTGCACCCGTACAGCAAACCTAACACTACCCAGACCTGGATGAAAACGCCCATTAACGCTGGTAACGCTTCTGTGAGTGGCAATGGAACGCAAGGCCTCGGTGCAGCGCTGGCTTCCTCGTCGCCACCGCCATCGACCTCGTTAGAACCTCTGTCGCTCCTAGAAAGCACAACGAAACAAACGTCCGCGCTTTATACCAGTCGTCCACCTGCTGTGGGGAAACCGTCCAGTTGCACGGACTCATGCCAAGTGTATTGTTGCGCAGCAGACAACCCTGACGCCCTGCGCCGAACCACTGCAGATTCCAGTCGCGCTATGAGAATACCTGGTACATGCAAATAAATTTCGCAACTTCATTCGCACCAACAAAACAAAGAAAACAAGTCTGATTGTAATGGAAAATTCCCTGTAGTTGCAGGCTTAGGTACGCCCATCCCTGCTGTGACGGAAGAAGTGACGGAGCAGTTTACCAAGGGCAACAAAGTGAAACCCAGTGGCCGAGGGCTGGGCGGGCCCAACTCCGGGGACGCCGATTTCTCGCCTAGCTCTAATCAAGCATTCATTTTGGTGAGTTTTAGATTTCTGATTCAGCTTTCCTTGAATTTTCTTGTTTTCATTTTTTGTAATTTTATTGGAGTGTCCACTAATTTTTCACATTGTATTGGAATTTTACTCGTGCACTTTACTCTTACTTTTTTCGTGCGGTATTTATTTCTCTTTCAGCTGTATCTTTTATTTTTTACTTGTTTGTGAGGTTATCTTTTTTTGTTTTCATAGTTAATTCAGATTTTGTGGTTTTATTTGTCGTATAATTTGTTATTATGTTAGAGATACGTGATGTTGTGGGTCCATACGCTTAATGTGTGTTTCTTGACAATAGAACTGGCAGCAGCGGATGAAAGCCGAGAAATGGAAGATCCTGAATCGCAGCAACCGCTTTTCGCGGCACTTGGATCAACATACGCGTGGCGGACCAGCTACCGGAGACAGCGGCCCGTCGCCACGTAGCAGAATTCCTTCTTTTAAACCGATGGTTACGAATGACATAGGTACGTTAGGCGTAAATTTTAAGATGCTTACATTCAAGTGAGGTCAACATTCTATATAGTCAAGGGCGAAATTCTGTGGAGTCTTCGTTTAGTATGTGCCAGAACAAATGCAAATAAAATAGAAACTATATATCTCAACTGGTCAGATAACCAACTGTGTTCTTACCGGGATGTGGCAGCGTGAGCTAAGAATCGAAGTGTCTTACGCATTCTTACTTTTGTCGCGAGCTTGTATATCCGCGTATAAGAAATTGTGATAATGAGTCAGAAAACCGTCATCGTAGAATAGTTTAGCGAACCTGAGTTCGCATTCCTGGGCCACTGTAAATGAAATGTAACTCTAGAAAATTCTGGCACTTTGCGCAGAAATTATCGAATTTTCGACGAACGATTTTAATGATATGAGAAACGACAGAGAAGACGTGAATTCCATTGTTCTCGTTCCTTATAAAGTTTCGTTGTGTTTGTCATCTCTTCTTATCTTCACATCACATCTTAACTGCCTAAGTAAACAGTATCTTAAATAACTGGCGAAGAATTCCGTATCATTCTTTAAGTATTGCCCGTCAATTTCGAAACTTGAGAAAAATATCTCTTCTCGAGTCTTGCGGACTTTCTTGTGAAGAAAGCTCACTTAACAGGAAACTTGGTTTCAGAGAAGTTTTTGGGTTCTAGTGGTTAAATCAGGGGCTCCATTGTAAATCTTTTAGAAAAGAGTTAGGTATTTTTTTTGTCGACAGTAATTTGCTAAAATTCTTCCTATTAATGTAGTAGGAAACGTTTCCAGTCCAGCCAAGTTTTTGCGTCTAGTGGGCGCAAATTGGACTGTCACATTAGGACCGGAGTATTGCAAGCCTGCTTCCGCGGATTACCAGCGATGCCTGAGTCAAACAGCAGCTAATTACAGCTACGAAATCCCTGTGAGCAAGTACATGGCCGAGTCCTCCATCACTTTGCAGTTCTAGTACGTTCGACAGCTCATGTTTCTATGTCTTTCTGTTGCCGAACCCTTCAATCAATACGCAATCTTTTTCTACTACAGTTTTGCCAGAGGATCCAGTTCTCAGCTAGAACCTTGCATTTCTCCCGTGCGCCCAACTTCTTGCGTCACCGGGCCGCGAACTTCAGCATCAGCAACGCTCTGGACTCGAGGACCCACCAAAGAACAGCCGGATTACTTAAGCCGAACGCTTTTCATCGAAGTTGGCCGATCGGCTGACATTGCCTATCGTTTCCGTGTACCAATTACGCATGGCGATCCCGTAAGTTCACGTTCTATGTATACCACTCTTTGTTAGCATTCATTTTCTGCGGTAGAGTGTAAAACGAATACCGTGTTGAAATAACATTAGTAATTTCCGCGTAAAACGAAACCGTTTGATCAGAAAGAGTGCTGATGGTTGCCGCGTAATTACGAGTTTGACACTTTTAGGACGAATAGCAGGGAAGATTCATACAAAACGATCAATTGAACTTTTTTTTGAGACATTAGTATTTTTTACGTTAAGCTCTATTTTAATAGAATTTATATTCTTTGGCATAAACTGTATATTTGTTTGTTTGTGTTTCAGGCGTTGTGCTCGGTGCCGGAACTCTCAGCGGGTACAACATTCGTAGAGTACAATTTGTTCTTCTACCGAGTGTGTGATGAGTAAACCGCGAAAAGGTGGGAACATTGACTCGTTAACAAGCAATAGCGGTGCTGTCGAAGAATCTTAACGCGTTCTATACTCACCACCTGTTTTTGCGTATATAAGGAAGCGTTTCACTGTACATTTAGCCGTAAGAACGTATTATACGGCATAGAGAAATCAAGCCTGATGATCTTATATCCCAAAACTTAAATGTGATTGTGCCAATGGATCTGACAAATTTTTAAGCCATTACACGTATTGCTGACTTTTTTTTTATATTGGTTGGTTATGAAAGAATTACCAAGCCATGTATTGAGATTACGCTTCTTTAGTTAGGTTCATTTTCTTTTACTACTATCTTTTGTAGTTTATTTTTCAGTATTTTTCTTCTTGTTACTTAAACTTGCAGTTAACATTACCACTCAACGCTACATGTGTAAGGAAAGGTTCAGTTTCAGTACCTATAGACGCACTGGACGAACAGCGCGGACTATCCCTACTCTTTAACTTGTTCAGTTATGCGGATCATCCGTGAAGATCCGTTCCTAAAGAAATAGGAACGTTTGCTCGATTTTTAACGATCCAGATTCTCTCCAGTACTATACATCTCAACCGATGTACATTATTTTTTAAGACATTCAAACTTTTGAAAGTCTTTCACGCTTCTTTCTGACTACTATCAAAGTTCTCTTCGATACTAACCGCCATGACTTTTATATTGCGTAAGATGCTATTTCCGGTGGGTTGCACAGACGGTATCTCGCTCAACTCCTTGGGCAATGATGTCAGTATACTCGACCTCATACCGAGATAATCCCGCATGCTGCGCAAATTAACGTGTGTAGCTCTGTTGCACACACACAGTTGCAAGACATTCCGCAACTGCTCTTTCGTGTCCAACTAGAAAAAATCACGACCAATTAAGGCGAGCGTTCCGCAACGACTCTTTCGTACCCTAGTACATCTCAATACATGGTTTGACGAACCTTTCATAATGAACTAAAATTACGCGGGTTGTAAAGTAGCTTTGTTCTCTTGAAAGTTGTCCACTTCGCGACTTATCGTTTTCTCGCATCAGAGCATGGAATTAGCCAAGTGGAGAAGGGCAGGTGGCTGTAAAAGAGGCCCGATAATGTTGCAAAAAAAAAATTACTTCATGTCCGTTGGCAACGAGAGTGTGATGGTGTGCCTCCTCTGGTTTCCTTTGATAATGGACAAATAACTGCTAAAAACGTCCCCTTTATCTATTCTTGTAAAATCAAGGAAGTTGTTTCGTTTTTACTGACTGTCATTGTTCGGAAGTGTCTCCTTTATCACTACTAAAGGTTACGCTTCATGATCCGTCCTTTTCTATTCTTTTAAGTAGTTAGATAAAATAAGGAAGCTATTGTCGCCTTTAAAAAGGGAAGATAGCCTTTTTATGTTTTTTTTTTTATTGGAAATGTCTCGGTTGTGTTAACCTTCAATTATCCGTCCTTGAGACTTCATAATCGTCCACACTGTGTGTTGGGTGTTATCATCACGAAATAAGAAAACAACTACATAATCAGGATGCTATATAAAAAAATTTTTCGGTGTGTGTGTATGGTCATGCATAACAAACCGTGTAGTTAACTCTGCATGGGTTAATTAGTTAGTAAAGAATGCCATTTTTAGAATATGAAATTGCGGAAAAAATGGATAAATGTTCAGGTGTATGTGTTAGCAGTTCATTTAGCCAAGTTTCGGGGTCGAATGCGGTTGTATGAGGTGTAATTGTAAATTTTTATGAGTTGGCGGTTGAATATTTCTTCCTTGTACATTTGCTGTCGCGCATGGAAAAACATTTTCACAGTCCACACACGATCCGTCCTTTTGTTGTAATTTGCGTGTGCGAAAATGAAATATGAATGTGTGGCAATAAATTATGAAAACTCACACCCAAATTACAGTTTAGAGATTTTTTTTACCAACGGCCTGTAATATACAGTTTTGTATTGTACTTATTTCCTAATTACAGTCCAACTCTCTGAATTGATCTTCTATGGTGTGGTAATTTTTTTCTTGTCTAGCAGGAGTTAATTCTACTCCTATTCAAATCTACTCGAATGCCTTACTTAGTGTTAATAACTTGCTGTTTTATTCAGTTTTACCCTATCGTTTTAAAGAAGTATTTACGGTAAAGGCACAGTAATGCTCACCACAAATCTCTTACAGCCGAGCTGAATTATCTAAATGAATATTAAGGCACAGTACAGAGCAAAAGAAAAAACCGTCCGTCCAAACAGACGGGACAGCGCGCTGAATGATACCTGCATGCCTAGGCATCGTCGACCGAGGGTAGAACTGCAACAGCCGCGGCGCGTTTCTAGCATTGCCTGGACATGCTCGCGAGCGCTGTACCTCTTTTCTCTATCTGTTTGTTTTTTGTGTTTCGTTTTTTTAGTTGTTTTTTTCCCTCTCGACTGCACATTAAAGTAAAATATCGGGCTCAGCCAACTTCGTTGTACTACCACCACGGCAGTTGAGCGAGCGGTGTCCCACTTTTTCGTCTTTCGAACGTTTTTGACCCGCAAGGCCTCCTCCCCCAGTGGCGTGGGACGTTAACATAGGGTGGTTTGTTGGACCCGATTTCTTACATTGTACAGTACTCTCCACATAAAACGACACACACAAACTGCCCTATCCTAGCTCCACACAGATGCGTGCCTAAACGTTGCGAACAGCACAGCGAATAACATGCTGTGCGAAACCGAATGACTCGTCTGAGCCCGCGATATTGGAGTTCCAGATAACATTCTCAAAAATTATTTACCGGTGCCATCTTCGATTTCTCATTTTGATAAATAAGAATTTGTAAGATGTTTTTCAATAAACGTTTGATGATGAGATGGTCTCATATTTATCCGTAGCACCAACTATTAATTCAAATCCCTTGTTGCTTTGGCCGACGGAATTTCTCCCAACCCGACTGATTTAATTCAAACACAGAAATTCCAGTGACCTGCTCGAGGGTTGCCTTCCCACTGCATGCTATTCGCTGTGCTGTTCGCACTTTTTAGGCACGCATCTGTGTGGAGCTAGGATAGGGCAGTTTGTGTGTGTCGTTTTATGTGGAGAGTACTGTACAGTACAGGTACCTCCACAAATCAGTATAATTGGCGAAACCATAACAATTGTGAAATTTGTTTGTTAAAAAAATTATACAGCTATATTTTATATATGAAAAAAAATCTGTAACGTACAGTACTGAGCAAAAAAACCGGCGGGGGACCAGCGCGCTTAAATGGCACGGGCATGTCCAGGCAAGCGCCAAACTCGTTCCGCAGGGTTATCCTTTTGCCAACAGTCTAGGCAAGCGGGAAGAAGACAACCCGCTTTAAGCATTGCCTGGACATGCCCGCGCGCACTGTACCTGCTTTCCCCGCCGGTTTTTTTGCTCAGTACTGTACTACAGTTGACGAACTTGAGTCAGCAAAGAGAAGCCATTAGATGGCGGTTATCGGTTCAAATTGGTATTAGAAGTAAATTAAACGTGCGATTTTTTAAACAAGGAAATCGAGCTTTGAGTATAATTTGCCTTCCAGAAAACCCTTTAATGCGTAGTGTGAAGTGCGTAAAAGGGAAATTCCATGCTATAGGTAAAACAAGTTCATATTTCCGACGCCGAAATATACGTATATCACTGTCCCATTTTTTTTTACTCCAAACGAGCATTTGGTGTAACATTTTCGGGAAGCGGAATAGTAGGCTATTGTCTGTAAAATTTACTACAGCTTAAATTAGGTTCGGCTGTTGCACTGTACCTCGTTTTATTGAAATAGCATTTTCTTGCCGTTCGCAACAAAAATAATTTTCGTACTAAAAGGTGCACAAGCAAGTCTTTACTGTATTGTTTACGAATCGGAGGTTTGAGAATTCTCGTACACCGTGAGAAGAATGAAATTACCCGGGTTAGGTTGTAACAAGCACGAGTGAAACAAATTCGCGTCAAGTCCGATTTTGTAGTCAACAGACGGTCCAGTAAAACTTGGCAAGAATATGTACAAGGTACCCCGTCTGCGCTTGTTTACATTTAAAGTTTCAAAGCCGCTGGGAATATCGGTGTCTGTCGAGTAGGAGAAAGTTTCTGCCTTCTTTTTGTTTTAGGGAGATTACCATATACGCCATATATGCAAATTTTGCTGCTATAACCAAGATCCCAAAGCCGCCACAAAAAAAGTCGAAAAAATACAATCCTATAGCATAAATAATTAGGACAGAAGGTGGTGAATGCAAAGTCAGTCCAAGGGCAGTTGTTGTATTGTATCACTGTCGTACGTTTCTAGATCCAGTCGTTGCACTCGAACGGCTGCTTTTAACGAAGAACGGGCCGTTTAGCCAAGCAAATCAAACCGTCGTGAAGAAAAACGTCCTGTTAGTTGTTTTTTCCAGGGTATACCTGGCAAAAACGTCATCACAACAGGGTATGACTCAATGAGGCCAACAGGAATGGGTGTAGTTAAGCTTCCTGGCTAAATATCAACAATTTATATCAATTCTCGAAACAAAACACCCCATTGTATCCGATAGGGAAAACTTAGGAGGAAATGAAAGTGCGGTACAAATTCTTTCCGTAAACACCAAAAGTCGTCCATTGTCGAGTCGAATTACCTTCAGACTTTCTCGGGAAAATGATGCTAGATATGTGAAGAATTGAGAAGCTGTGTTCTGTCTTAATAAGACGCCAAACCCGCTTTTCTATCTCGTCGACCTTGGTACAAGAGAACAGCCTGGTTCCTGCAACAAGCCAAACTGGCAAACAAGACTTAGTGGTGTCTTATTCTATTTGTTCCATTTTACGTTTCTTTGTGTGGCACGACCTGTTACATTATGAGAAGGCCAAAAATACAAAGGCAGCTTTCTTTGAGCTAAAATTTTTATTTTTTTCTGGCTTTTGAGTTTCCGTACCAGAAACCTCAAAACCTATAAAAAAAGGAAAATTTTAGTCGCTTGCAAAAAAGATTCCTTAGCACAGTCGTTGAACCGTGTCAGAATTGCAAAGGTGACCATGACAATCATCTTAGAATACCAACAAGCCAAAAAAGGTTTAATTATAACTTACCATTGTTTGACACCAAAGCGATCTTTCCAAGGTTACTCACTTCTTTCCTTTGTGAAAACGTTTACACTTCAAATTCGGAAACGCGTTCTTTGTTAACAGTGCGATGCTGCAGTTTACGTAAATTCCGTTTACGTGAGATAGATTATCATATGTATAGATTTTCCATCTGTGATATTACGTAATGTGATCTCCGACATAAAAAAGTAAACGGCATTTATAGTTTGTACCGTTCGAAGAACGAAGACGCTTGTGCATGTGAAAGGAAAAGAAATATGCAAGTTTCAAATATGCAATATTGGCAAAGTGTTAAAAGATGCATCGAAGCGTCTTTTTGTGAAGACGTTAAAATCTACCAACAGAATGCGTTTTCAAATAAACAATATCGCAAGGACGTCATCACACTCATTTCCGCATTACTGAACGGAAGTATGAGAGGAAACGGGAAACGAACCTTAAAACCACGCTATCTTGTTTTTCTCCGTAACTGTGTCACCATTCAATCTTTGCCGGTTAAATCCTCTGTTTAGGAAAGAAATTTTTTTCAAGGACTAAGTAAAAGGCCATTGTTGAACAAACATATCTTACTGTTCTACTGGAAATAATAAAAACGCAGATCTACGGAAAATATTTGTCGCATAGACCTAAAATTCACTTTCTCTCAATATCTAAGCTACGAAAAAATCTTCACTTTTGACAGGGCACGAGCGTTTTGGAAAGGCTGAGTGATAAGTTTTTAGTTTTTGCTCTCCTTGTCGTATCCCCTGCAAAATTTTTAAGATTAATCTGTGAAAAGTCCGCTGCAAATGGGTTTTTCTAGAACTTGCTCCTTGGTACCCACTCATCCGTCACGAAGTTCCTGCGAAATCTTTTGCAGTAAGTTGACCGGGAATCATTAGAGCTCATTGTGCAATAGATAGTAACGTATGGAAATCCCCGACGTTTGTTTTGCACGCTAACAGCTCTTTACATATAACTAAGGAGAAGAACATGGGTTTCCCCCATCTATATGCTGTGGTCATTGGCCCATCTCCCAAATCGGTTTGAACTAACTCGTGAAGCGCCAAGTGCTACAGTTGCCCTTATCTTATTTTTTTCATTCTTCGCTTTCCGGAAGCTTCCCTCGGTAAATGCTGCCAAAAGTTTCTTCCCCCCATATTGTATATTGACAACACAAAGAAACGGCAAAGAAAGTTAAGTGTCGAGACAGTAAAATAGGTCGCAAGTGTCCACGAACAGTATTTGTAAGATAATCCCAGTTTGGAAATCGTTATTCAGCTATGAATAGTTTCCTAATACCAATTTGGTCCAGCGTTCCGGTAACTGGGTTAAGAAGTGGGTTTTCCTGTCCCAGCTGCTACATAACTCGTGAAAGGCGGAGAACTCTTTACTGGCACTTCAAAAGAAAAATAAATGTTGGAACCCAATATGTGATACCTTATCCTCTTTCTTCTGCTTTGTTGAACGAGAAAGCGGGCTCAGCCCTTTCCCGTCATTGGAAAAAATAAGGAAGACGGGGGTTTCCTTTTCCTATTTGTCTTGCATATTAAATACGTAAAAGTAAGAGTGATAGTTGACACTGTTTCTAAACGAATATTAATTTGGAAGGTTAGTCCTTGGATCTACCTCCTCAGGGAGGGGAAGGGAAGCTTGAGTTAACGAGTTTATAGCACAGAACTTTAAGGAAGAGGAAATCGAACGCTCCAAATCCCTTTACCCCAATGGCTGAACAAGGACTACAGGTTGATTACCCATGCGGTCATGTTTTACCGATATTTCATTTACCTTGTTTCCTCATTTCTTATGAGTACAGCCGAACTTCGATTCACAATGGAAACTCCTCCCTAGAGCTCATCTTAATTTAAAGCTTTTCTGTACGTTCTGTACGTTCAGTGAACGTACTTTTCTGTACGTTCACTGAAATTCTTAATTCTTTTACGCTAAAGTTTTGAAAATAATGTTCTTTACTGTGGTTTATTGAGAATACTGTGTTTCGTAATTATGATATAAATCTCTAGGTAACAGATGCAAACTGAAGCCACAGGCCACTTATAGCTTACAGAGTGTGGCGGAAGATTACGTAATTATTGGTAGTTATTACCAAGAAAGGAGTATAGTTATAAATTTTCTACGAAAGCCACCCAAACTATACCAGCAGATTGTCCCTTTCGCGGTGATACTGCTCAGTTACTCAAATAAACTAATTTCACCATAGTTGTTATTTAGACTAGTAGTTTTATTACAATTTTTTCGTTTACTTACATTACCTTCCTAGTTTCAGTTGCTGTTTATGTCAGAAAAATTCGATAACAAATTGCCGAAGACCGCTTAGCAACTTACGTTAACGTCCATAGATAAATTCGTCCAAACAAAAGGTACACTTTTCCTCCTAAGAACGTGGATTTGGATTGAATTAGAAACAATAATAATAATTATTATTTCGAGAGGCTCAATTGTAGCTTCAAGAGTACTATAGCTTTTACAGAAGGCCTATTCGTGTTTTCTTTGTGCAGAGGTTCGCTTAGCAACTCAAAACATATCAACCTGACGGGGATAACCCGAAAAGTCGACCTCTACAATTGGGGAAACCCTACCTTAACTTATACAACACACCATAAGCGACCCGGTTGGCCTTGAAAGAGAAAACCTGAAAGGGAAAAACATTTAGGCCCAGACGAGATTAAAACGGTCCACACTACTTTCCCTGGCACTATTTAGATGTCCCATTGCATATTCAAATAAAAACAACCTCTTGCGTTTAAAGTCCCTCCCCAACGTCTTGGAAAACTCTTAGTCACTGCACCTCGGCTCCTATAAAAGGCCCACCAAACTGGTCCTCAAAGTGTCAGTCAGCTCCTATCGCTCTCTCGAGTTCTTTGTCTTGTATTCGTACGTCTCAACTCAAAACTACACAGGTAAGCCATCTGGGAAGCTTTGCCTCCCTTTGAACTAAATAATTTTGTATTTCATTTTACTTCTTTTCTGCCGTGTAATGATAAATTACCACTTCGTTGCACAATGTACAAAATTATGTTTGCCGTTATTTTCTTTTTATTTCACATTTAACCTACTATGGAAAATTGTCTTAAAGAAATATTGAAAAGACTCCCTACATTTTTGCTCGAGTTTTCACACGTCAAATGCAATTTTGAGAATCTTTACATTATAATTAATATTTGTTGTTGTTTTCTTAAAAGTTCACCATGAAGTTCGTCCTGGTTTTGACTTTGTTCGCCGCTGTAGCCTACAGCCAAGATGCTGCAGTACCCACCAAAGAAATTAAATTGGTTCCTAAAACTCGCGAAATCCCTGCTGATGTCCTCCGCGGTACTATTTCTCTAAATCTATTTGAAAGAGTAACGTGACTTAAATGTTTTACCAATACAGATTTCCCCGGCGTCTGCTTCGCCTCTACGGCCTGCCGTACGTTCAAGGTTGACGAGGAATGGGAACTGAAACCTTTCTGCGGCAAATCCAAGTGCTTGAAGGGTGAAGATGGTCGTATGATGGAACGCGTCCAAGACTGCGGCCCCTTGCCCAAACCTAACCCCAAGTGCAAGGTTTCTGAAGCCACCAACGTTACTGCCTCTTTCCCTGACTGCTGCCCGACCTTCATTTGCGACGAAGGCATCGAATTGGAATTCCCTGAATTCCCCGCCCCTCCTTCGGCCTAAATTCGCTTTGATAGTCATTTCCTTCGTTACACATGCAACATCATTCCTTTTCCCTCGAAGATTACTAGAACCGTCTAAAAGCCCAGAAAGCTGATTGAGCACGCACTTTGATACTTATTTACAATTTTTTATTTCAACAGTCATGGCTGCTCATTTTCAATATTCCTTTATAGCTGCAGTATTGCTTTCTGGTACTTTCTTCTCGGCTGAGCCGCTCTTAAACGAAAAAAAATATTGTATAAAAATAGAGAACATGTCTTCGGTTATGGGAAGTTGTGTAAAACTGCACTGGCTGTCCAAAATCCCAACCTAAGAAAGGAATCGGCCCTTTTTTGTACTGGCCAAGCTACTACTGTGATTTGCTCCTTTTCCCCTTATTTTCTGCGTAAATGCCCCATACCAACAAACACGCTGGGAAAAGTTGTCGGTTGGAACGTATATAGACATATATACCATTTGCCTTGAAAATCCATCCTTCATGGCTTCCTTTGCATTAGCCAGCCACCAATACCCGTTTCCGTCCTCCCCCTCCCTTTTGTTATGATAACAATACAAAAAAAAGTTTTCGTACATCTCGTGTCTTTTGCTTTCGCAGCAAAGGAATCAGGAATCCGGCAAAGCCCGTCAGCAAGACAAATCGTAGGCTCTTATTACAAACCCCGGTTCCCAACTTTTTAGTGTTTGCCTTTGCCAGGGACCATGGGAGAGGCTGTATGGAACCAAATAGATGGACCTTCATATTTGCACTCTTTCCCCGTTAGGCCAACGAAATGGATACTGCCTAATCAAAGAGTCGCATACAAATAGGAGGAGTTGCAGTAATTGGAATGTTTAATACTTTGTTCTAATCGTACTCTTTCTTGTATTGTACTTCAGATTGCGTGTTCAGACAAATTGAGTTCTCTGCCACGTAAGTGGAGGAATGCGAACATTAAAAGTGTTTTTCGCAATCCAAGCGAATTCGATTTACATTTAACGCGAACTTCATTCCAGTTGAATATAGGGCGTATGCCAATCTTAGTACATAGTTCCCACCGGTAGGGGAGAGCCGCCATTGTTTGAACCATTGTTATTGTTTGATGTTTACATCTGTGGTTCACGTGGTGTTAAACTGGCTGAATTGGCTGAATTTGCTCTCCGTTTTCGACAGACAACGTTTTACGCAACATTTCATCTTTCCTATGTAAGTTAGCCACGGGTTAGAATACTAAAAAAGTATGAAAATAAGAACGACGGTCGTATACTGTTGACAGTGATTAGTGTAAACAGTGGTTCGAACAATGGCGGCTCTGTCCTACCGGGAGGAACTATGTACTAAGATTGGCATACGCCCTATTACGTGAATATGTATGCCACAATATCACAAGATCATACCAACAAGCTAAACTGGCATGTGAGGTTTGGGGAAAGAAGGAAGTCTGGGAAAAAGTAGGGAAATGAACAAATAGCGCCCCCATGCGGAAAATGTGAAAATAAGCGTCGATTCTTTAGATATGTATCGACGTTCTTTTTCAATTTTGACCACATGGGGGCGAGATAGTGAGTTAGAGAAGGCATTTGACAATGTGGACACAGCGACAGTTGTTCAATTTTAACTTACTGCACAAACTAAAGTATGGCTCCAAACGGGAATTGGTGTGTTATGAATAATCCTGGATATTAGACGGAATTGCTTATGCTTCGAAAAAAACAAAAAATAAGCGTGAGCAAGAATTAAAAACATGATGCTCTGTCAAATTTGCCCTAGTGGCCGTACAGATTGGACATGGGCTCTCCATCGTAAATAAACTATTAGCTGACTTCTTTTACTTTCATATATTTATTGTTAATACTTCAAGATTATTGTTTCACTTATTATTTTAATATATTCGGAATCAGTCATATAATATTAATTGGGTAAAATATTAGCTTGTTAATTATTACCAGACGTCAGACATAAAGTATCTGCTCAGGTACTTACATAAATGCGTTCAACTGCTATAAAAGTTGTTTTAACTTAATTTAGTCAAAAAATCTGATTCGCTTTCTGCAACGTTTTTCTCGTGCAGAATTGCTAAACGGAACTGGTAGCAAAATTTTCAACGTATTGTTCTTTAAATATATTTACTTCGAAAATATTTGTATAAATGTTATTTCCTGAGAAACATGTAAATAAAATTAACAGAATTATTGCCATGTAATAAGCAACAGATCAGATTTACATAATATTGTACTCGTCTTTGTCATCATTTCCACAATTTTGTTCACATGTAGTTTGCCTTACCTACTAGTTGATTACTTAGAGCTTTCAGATATCCGTAGTTCATCAATTGTGTACGTTTTGTCCCAATTACCCTTCGTTTAAATTGTCCAACGTCTCCTCTAGTACACAAAAATATTTACCGCTTTCTAATTTTATATCCTTATTGAAAACCCTTAATGTACAATATATGCAAAGAGAAATATACAAAGAAAGCCAATGCAGAAATGATCTGGTAAAGTCACTAAACCTGTTTAGTAGGCAGGGTTTTTTCTAACAATGAAAAATGTGCCCATAAGCTTTCTTCCCGTTGGATGTTTTTGCCGTTTTCTAGTTGAATTAATTTGTAATTATGTCACGGTTAAAGCTTGACTTAGCTGCAATCACTACCGATCACACGAGTGGTCGGATCTATGACAAGCAAACAGTGCAATGCAGTGACGCGAAAGCAGTGATACATAAAGCAAATGTGCTGAGGTTCAGCTGCTGTGAAGAAATGCACAATTCCGAAACTTCAGCGTTGTTTTTTTCTTGGCAAGAGACTCCTTGTGGACCATCCAAACTGGAGCATTTTGGCTGGTTAAGTGTAAGTAAGGCTTCGGATTTCCATAATTACACTTACCTTGACAAGTTATTAATCATGATTTGCTGGCTGGTCTGCGCATTTGGCACTCGCGAAGGGGATAAACAGAAAATAAAACGGATATGTGGAGAGATAGGTTAACCAGCCAGCGTTAACGCTCGATTGGGTTACAAACTTTTGTCAGCACCCGTACTACTGGCCGACCCATTGTTCCTTACAAGCCATCCTCTCGACTGGAAACTGACATGGACAGTTTGAACTAGCAATTCCTGAATACCGGGACCAAATTCCACTCCTCTCATTTTCGGAGCCTTGGCCAGTTTTTTTATGGATAAGAGAGTAAAGACTTGTTCCCATTTCTTCCACCGCGTTGATGGCCTTTCTCTTTTTTCTTTTACTCCCTTCTTTCCGCATTCGTTTCCAATTTTACGAGGCCAAAGCGCCGGCGATATCCTTGAATGGATCGTAATTCCACCAGACTGGACTGTGTCCGAACGAGAATGCGAAACACTCAGGAATTTCTGCAATAACTTTGTAATGATAACGTTTCCATCTGCGCCGCTTATGGGGAATCTCTAGTGACACCGGCATCGCTATGTGAAGAAAATCGGAAGAAGTTTCGCCAACATTCCGGCAATAAATAAACCCAATGTATAGCACCCAAGGGAGAGTGTACTACACGTGAGAACATGACGTCAAAGCATATTCTCTTCTGTGAGCCTTCGTTCAGCTTAACGTTTTAATCACTACGTCTGGAATGAGCATTGTAAGGAAGACGGATTAAGTACTGGAAGTGGCTTCTAAATACATAATCTACCCTTTCCAATTCAAAAGCTTGCGTAAAACGCTCCGAACAGATTGGTAGTTCCCATGACTTGCACAGTTCCGCGCATTGTGTTTAGATTTACGTTCCACCTCCCATTTACCCTTTCCGTACGTCAAAAGCAGCTAGTGAATGGCTTGTATGAGCAAATAACCCTAAAAATTCGACTTACAACCAGATTTCTCTGTCTACCACGAACAATACTTTGTTCAGAAGGGGAATCTGGGAAGATGAGTTTTGCTCGTGAACAACTCCCCTAGTTTGTTAACGGTCATACCAATTCGTGCGGTAGGCCTATTCTCGTGGGTGCTGTAGAGACTGTACATGGCTGTCCAAATCAACTTAGAAACTTGAAACAAGTGCTTGACTACAGGCCTGTACCCAGGATTTTGATCGGAATTTTTTTTGTGTGTGTTTTTTGGTATGTTTGTCTGTGTGTGTGTGGGGGGGCTTAGTCTGCAATCTTTTAGACATTTGGGCATTCTCCAATGCTCGCCATGATAAAAAATAACATTTCGGGGGGGGGGGGTCAGACCCTCTACCCCCCTGGGTACGGCCTTGCTGGACTAATAGAGTGTAACCATTCGTACTCACACAATTTGCGTATCACGCAGCTCAGAATCTTCGATAACTCTTTTACAGGGTGTACAGTACCCAGAGGTCAGAGAGGACAGAGGTCTAATTAAGCCTCTCGAGGCTGATTTACTTTCATTAAGGGGTGAAGGGGCTTGAAGCTTCAACCAATCCCTGTCCATATATGGACAGCGGTCCACCTTTTTATATATAAAAAGGTGGACCGCGAAGTTTGAAAAAAATATATATATTTAAATATTATATAAACAATACAAGTGAAAGATGTAAAAGTATTGATGGTCACAGTTCCTTCATTCTGTTGAGGCCGTGACCATATTTTAACTGTTGTTTGGCTCACAATTCTTGTAAAGATAGACCGTGCATTTTAGTTGGAAAGTTAAATTTTTTTCTATTTACTGAGTTGAAGTGGCCTTTGTAAAATATGGTCAATTTCCTTAATAAATATTGTTTATTATTCCAACGAATTCAGATATGTCAGTCATAGTTTTTGCTCACAAGGCGAAATTCGCTTTCAAAATTCGCGGTCGACCTTCCGCTTCGTAACCGATTTGTAAAGCCCTTTCGCCCCTTAATGAAAGTAAATCAGCCTCGAGAGGCTTAATTAGACCTCTGTGATTTGGCAAGTACCGTTTTTTTGCTCAGTACTGTACGTAAAACGGAAACTGCAAGCAGTTATTGCCTTTAGTAAACGCCAATTTGACACGAAGGCGTAAAATTACGGTCAGCTTAACGTGCGTTTAGGTTTGTTCACCCAGTGCTGGAAATCTGAGGTCATAATCAAAGCTGAAAAGGTGGAGAAAGGAAAGATGTCTCTTTTGATTTTATAGCATTTACGTTTTATTCGGTTACATTGTGATGTATAACTGTACCACGTGACTCGTGAACTAAGGGAAAAGAACCGATGTGAACGCGTAGAAGATTCCGGAAAATGGATAAGGGTGTATAGGCCGACAGGCTTGAAATTCATTTTGTTTGCTTATCTACGTCCAATTAAACCAAGAGGCGTCTGGCTAGTTTCTGTCCTCGCAGTTTTACTTCCTTCCTTCCCTTACGTTTTCCTTTTGCGTTTCTCTTGTGTCCATTTGAAAAAGCTGGATTACACAACTCACTACATATTTCTGCGATTAATTCTGATTCGCTATGAAAAGCCATTGGGTGTTCACGTTGCATTGCTCTTCTCTCGAGATATGTCTCTGAATGTAAGCAAAAACTGTCAAGTTCATGGTAAGCCAGAAAGCTAACATTTGTCAAACGTGCGAAAAACTTTGGTTGCCTCAGAGTACGCGTTATGCAAAGTAACATAATTCAAGTAGCGTTTTGCGTATATTTAACTAGGTGCGTTTCTGTCTGTGTCGCGTAAATCACCAATGGTCAATATTTGTTGGCTTTTTGTCGAATTCAATATTCAGTAATAAATACAATATATTCTACTTAAATTCAGACAATTCCTGGTACATAAATGTCGGTTAGGTGAATTTATGGTTGAGATGCGGGTTTGGTGTTCTAGTTAGCCTAAAATTATAAATTAAGAATCGAACGCATAGAAAAATTGTGAGCGCAAGAAATATTCTATTCTGGCACATTTAGGTTGTCCCGAAGGATGAACAACATGCAAAATGAAACAAAGCAATTAATGGGAACTTTTCAAGAATAGAAAAGCAGGAGACAAATTTTATTTGCAAATTAGAAGGAAAATTACGTATAAATTGTAGCATTTTAATGACACTTTGGGGTGAAAAGGTTTCATGCAAAACTATTGGCGTTTATGGCAACAAAATATTTAATTGAGCGATTTCTTTCGCGCTGTAAGAAATTAAAGTTTCATTTGAATTTTCGACACTTTCAACATCGCATCTCTTTTGCAGAGGCTAAATTTGTTTTTGCAATGGTAACTGCGCCATCTTTCCTCGATGCACAATATTCTTTTCATATCTTTGTTTGTTTGGATTTGGCTTTTGTTTAGTGGATGGATTTCTGGCATCGGCTGTTAAAACATCAGGAACAAAGGTATGGCATGTTAGCTTGTTGGATGGCTTCTGCTGGTTTGGCAATTTATATACGACCAAACGTTCAGTCAGGGATGCAAGTGCCTTGTGCCGTTTCCCCCCAAAGAAGACGAGGAGAGCAAGACTTTTTTCTATTTTTCTCTTTGGCGTTGCAGCAGCACCGACGCCGAACGGAAGTTCGAGATTTCTGCGACGCTCTGCCATCACCCGGGGCGAAAGGGCGATTCGACGCAACTTTTGTGCCTCAAGAAGATGTTAGCATCCCCTTGCTGGCGTCAGTCGTGTGCTGGATGCTGCGTCGGACGTGTTTAGTCTCACTGAACATGTAGTTACCGTACAGTATAGTACGTTGTTCCCTGATTCTTCCCAGGGTTTCTCCCTCGCCATTAAATTCGAAGTAAAAAAGTAAAAGGGAGGCGAGAAACGTTAAGCGTGTGTTAATAGTCCCTTTCATTTACGTAATTAGAAAACTTTGACAAGTGGCAAGTGACAAGTGTATTTTGCAAGCTTTCCAAAGAAAACATACATCACGGATTAACCTAGCACAAGGGACTTGGATTGTGTCGCGGAAGTCGATGTACCCAAACCATGGTGACTTAAAACGGATTTTTTTTCTATCTCCCTGCACGGAAAATTAAGTAAGTCAATATTTGGGTTTGGGTACTTTTTTTCGAGAGAGAAAAGGAGATTGACACAGATCTTAAACGTAAAAAGGAATACTGTTACCACACGCTTCGCCGTAGAGGAAGAATTTCGTTAGTTTACAGTCTTCCAAGCAACTAACTAGAAACTGCAAACATCGTGAAAAACCCCAGTTTATGTTTGTCAAATATCCTAAACTTTGCTCTCACAAAATTCCGTGTCGCACTGAAATAGAGTGGAAAGACACTATTTTGGTAATAGCACTGAAGGAAATTTCTTGCGTAGTGCATACAAAAAAATAATCACGCCTTAGAATATTTGCTGCGTGTCTTCTTTTAAAATAGAAATCTGAGTTTGAAACCAAGCACAAGGATCTTATGTAGCCTACTTATTTTTGCGTGCTCAGATTTTTTGCCAGAAACCCTGCGGCGGTAGACTTAAAAGGTTTTCGATCCTAATCGGAACGACCGACTGGTACAGTACATCTCGTCGCCATATGGACACTGTAACCTTGTTTTCGGTTATTACTTCATAAGTTTCCCCCTCCAGATCTTGTATGTTTCCTTTCAGCGCAGTCCAAAAGTTGAACGCTCCATGAAAAAAGAACTGCAGTTTCAGCGTGTTCGGCAGAATAGATTGTAAAAAAGCAATAACAAAATTTCTCTGAGCTAAGTTTTATTTTTTTTCAGCTTGGAAAAAGTAGTAAAAATTTCGTCAAGTAAGCAATTTCGTATGGAACATCAAACCACAGGAAACTAGCTGGAGCAAAAGGTGAAACGGGATAATCGCTGGTGGCCTTTTTACTGGTCATGGTGACCCCATTTGGAGGAGCCACTTGTAAACTCTATAAAGCAATTCTGCAAAGTTCCTAAGTAATCTCGGGCGCCGTTAAGAAAGTTTGGCCTAAGCCGTTTCAGCCGATGGGATAGTAGAGGACAGTACGTTACAAGAGAATACAGTATATCTGGAACTCAAGCGCTGTTGTTGTTGGCGTCAAGTGGAACTCAGTGTCCCTAGAGAACTTCAGAATTACGGCCCAATTCTGTATTACTGTCAGACATCAGAAGAAAAAAATAAATCTTGCCCCGCGGCGGTACCCAAACGGAATAACTGCGATGATTCTTGCGTGGCGTCACACAGAAGAGTGAAGCAGTGTACGAAGGGGAGTCAAAAGCGATTTAACTCTTGAGCTAACACTAGTAAACGGTAATGCTCCGTGTAGATCTTGTCGTTAGTAAAAGATATCCAGAGAGCGTTTTATATACAGTTTAAAGCCCCTTTCGCATCCACTTTCAGTTGAACATTCGTGAAAGGGTCATTAATGCTTTACCAACCTTCCTCAATTTGGGATTGTTTCTTTTATTTCTTGCGTAAGTTGTGAAGAGAAATTTTCACTTTTGATCAACTAGTTTGTAAATAGAGAAATTATGTATTTTTTCGAGGGAGACGCCTTTTTTAAATTATGAATTCTTGCACCAAATACGCAGTGAATTAAAATACTCTAAAATTTCTTAACGCTCCATAAATAGCTATACTGCATTCATATTATATGACTTACGCTTGGAATAGTGACAAGGTGAAATCAAGGTGAATATTACTGAGGTACTTCATAATATGAATACCAAACCTGCACTTACAGGAGTAATGCGTGTTACAGCGGAATACTTATAGCCCTCCATAAACAAGGATGTATTCTCTGGATACTTTGCTTTTCCTGGTTTAAGGTGTGTGGTTAGTATTTTACTCCTGATTGTGGTCAGTGGAAATATATACGCAAAGATAAAACCATGCGTAATGAAGACGGTTTTGGAGTCACAATAATGTACATTTCAGAAATATAAACAAACGAAACAATGTATCTACATTAAGATGCCTAACTTGCCTAGAAGTGAGGGCACAACAAAGGCTTCATTGAGGGAACACAGTTGACTGTGACGATTGCTTGTTATGAATATTATACAGTGGAAACCGGTTATAACGAAATCGAAAGGACCGATAATTTTTTTCGTTATAACCGAATTTTGTTATAACCGAAGCATGCAAAAAAAACCCTTAAAGTCGCAATAACCTAGACAGTATTCAAGTTTACGCCGATACACTGGCAGTCTATTCCGTTATAAATAATAAAGTTTGGATTTCCGTTCATTAATATTAACATTTAACAATAAATTTTCATAAAATGATTGATAGCTTTTCTGAAAAAAAAATCTGGATGTTTTTGTACTGTCCTTTTATTACAATGTTATTGACATTCTTCTATGTCCTCAAGCTTCTTTCTGCGCTTCTTCTCCGCTCTGACTTTGCACCGACCGCTAAGAAAGAGAACTTACTACGGATGGGGCTGCCGATTTTTTTTTTAAATACGGAGAGGGTAACTCGAGAGTCGAGACTTTCAAGCAGAAAAAAGTTGCTTTGTCGGTCTTCGAAGACCGAAGATCTTTTCGTTATAAGCGATATTTTGTTTCGTTATAACCGAAGAAAATTTATGTAAAGAGATAGGTTTTTGTCGGGACCGACATGTTATTTCGTTACAAACGATATTTCGTCTTAACCGTTTTCGTTATAACCGGTTTCCACTGTATGTAAAACATTCTATATTTATATTACGCGTCTCCGCCTCGAAGCGAGTCAAGTATCTTTAAACAGCGTCCGACAGTTTTAATACGAATGCATTATGCGAGGTAGACTACTTGCCCAATAATCGCAGTCATGCCAAATTGAACTGTAATTTCTGTCCTTTACCTTATTTTAGAATTGTAACGCATTTACTGTGCGTTTCCCCAATCACTGAAAAATAGCGTCGCCATGCTGGGCCTTGATGACGTCATATTCCCGACATTTGAGGGGGACAATGGACTAAAGGGTCTGAAATGGCGGGAAACCTTGCCCTTCAGGCCAAATCTTCCATAGGGTCAATTCTCGAAGATGGCAGAAATAAAGAATAATGACACAGCAGCAAATTGGAAATTTAAAGGATTATTAGCGTTTAACTTGACTGTCTAGCTGAACTCGACGCAGAAACGTGGATTACCGTCAACTTGGGTCATTTGTGGAACTCTGAGAAGTGTAGAAATGTGTGGAGACGGAATTTGACACTTCCAGTGTTTCTCTCGTGCGTTGTTTGTACAAAGGACCGCAGAGCCTTTCAGGAAAGTAAACCACAGATTTTAAGGACATTTCTTTTGTGAGTCTCGTAAAAAGGGAACGAACCTCGTGGAAGATATGGCTTGTCATCACTTCGTGATAAGGATACTTAACCGATATGCGTACAGTGAAGAAAGTCTGGGCTGACGTTTTCCGTAGTTCAAGTGTGTGTCGTACGTGCCGAAGCAGTCACACGTGCCATCTGACCTTGCTGAGATATGTTCGACTCCACGGAGGGAGCAGTGAACAAGTCTTTTGGTTCATCAACCGTGTGAATGGCTGTTTTTTCCTATTCCTATACGCGTCTTCTCCATCAAAGAGCAAAGCAGAGCGAGGAAACAAAACCAGCGCTATTTTCTTTTCTTTTTCGGGGAAGTTTTACGTCAGGACTCTTCCGTATGTCATTCCTTCGTCACATGCAAGCTTTCTGAAAAGTTCCCGGTACCGATGTACTTGGCCGATTAAGCCTATGCTAACGTAGGTAAAGTAGCCCAAAGCAGGCAAAGAAGAAATCATGTTCCGCTGATTCGCAATCACACACAGCTGTACCCAAAACGCAATCTGGAGAATGTAAGGGACAGAAATTGGGAAATAGGGCGAAGCATACTGTCTCGTATTATTTTCTTTTCACTATTTCCTTCTGGCTTACTCTTGTTTTCTTTTCTCTCCCAACAGAAAAATCATGTAGGGGTAAGGGTCGTGAGGGCATACAAAGGAAAACCCTCTCTTTCTGTCTCTCTCTCTCGCTTGTGCTAAGCTGCAGAACGGATTTCAGCGTTGAAACATAACAAATCCCTTGGAGCTAAAGTCAAGCTTCGTTAGGGTAAACTAGTGCTCGCTTAGGAGATTTATTTCGAGGTTCTTTTTCTTCCCTCCTTGAGCTTGAGTTGAAACTACATAATTGTACTGGCCATTTCGTTTTCCAAAGTTCCGCTTCGAGATAATGGGTAGCTGGGTACTACACCGTGGCATATGTAATGTACCATTGCAGGAATTTATCCGTCTTTTTTAATTTGTTCTTTTACGGATCTCGGGAAGTCCAGTGAAGAGTAAGAAAGACAAGGAAATTGAAACACGACGGGAAAAAAGGTCAAACGAGCTCGGAAGTTTAGCTGTCAGCCTTGCTGTTCAGGTCCTACATTTTCCTTTGGGGGTCAGATTTCTGCAGCTTCTTGTGCATGGATGAAAGACTTGGATAGATCGGTCTTCCAAAAGTAACCTTTTTTTGTAATTTTGTGCTGTACGGCAATTACGTTTTGATCTATTATACCTCCGTGTGCAAATATTCTGGTGAACTGAAGTTAAAATTCTTAAAGATTCTTCACTGGAAATAGAAAGTGCACATCATGGAGCTTATGAAAAAAGTCACTAAAAAATTTATTTTGCTCGAATTCTGCAGAACTCACGTAAGTTGCTGGATTCACCTCAATCTGTTGTGTGCAATGTAACACGAATGTATTCCTCCTAATATCGATGTAGCTCTATTGGACCTAAGCGTCTTGTTACCCTCTAACCCCTCGTTCTTCTTATTCTTCTAAGAGACTCCATTATGGCTTAGAATTGGATGGTTTACTTTTGTGTAGCTCGCCGGAATTCTTTGAAGAAGCTCTTTTCACCTACAATTAATTTACGACTTAACGCTAAATGAAATGGGCAAATCAGGAGTAACGTGTTAAGATTACGTTTCGCACCATGTGAGTGTATTGTCTCTGTTTTGGCAAGAGGCATTAGTACCCGGGATAACTTGACCTTCCGCATGTATCTGCCGCATATATTTCGGCGTAACTCGAATGTATTTAACCTTTGTACAGGACTAATGCATGTCCTTGCTTATTTCATAAGTGCCATCGAAGTATCACATAGTAACTTACTATGTGACACTTCGATGGCACTTATAAAATAAGTGAAGGCAGCCCCATTTCTATTTAGCTACTTTTCTATTGCCTTACTATTAGTTAGGCAATAGAAAAGTAGCTAAATAGAAATGGGGCTGCCTTCTTTGTGACGGGGTGTCCGTATTTTCACGTGGCACATCTTATAATTCTAAACAAACGCCACATATCTTACGAATTACTGTCTCGGTTTGGACATTTTCTCTGTCCTTTTTAAGGCCGTTTTTCCTGTAAAGCTAAATCCTGTAGATCCTCGAAATGAAAGTAATGCGTACTTTATGATCTCTTTAGGTGACTGGGGACACGATCTTTTTTATACAAAATAATATCGACAGAGAACTTCATGTTTTATAGGGCAGAAGGCTTAGGCTCTTAGCAGTCGAGTGTTTCTGTGAACCAAGGTAGGAAAAAGGTACAACTGGGTACTAAGCAACAGAGATTTATCTTTCGAGAGATAACGGCCACTTTTTGGACATAAGGCAACTTCTCCTAGAAAAAAATATAGGATTTTTTTTTTCGTTTCGTACTCGGGCAGTATCCGTAGAGCCTTCCAGAAGCGCAGTGTAATTACCATCACAAGAATCTCCGGAGTAATAGTAAAGCCTACGCTCCTAACTGGAAAGTTTTCATCACCCTAGTAACAGAAATCAGGCGTGGCAGTGAGCAAGAGCAAATGTGCACTATGCTAGACACAAGAAAACCCCCGAAAAAAAAAGGGAAACAAAAGGCGACAAACTTGCCCTGTCTATTGGACGCTAGCTAAGAGGAAATTTGGGGAGAAAAGTTTGTCCCAAGACGGCTTACATCGTACTAGCTTGTCTAGGCTTGCTTTTGAAAATTGTGAGTCTTGTTGTAATATCTTTCAGCATGTCAGCTTGAATAAATCCTTAATGATTTGCTTCAACGGAGGAGCCTATACAACGTGTACAAGGAGCAACCCCCCCTCTCCTCTAAACTGCCTTGGATCGAGGATGTAACACCCTCCCACGCGCGCCTGAAAAGACAACCCAACAGCTCTTTGGGCTGAGTTCCAAAAATCGATCAGGAATCCTTCTCTAGGCCCCCTTACCAGTTACTTGAGACGATGGACCTCCAACCATCCGTCACTGCACAAGTTGACTGCCTGACTAACAGCAATGTTGGCCGCATATCTTGTCTCTGGCGACCCACAACTCCTCACCATCCACTTAACTGTCATGTTATTAATCTGCCTTATATCCTATAATTGTGAATGGGAATTACGTGTGCGCTGACATATGCATCACTCGATATTTAAGGGCAGAAACAATAAAGCAGCTTACGAGGATCTGTTGTACTTTAATCCGAATCGTATAGTAATGTCCACTTGCAGTGGATGCAAGCGGAACGTAATAGAAGTTTAACACAAGAAGACGAAAGAAAACTCAGTTTTCAACAACGTTATCCTTTTGTTCAAAGAAACTCGAATCGCTAACGCCTTTGCTACCGCATGGTGGCGACTCCATCGCTGTTAACTACAAACATCCGCTGCAACTTTTCTGACGCTATTACTGTTATGCAAAGTAACAAATCTTCGTTGTTGGAAAAGTTTGAAAGTTGTACACGCAACTTTAGCACAGTGAATAATGGATGGACTTAAACTTTAGTCTTAACCTATGGTGTTATATGAGGCATAATGCGAAAGTTTTTTAAAAAAATTGTACAGGGGAGGCATTAAACGATGTGGACGAGGAACGTTTTCCAGTTTTCGCTTAGTTTATGCACGAGACTATGGTCCGGAATTATGTTCACCATACCAAAAGGTATTCTAACTATAGGTAAGCTATTGTATGCTTTTAGGCAAAAAAAAGAAGAATGAACAATAATTAAAGCTATACGTTCCTTTCTTTGTCCATTTTTGTCCTGGTAGCCGGACAGATTGGATATAGGACTTTTCCCCATAATAGAACTAGTCCATCGAATCTTAATTACTATTACATGATTTACCTAGGGTATTTTTTATTTTTGTGTAATATTATTTAAACGAAATTATTTTTATAGTAATTTAAAATATGAATTAAATTGTTTGTATAACACGACAGACTTAAAACTCGCAGACATAAGCGCAGTAATATTTTTCTTCAAAAAAGCTCTGTCATTTTAAGAAATTTTTCCCTTTACGCAAAATATCGTAATTTTCTTTATGAAACTCATTTTGTGCAAATCATACCTAAGCATTATCCTTGATGTCTATGCCTTGTGTAAAATTACTGTAGGGAACTGGAGACAAAACTCTTGTAATGTTCATACATAACTTACGCTGTGTCTAGAATCTATTTCGTGTGATGGTTGCAGCTTGTAGAAAACATTAAAATAAAAGGAGTAAAGCCTTTTCTCGTTAGAAAAGCTATAAAGTCAGCATTATACTCTTATAAAATCCTGGTTTTCCCATTATTATTTTATCGAAAGTTGTTTCCAAGGTATTGAATTTACAACTCCATGACATTCGTTGTGTATCAGTTACAATTTTTCTCCAAGTTGTCTTGGTTCCAAATTGTTTCATATTACGTCTGTAAGTCAGCAGTCACACAATACAACAGAAGAAATAACTTTTTTGCTCGAAATAACTTTTTTTTTATCTCCCAAGAATATAACGTCCTTAAGAATTCATCTAGGCATTCCTAGAATATTTATCCAGAAGTCAGCAGCAGTAAAACTATTTGAGTTTCACTGAACAGGTTTATCTAGCTTTAGTTTGGCAACTCCTTGATCACTCGTCGTACTCATGCCCATAAAATGCACTCGGAAGTACAAAAAGTTTGTAGCGTTCATTTCCGCGTCCGACAGATAATGAAAATTGGTGGAGGCGATCTTTCGGTACGCGCTCTCCGCACACAAAGCCGTGACTCCACCTTAAGCCAACTTGTCTAGCATTTCAGTCGACGAGTTTTAAAATGTGTTCCGTTCCGTTCTTTACATGCCCGACTTCCCATCTCAATTTTGCAACGTTTCTTTCCAAGCTAACTACCAAGTTACGACCCGGGGGCAATTGAGGGTAGGCTACCCTCTCCCATACACAATGAGAACAACCTTCACCTTATCCCTCTGCACAGCAATACATGTAATATTGCTCTGTACAACATCCCAATAAAGCTTAGTACATAAAAAAAATCACCAAACCATCAAAAGGTCACTTGGGCAATTACTGTAAGAATTGACAGCCCAAATTGCCCCGATGTGACTTATTTTGTATCGAGGGGCTAACTTCTCGTGAAGTTCCCAAACAATAGTTTTATCACTATAAAAGTGCAGTGGAGTAAGCGAGTAATCCTGGCACTCGTTTTTTGACCCAAGTGCGAACCGAATGGGCCACGTGGGATTATACCAGTATTCGAGCGGGGACAAATGATAGAAATATCCCGCTTTTATGAGCAAAGCAGTAGCACCATGACACAAAAAAGAAAAAAGTTAGGACTGGCCTTGTCAGCAAGAATAGGACTCACAAGATATATACAGTTATAGTCGTGGTAGCAATGATCTGGCCGTCCAGCGTATTCGATCATCGTTGTGTTCAGAAATACGCCTTTTCTCTCCTCTTGTCCTCCCGTTTTCATTGTTATGTCCCTAACGCACAGCGTCCCCTTCGGCTTCGCCACACAAAACACACACGGTACTCATCTGTAACACGAATATCATCGTATAAGTATTGTCCAACTTCTCACTGCTACCCAATCTCGCCCCCAACAGCTTTTACCCCCTTCAATTCATCCCAAGTTCGCCATGATGAGCGTGGCCTACTGATGGCAACAGAGGGGGTTGGGATCATTTGCTAGGGGGCATGTGTTTATTGTTGCGCCAGCTTTTGGCAGCGTTCCCAGCCCGCTCGCCAAAACCTCCCACACTTGTCGCTGTTATTGTTGGCACGCCTACACCCAGGCCGTCGCTAATGTTCAATACAATGCTCAGCACAATGGACCGCAAATAATGTGGTACCTGTTTCTCCTCAAGGGATCCCGCAGAAATGGGCTAAAACATGGTTCAATTAAGGTCAAGCTGCCAGACTCCCCGTATATAAGTTTAGTCGTCATATTGAATCTAACCTATTCCTCCCCCTTTTTTTATGCCTTTTTGTTTGTTGTTCCGAACTTTTTTCCTCCTTTTGGCCTTTTTCGTCTTGCCAGGCTGTCTGAGTCGAATGTTCACACACTCTGTCATTTTGTTCCACGCCATGGGTGGTTACAGCTTCCAGCCCTTGTTCGATTTAGCGATGTGTATCACGCGGAGAAGGCGAAAAGAATTATAATATCGGGAGAAGCTGTAACGATCTGAAAAAAGTCGTCTCGTGAAGAGGCTTCGGGAAGATGTTTATTGGACCATATTTTTGTCGCCTTTTTTGCAGTCATTTTTTCTCTCGTCCCCTAAAAGCGTGTTTACTGTACCTAAATGTGTGATCAAATTCGCAAAGCCTTCATGAAAGTGCATAAGGTGCTGAGTTACGTCCTGCACCGTTTAGTATGAAACAGTAGGGCAGAAAGTAGGGCACTTCGTGTGCGCTGCTTGTGTACGGAAGGATTTACTGGGCAAGGAAAAGTGAACTGAAGAGTACTGGACAGGGATTTCGTGAGAACTAGTACTCCAATAACCTTAAATCTCTATTTCGTAATACAAACTCTGCTGCAGCAGACGTCTCTTGCAGAAATGGAAAGTGGGTCCTTGTTTATTTTAGCTGCACCGTCGAAACTCTGGTATTTGATCTTTTTTCCTTTTGAGTGTACTCTGACAGTTTTGCTTAAATGGAACTCCCGATATAGCTAAGTGCACTTATTTCTTAGTAGTTAAAATGCCAAGTTCTTTGTTAATGCAGTTTACAGAATATTCCTTCACTGTTTTTTTTATTTGTCTAATACGAGACAAAAACAATATCCGGTAATAACTTTTATCCCTGTCGACTTATTTATCTGTTTGTGCTACGATCTTATTGTTCTTTGTTTAGTTTTATTAAGTTTCCTGCTCCTGACATTTTTTGTGAGTAGGTATCTTTTCACGTTAATTTGTTTCTCTTCAGTTGATTTGTTAGCTTCTGTACGTTGATAAAAGTTTCCAGGGGTAAATTTATATTTTAGCGCAGTCGACGCGTTCCGCTGTCGCGTGTTAGATAAAAGTTTCCGAGAGTTTGTGCGTTAAGCGGAGACGCTATAGTGGTGCCCAAAAAGGCTGACAGCGGCCAAAGATTTATCGTTTTCTAACTTATAGCACTCTTGTACTGGCTGTCCGTGCTGTTCTTTCATCAATAATTCAAGCGTTAAAGGGAGAATTTAACCCCTGAGGCGCATGTCCATATTACGGCGTCCGTTAGCTTTTTATGAAACAATTCAGGCTACCGGGATTCCTACTTGGGTCTTTGCAACTTAGCACATTCCTTTCAAGGAGAGTTTCCGAGTTTTAGTTTCATTCTTGAGGGAAAAGTAAGAGCGTCATGGTTGATAGAATTGATATGTCGCAGTCACAAGAAGCAGCAAAACTGTGGTGAAGTGGAGATGGACGTGGCGTCATTCTATCTTCCTTCCTTCCACAGCTCCGCAGGAAAAGCAAGAAATTCTAGGAAAAGACGAAATAAACGTGCGGAGAAAAGAGCGAAGATGTATCGCATCGCCGTTGCTAGGAAAGTTTCTTTGGGAGTTTAAGATTGTACCTCTAGCATTCCCTAAGTCTTTTGCTTTCGGCGTTGGTGGTTAAAGTTTTTTTTCCGCAATACTGGTATGCATGAGATCAAGGCAAACGTAATTGCTGTACCGAGTTTTCTCTCGACCGCAGTTGGTTAGCATAGAGGTTAAAGAATTGAAGAGATGCTAGATGTAGTAGAAGGAGCAAGTTTTATATTGAGTAGCGTAAAATCAGGGTAGCTTCCCCTTTTATGTTGACTCATTTTCTCGTCGAATGAGCGGGAAAGCGGCTAGGAACTTGGCGTGTCGGGAGATGGATTCATTATGCAGGCTTCTTCAACTAAGCAGTAAATTATCTTTCCCCTTCGTTACCTAAGACAAGCTGTAGTGTATCTATCTTATCGGAGGTTTCCAGCTGGACCAATTCAACGTAATTCTAAAATATTTGAGGTCGAACGCACAACCGCGCACCTAAAAGTATTGAGGTATTGTTGTTAACTTTGGTGATTCATCATTCTTGTAATTTGATCACTATTTCGTGCTGTTGCATTCTTACGAAGATTGAGTGATTGGTGTACATATTGTCCTATAAAGCAACAACAATTTCATTCAGGGCAGCACCAGTGCAACAACGGAACGAAATTTGCCAATTATGTTTATAAATTTGCGTGGAAATCCGGAACGGTCCTCGAATTGGAACAAACGGCCAACCACTGTGATATTTTCTCATGCTACGTAGTTAAATAGCCTTGTATTTATTATATAAAAATTGTGTAAACTGTAAACTCTTCCACTGCTTTAATCGCCAATTTTACCGTTGTTACGTACTGGAGTTGTGCGGTAAACCTCTCCATGTTGGTTCCGGGAGCTATTGCTTGTCTTATTAATATATTTGCAAATTCGCTATTATTTTGCATTGTGAACGCTGTTAAGTAATTTGGTATGGGTCTCTCCTACAATATTCAGAGGAGCAAAATAGTTTGTCACATAAGTAGGAAAGAAACTGTTTGGTAAACCCGCCTTAAGTAGGCGGCATTTGCAGATGATTTCGAGAGCCATCTATCAGTAACAGCTCAAGCAGTGTGTTGTATTGACTTGACCCAAGCTAGGTCAAGGTTTCATTCTCTCTCACACCCATAATGTAATTAGACAATTCCATCCGGTCTTTCAATTCCGTAATCCCATGCCAAGATTGAAACTGTTTAACAATCTAAACCAAAAGCGTGTGTTTCATTAAAATTCATACGCTGCTAACAGACATTTGAACGTAACCTGTAGGCAAAGAGATGTTATGTTAAATTGAGCTACACTACACTCAAGTTTGGCTAACGAAGTTTCATGATAAGTGTCTTGTAATACTGCTGATCGTAATTCAGCAGTAACGTATCGAAGACGGTAAAGAAACTTTCGAATCACAATTGATGAACATCAATTTTGGTTATACGCCCACCATTACTGTTATAATGGATTGTAACGAGCCATCAAAATTTATTCCATGGAGCAAGCAATTCCTATTTACACAATGTTTATCTTGCATGTTTAATTGAATATTGTACATCTTTTCGAAATAAGGGTGCGGAGTGTCGAAATTTACGGTAAGCATGAATAAGTACAAAATATAATAAATAGATTAATATCAACCTTTAAACTTCGTCTATTTTTATTCAAAGTATTACTTCATTTTGGCTCTTAATTTTAAAAAGGTAACCGTAGGAATGTTTTCGTCACGTTTTAGAGTTGGTCTGAACGCGTCCGTCTTAAAAGCTCTTGGGTAATTTGCATTCTTACGGTAATTGAAGCTTCACGTCCAGTTGACCTTAAAGTAAGCCGTGTCCATAAAGCGAGGATCTGGTCTATTTTCCTTAAAGCGTCGTCTGGCTTATTTGCGCTGCTCATACACCATTTAATTTGTATGGTACGCAGCGTTTATAGGGAGGAAAATGGTGTTATGCCGGGAGAAAGAAGGCGTATTGTGTCTTGTTTGCATAAGCTGCGCCCCCTTGTGTATCTTTACCCTTTATACCGAAAAGGGAATTAACTTTTGGGTGGCTTCGCTTGATTGCGAGAAGTCGAGCGGCGTTCTTTTCAGGGAACATAACATCTGAACAGTTTTTTTTTTTTGGGGGGGGGGATCCAAGCCCAGAAAAAGAAATCAAGAAGAAAACGATAAGCTAGCAAAAAGTGAAAAGGAATCTTTTTACTTCCGCAGAAAAGTTTGATTTACTGTCGTCGAGCTTGTACAAAAGCACAGAGGATTTTTGGCCGCTCATTCCGCCCTAGATCCTAAAATGATACTGTTCCCAAGAAAGGGAGGAAAAAGGAAAATCGATAGAGTGCAATCTTATGCTTTTCGATATCCCCAAGAAGTTTTGCATCTATTGAGTATTATGGCAAACACTGAACAACTGCAAGCGTCATTCGAGATTACTGGCTTAATTTAATAAGTATTTAACTCATTTCCGATTTCATTTTTCCACATTCTTTTACTTCGTGTCGTCTTAAATTAGCAGGGTTTTCCGTGCCCATGCCATGAGTTCACTTTCTCTAATTAATGTTCTGAATGGAAAACAAACTCCACGCGACACAGGGGTCACCAGACATATTTTCGCGTTGAAACAGAACAGACGACCATCGTTAGCGGAGTTGTCACTATTTGCTATTTCTGTTGGCTGATGGTATATTGTACCAATATTTAAAACTGGGAAAGCTGTATAGTTCCTGAAGCTGTGAATGGCATGTTCAGGGGACTTTTCAGTTTGATCAGAAACTGGTTCTGTTTATTGATTCAGTTCCATATTTGTTGATTTTATGCAAACCTGTATCCTGCTGTCGTTGCAGGGAACTCGGCGAATTAGGAAGAAAATACCCTTGCTTTTTATAAAGTAGCTTTGCTTATTGTAGTAAAAATGTTAAAGCGACGGAAAGGGAAAATAGCCCACACAAAATAAGGGAACAAGATTGGGAAACAACAGATAAATTTCTTTCACGAAAAAAAATGACTAGTAGTTTATCGTTTCTAATACCGTTGTGCGTTGACGTAGTTCTAATGTGTGTCAAGTGGACATTATTCATATATATTTCTTATCGGGCTGTTGCAGATAGATCGGTGACGAAGTAAGGGCAACGGAAAAAGCCCTTGGTGGAGATATATTTCTGAGAAGAGCTACTGGAGCTCTTTTTCGGACTCTCTTCGCGGAGCTTAAGAAAGGTTGAATTGCGTTTGCGGAAGAAGTGCTGGTTGCTCAAACCACTCGAAGTCATGGAGCAAGACGTGGAGAAGAACTATGGGATGTACTCCTCCACCGGATGTGTCAAGGTATGCCCTTTTTTTACACTTTTACTCCCCTTTTTGGTGGTTATCCAACAAGTTTGACACCGCTAATGAAGTAACCCGAGCACCGAGCTTCATTATCACTCCAAAGGTAGCTAGTTTCGCTTACGTATGTGGTAAAGTGTTTCAAGGTATGCTTATGTTTCTAACTATGGGACTAGTAATTAATTATGCGCACACGTTTCAGATCATGACATATGGCTAGCTCATGAGATCCTTCATTATAATAATAGGAGGAAAGGAATTTGAATCAAATCCCTTGACAGACATTTGCGTACTCTGAATCCAATACTCGTGGCACGTACACCAGTACGAGTATATATGACTGAGTGAACCGACTCCGTTCATTCATTACTTCAAAGAACCGGTTACAAAGTGTAAAAAGTACGCGAAAAGAAATATTTGCCGTCTCTTTGTAAAATCGTAGATAAGAGTATCGGATGAGCAAGACGTTTATTTTTATTAACTAGTGCGTAAAATTGAAACTCCGTTATACGAATAGGCAGGGCTAATATGCTAAAGCGCTTACCAGCTTAATGTGATTATACACTTCATCGTATTAGGACGTAGGTAATAGGATCCTGCCCTGGTATCAAATTAATTTTACGTCGGCGTGAATTTACTGAAATTCTTTGTTAGAGAAATTCTTTGTTTGAATTTACTGAAATTCTTTTCTAATGGAAGCCATGATATAGAGGCTGGTGAGTTTCCGGACGAGGCGATTAAGTGCCTTGCTTCTATTGTTGCGTGCATTACTTTCACACATGTCAGGACCTCGGAGAGCGTTTTACCCAGATTTATTTCTTACCAGCCTCCCTTTAGGCTCTAAAGTCCTTTGTGATCTCGTCCCGTGCAGTGGATAGGCTTCCGCCACAGTTGCAACAAATGTCAAGTCTCGTAGCACTTCAGCGAAGAAATTGCGGCGAGGAAGACTTTATTGTGTATTTTTCTTACGACAATGGTGACGATTTGGGTTGAAATCGTTTCCTACGTCTTCTGTACGAAAGTAGATTAATCCTTTTTCATTAGTGCGTGAAAGAACTGCCTTTGATCTTGTTTTGGCTTTATCAATTCATCTTTAGTTTCCGACTGGTTCAGAAACCGTATAGAGCAACTGCCCTGGGTGTTTCTTGCGAGGGCCTTTTGGATTTCTTGACTATTACTTAATCGCCAAAAGCAAAGAAGCCTAAATTATGAAAAGGAAAGTGACGAGTAGGAAGACACTGCTGGTTTGGGTTAATGATTTGCTTCTATTTTTACGTATAATCGATCTTGTCAGTACTTTAACGATTGAGAACATATTTTTCTCCTTCTTTTTGACGTGACCAACGCTCAAGAATACGGAAAAGCGCCATAAGCGAGGGTCAAACGATCCTCATCGCTCGCAGTAATTACTCTGGCTGCCAGCGCCATAGGAGGCGCACAAGTGGTAGATTGATATAACTGTGGCCATCGATTGGTAATTCTACCAACGTCCAGTGGTCAAAGCTGGGCTTGCAGTCCCCATTGTAATGTTCTTACTAATAATCCCAGATGCTATTAACCCATTAATTCAGTCTTGTGCCACTGTGGTGGCATCACACACACTGTTATTAACCAACCACCGGCCTTATGTCATTGTTGCCCTGCTGAACCTCTAGAGGAAACAAAGTCCCTTTTCCAGATGTTCCAATACAGTAGGCTTGGAATAAAAAGCTGGCGAATATTGGATGGAAATTTCCAACTGCGTACAACTGTACAGTACAATAGTTAGCTCAAGTTATGTAAAAAAAACGGTAGAATGTTCAAGTATTTCCAGAAATATAATCTTGAATGCATCGTTGCATTTGCTTCGTATTTTTTTCCAAAGGCTGAAAATGCTGCTATTCTCAAGTAAGGAAAAAGAGGAATCTTGGAGGAAATTCTTCGAAAGGGATCTTTCATGTTAAAGCAATTTTATTTCTGCTCGTCGCGTATACAACTCGGCACCGCAAGTAGGAGAAATTAATCAGCGCGTATTGTCAGCTTCTGAGAAACAAGATTGCATTTGATTAAGCAACGCAGGGCACGTAGCGAAACTTCAGAAACTACATACGTATGGTTTCTCAACGCCCTCGCCTCCAGGGCAGTAGTAATACAGTAATGTGTACCAGCACTTGAATAGGACGCGTTCTGATGAAGAACCATTTGGTCGAAAAAGGTCGTTAAACTCTTCTCTTACTTCGGCTTGGGGGTAAGATTAGTCTCTGTCTTCACGCCAAATACAAAAAAAAGAACAAAAGGAACCTTGGGAACACCGAACCTGTGTGACTTGCACTACAACGTTAACCCCCAGCAAATGAATTGGGAGCTTTGCCAATAAGTGTTAAATTAACCATAAGGAACTCTTTTTTTTACCGTCCGCCAAAACTCTTTTAGTTTGCGAATAAAAAAGGGAGATAAAATCAAATTTATGAGTTAATATATCTCACTTCTAAAATGGGCGTGCTTGCGTGTTATGAACCATTTGCTTTTCCTCTCCCTCCCGTCGTTTTTTGCCTTAAATCACCTTCTTCCACCACATCGCTTCTCTCCAGCCTCTGTTGAGGTGACAGGTTCAATGAAGGTTACGAAAGCTAGTGAGATGGCGGGCTTAACCTCCACAAATCCAAACATTATGAAACGTATTAAATTTATGAGGTGGGTGGAGATATGGAGTTTTTCTCCAACGTTTTACTTTTTCTCCTTTCGTAGTACTTAATTTTTCAAGTTACCGACAGAAAAAAAAATCTGGCCAGATGAACTGCTACGTTACGTAACGATTTTTGTGCTATTCTGTCTATACAGTAACCAAATGTAAATGTATTCCTTTTTGTAATATTAAATGTTTCTTCAGGGGATCCCGTTCCTGTAGGGGAAAAAATCCACCTGGTACTTGTATCAGGCCACCAAAGAGAGTCTTTCGAATTGGATTTGTGGCCCGTCTTTAACGATATTGATAAATTGAATAAATGCATCCCAAAAGGCAGGCTGACGCACCCTAGCAAACTTGAACGTGTGGATCGTCCTAACCAAACTGAACAGCCTTCCCAAATACTTTTACCCAAAGTGGATAGTAGGACATATTTCAGCTTGGGTTTTGCGCTTTTACGTGTGGAAAAGCTAATTTTTTTTTACCAAAAAATAAGTGTACTTTCTCGAGTGTTTTCTTTGTCGTGGGAGGCGCGACGGAGTGGTTGACTTAAAATTCTCGAGACTTTTCGTACGCAAAATAAAGCTTTGGGTTTCAACGCTTGGCAGCGCATTATGCGACAAGATTTTTTCTAAAGGTCAGCTCCCCAATGGAAAAGAGAATAAAGACTCTTTCATTTACTTAGAAATGACGAGGAAAAGGAAAAATAAGCCAGTTGGCTCCTGAAATGCTGAAGATTAACAAAGGAATAAATACAAGCTGGGGGTGACGGAAAATGACAGTCCTTGGTGTCAAATAAGAATTGTACTCATTGGATTACTTTTTCTATATATTCTTTGGAAAAGAAAACACAAGAACTTGATGATGCATAGAAGATGTGTAAGTAATGAGTACATTATTGTTTCTTCGATTAAATTATGTTTGAGTTGAGGTGAAGAAAACCTACGCATGCAGGGGAAATTCAATTAAGTTAACTAGACAGTGTGCTAAACAATTATAGTGAAAACTGGTTAAGACGAAATCAAAGGGACCGAAAATATTTTTCGTCTTAATCAAAGTTCGTCTTAACCGTAACCTGCGAAAACGAAATACTTTAAGTCGCGATAACTGACAGTGTTCAAGTTTATACCCCTACATTGGCAGGTTATTACATTATAAAGTAATTACGTATGGATTTCCGTTTATTAACATTTAACATACGTATTCATAAATTCATGAAACAGATTAAGTTTTGTGTAAGAAAGTCGGAAATTTTCTTTCGCGCCGTCCTTTTTAATTACTACTGTTGTCGACATATTCTTTTATGTCGTCAATTGTTTGATTCATTTGCCGTTAGAGCGTTAAACTACATAAAAGATCTGCGCATAAAGCTGAATACTGACGCGATTCTGATGTAATGATTAGAGGAAGTGGAAAATCGACATCATCGTCAACTTCACTGTCTTCACATTTCTAAAAACTATGCCGTCTCTTTTCTTGAAGCGTTCCAGCCGAACTGAATTCGCAGTGAATTCGACTCCCATTTGCTTTGCATACACACTAGCTTCTCCATGATACAGGTCCTGCTGATACGGGAGCATTTTGTGACCTAGCTTGTTTAATCCAAACAAGCAATGCAGCATCGAAATCTTCGTGTTTGGCCTTTCTCATTCCTTTCCTATCTGGCTCGAACATACCTCGCTCATTGATATTGCTATAATTTCGTCTCCGTTTTTTACAATGTCGACAACGTGCAGTTAGCGATACCGAACAAAAAAGTAATTAATGCATCGCAAAAAAAGACCAAGAAAAAAAGATCGAAATAGGACATAACTTGTATGTATTGATATATTACCCTTCAGTTACATGCTCGCAAATTTTTATTTCTTCAAAGTAGAATACCCCCTTATTACGTCTCTGCCAGTGTTTTAATAATGTAGTGTTACAAATCCTATAACCACAGTAAGATATTGGCTATAAATAAATCCTATAATATACACAGCAATAGACTCATTATCCATCGACAGCTTCATATGTATTCGAAGGATGAGTCAAACCATCCTGGCTGGTCAATTAAAGGGCAATACACCTCAAACCCGCTACGACGAAATCCAGTAAACCCTTTGGAAGCTGTAAAGCGGTACGAGCAACCAGGGCCGTATCCAGAACTTCGATTCGGGGGGAGGGGTCTGAGAGTTTCCGGGGGCAAGGGTAATATGCATCTTTGTGGACATTTGGGTATATTCTCCAATGTCCCCCACAAAATAAAAAAAATACTGGGAAGGAGGGTGGGGGTAACAATCTCTAATCCCCCTGAGTAGTGATGTATGGGTGCGAGCAATATTATACACTTAGAGCGTGCCTATTTTCCCCGTTACGCCACTGCCTGACGGTGACACTGATCTTCATTTCCTGTTGTGAAACCCTTGCTGCACGTCACGGAAAACTCGAAATAAGGTAGAGTGGTGATACAGCTAGCGGAATTGAAGTGACGTTAGCATAAAGACTATGACTGGAGTCGTTTTTTGTTAAGATTAGCCTACTGTGTTCAACTGAAATCTTTACGCGTGCTTCTGTTAAATTCCCTTAAGTTTTTATTCTTTTTCCAAAAGCCCTTTTTGCAGAGCTGCATGAGATAAAGACTTTTTTTAAGTGATCTTCGCATCCATGTAGTCCCATGTATTTGGGTTTGACTGTAGGCAGTTCTTTTAACTGCAGCTTTATCAGTGTGGTTAGAAAATGGATAGGGCAAACGACGTGTTTAGCCATTCGCCGTTCGTAGTCGCTTTTGTCCCCGTTGGCGTATCATTGCCTGGGAAGCATTCAGGTTGTGGTATTGATAATGTGCGGCGTTGGCTCGGAAGTGGCATCGTGAATGCAAAGGCACACATTGAAAGGTTTGGGAGGAAGCTTGTCTCCCGTATTCTAGAAGCTTTCCTTGGTGAGTCTGAAAGCCTCTTGCAAGCAATCTTGTATGGTCAGATATATAAACACGATATATCTGGCAAATAGACGTATACAAACATACACAACCCATGTGTGTAGAAGAGACTTGTGATCCCATTTATCTTGCTTCCCCGCTTTCTACTTTCTCTCCCTTTACTTGGCTTTGATTTTTAAGGCAATAAAATCAGCATACTGCTTCCAGACGTAGAAAGAAGCCACTTTCGGTTTAATGTTCATCATGCAGAGTACAGAAATCCATTACGGTGAAGCCACTCACGCTTTTTACGCTTAACGTTTCACATTCACCGTTTTACACCACGAAACTCTACATATCATACAGTTGAAAGAGTATTGGGGGTAAATGGGGAAGTAAAAGAACAGGTGTATCTTGTATACTGTATATAGAACTTGAACTCATCTTGTTTTCTTGTCTCGTTTCTTACTTTTCATAGAATTCGGGTCCCAACGGAAGCCATGGGACGCCTCCGACGATTACAGAAGACGCTGATGATGTTCTCCCTCATAGAGAAATGGGCCAGCTGTCCTTCGAGGAGAAAAAATTTCTGTTGGCCGTCGAGCGAGGAGACGTGGCCACCGTCAGGAGGTAAGAACTCCATTTATTCTTTCTGTTATTCCCTTTTTTAATGCAAAAAAAGTTCTTTCTGTCATCTACTAAGAAAGGAGCCGCTTGTGAACTGTAACTGCCTGTGGAAAAAGGGAAAAAAAAAACATATACGCAAAAGCCTTCTAGATCCCCATCTCCGAGTCCACGCGCTGAACAATGGAGCTTTTCACTTTCTTCCAGCCCTGCATTGTTGCCCTTTTCTAACCCAAAAAGGGATATCATTTACTGGCATCTAAGTATAGGATTCTTTTTTTATTGTTTATTTTTGCGTGAAACGTATACTTCTCTTGCTCATTTATCTTCAGCTAGAGCCACGAAATTTTAAGTTTTGAAGAGGAAAGAGTTTCCCTTACGTTCAAACCCACGTGGTACAGCTCAGAAAAATTAGTCACGTAAAATCAAAGCGTTCTCGATACTTTTCTGAGCTAAGTTACCGAAATGTTGGCAATAGTGTTAGCGTACTTATGCACAACGCCGTTTGGAATAGAGATCGATGAAGTAGCCCTTATAAACAACTTTATCTCGCTCGTTTTCTGGTTCAAGAAACGCTAGGCTGCAACTCCACAATTTTTACGACGCTCTGAAATAAAGAAGTCGACGTTCGTGCGTTTCTCATTGCATTTGTTGAAACTTCCGCTCCGTGGAGTTTGACGATAAAGGCGAACGAGTCCGGAGCTCGTGCTCCTGTCAACTCTCCGGAATTGCGACTACTCCTTCCCTTTTTCTCTGGAGAGCGTAGGCCTATCAGGGTACGACAAGCTTCCAACGAAATTGGGTGGATTGGGTCATACGAGAGATGATATGAATGCGTTACAAGCTTTTCCGTGTGTAGCTTTACGCCTTGCTACTAAAAAGCTGGCTGGGTTTTCCCTTTGTTCCTTCATTCCAACCATCCGTTGTGCGATGAATGAACACTTCCTCCAGTACAATATTTCTTTGACAGAAATTTCCTCTACCGAAGCTTTGATGGGTGAAAAAAAAGAGTGAGACGGAAGTTGGGTGGGAAGTACTGGGAGACGTATCTGGGGGACTCGGAATGGCTCAGATACGAAAGAGTGATACTTCAGTTTCCGGGTTGTTCTGTACAGAGTTAAAACTTTCTAGTTAGTATGCATCCGTCTGTAAAGAAAGCGGCTTGGCAGTGCCGTTGTCATCTTCTTCACTTTGCGTTGTCTGAACTCCGTCGACGGGTTTTATTGTCTTCGCCGAAAGTTGGCACCGCTTTATGGGCGATTTTTCCAGACAGATGGGCAAAAGCGATTTTGTGCTTCGCGAGGGAAGAAAAATAAAAAAAGTAGAAGCGCTAACCACGCCGGATTGAAGTCTTCTCTGCAGAGTTTTCCCCTTGTTCCTTTTTATGAACGTTGTGCGCCAAGTATCATAACGATGTTATTGGATCCCTACTTTAACTAAAATGATAACCCGTAAATCAGGTACACAAAGCTCTCGTTATAACTTCATCGCGTGTAGCGGTAATCTCACTGCGCTGCTATCGCTAAGCTTGAGTCACAAGTGAAGTTTGTGGTCACGTCGCCAGGTTCGCTACTGGGATGCCTGCCAGTATAGGTCTTCTGTTGTGGCAACAACAAATGAGGCCGTACAATTCCGTAACGCTTCTGAGCTCAGCCTTGAGAACAATTCTATTAAAATTTAGATTTTTGAGAAAACCTTCGACCACTTGGGCTCAGAGTAGAATTCCAATTTTATCAACTCCATCAACGAAAATCCCTGTGTAAACCGCTGTGTTGCAATTTCTTCCTTATCACCCCAGTGTTGCGCTTTTACCTCGATTTCGCTAGGAATTCATCCGTGATTCGCGGGTATTATGATCTCATCTCGTAATGGTCGCATAAAAAATTAAAGGCAATTGCAAAGGCCAAAAATGCATTCGCTCTTCCAACATAGCTTCTTAACACGCCACACTAGAGATTTCTGGCAGATTTCTTTCTGGAAAAAATATCCGGTCTCGTCATTTGCACGAGTGCTTGACAAAATCGGAGTTCAGCACTATTTTAAATTGGGTTACATGACTGCGTAGATAGAGGCAATAATGTAGTAAATACTAATATAAGACATGCACACTTCATGGTATTATCATGACGAAAAAAGAAAGCACTGCACTTTTCGAATCAGAGCTAAGTAAGCTTCACGAGTTTCATTTATCTTCAGTCAGCGTTCACAAGAATTCAGCTAAAAATATCTTTAGCTATGTAAAAGCCTAGCTCGAAAATGAGAAAACCTATTAAAGTACAAGTACTAGCCTGTAAACGTATTTAAAAGTGTTAAACTCACAGGCTCGACTCATTTCTCCATTAACTTAACCAAATCAACATTAGAAGGCTTAAGCTTAAATCCGAGGCTTAGACATTAGTTATTTGGCAATTATTATTATTTTTACTCATGGCGTAACATAACATGAATTGACAAGCAATCAGATGGATGCAAAATCCGATGTTGCCTAATTTTTAAATTAGGCAACATTTTTAAATTAGGCAAATTTTTAAAACTTGTCATGGAAGAAAGTATGATTTGAGTTGCAGTTGTAAACAACGTAATGAATTTGCTAGCTGTAGCCTGCTCGTGAGATGACCTCTGAATATGTAAAACGTGTAAATTTCACTAGTGAAGGCAAGGCAATTGTCAAAACTTACAGTAGCTCCAAAAAGCGGAAATTAAACTCGCAGAACAGTCGGCAGCCCTAACCTATTATCAAGAAAAACTTGAAATTCTGCCAGGTCACCACAGTAGAATTCATTTTGCAAATAGTAAAGCTCTTGAACAAGAGAATGCGCCGTATACCAACAGAGCGCGCGATCCAGTGTCTACTAAACAAGACAACCGTGACCGTCAAAATGGCCCTCCGAGCCAGACTCATGATTCAGCAACTGTGATGTGGCCCAAATGTTTTAATTTCGAGTTATCATTTCTGAGCTGTTTTTCAGGACCAACCAACGATGTTTTCATTAATAACGGCATTGAAGTCAAACTTGAGCTCAGTGACGTCTTCTATTCCGTTTTGTTTAGAACAGTGAAGACAATGAGACGAAAACAAGGCACACTACTTAAAATGCAAATTTTGTAAGCTATTCTTTCAAAGTAAATAATGAATAAAATCCCCAGACGATGCGTTTGGCAACCTTCATTGGAGGATATAATACTTGGAACAGAACAAAACAGAGAATGGAGTGTATACAATGGTTAAAGAATACGGTCTAGTTCGGGCAATTTTTAGCTTGATAATGTAGGTTTCCTTGAAAACAACTTTCTTCTAGAGAAATTGAACATTCACTTTCGAAATTTCATGATACAACACATTCACATTATAGGAGAATATTGATATTTTACAAGATCTTCAACAATAAGGTTGGGAAGATAATTAGAATACCGGACCACCCCCGCGTCCGAGGTGATCGGGTCTCGCCGACTTACAGTCCGTTATCGCCTCAAATGCCACTGTCCTTTCATGAAGGAAGGACCCCGTTTTATGTCTGTGTTTATGAGTATTTCATTGCAGCACTCACAATTTGCCCTGGAAGCGATTTGTAATATTCCTTTATCCTCTTGGGTTGCTTGATCATCGCTTATTCTCTTTTACTTACTCCATATTTCTTTTGTTTTCTTGAAAAAGGATGCTGCAAAAAGCGCGGGATACGGGTTATATCAACATCAACTGCGTGGATCCGCTGGGTCGTTCGGGATTGCTTATGGCCATCGATAATGAAAACTTAGAGATGGTGGAATTGCTTATCGAGTACCGGGTGGAAACCAAAGACGCTTTGTTGCACGCTATATCGGAAGAATACGTGGAAGCCGTGGAAGTGTTATTGGAACACGAAGAAACAGTGCATCGACCTGGCGAACCACACGTAAGCAAGACGATGTGAACATATTTTTTCCTCAGTTTTTTTAACAAGGGGGAAAAAATTTAAATTCCCGCTCTGATGCGTTTGATGACCTCCGGAAGAAAATCTGATACGGTATTGAACATCTGAGCCCCTTGCCCACTTGACATTAATAGGGTCTGAAAGAAAGTGATGATCAAACCTGTGAAGCAGATATAACACCTCGGAGATGTAAATAAGAATAATGCGTTAGGAATATGGGAAACGAGAGGAAAAATCAGAACTATTTGTTTCGTTGATGCTTCTTTGATGACAACTACGGGTAATAGTCGTACCATCACGCGTACTGTTCCAGAACAAGGATTTCGAGGGGAAAAACGTTATGTGGTTAAATAAGCAAAGATGACGGTTTACTCGCTTCCGGAATCTCGCCCATTTTTAACGGACTTTTTTTGCTGTTATGTTAGAAGAATTAGCTACGTAAGGTTCGAGTTGGACGAAGAGAATTTTTAAAATTCCTTCGAACTCCATGGAGACATGTACGAAACGAAAAGCAAGTCCGTTGTGATTGGTGCGATTTTTGTGTCAACATAAGTGAAAGCTTCGTAGGAGACCGAAAATCTTTTAAAGAAGACTTAATGTTTTTTCTGTTTTTTGTTTTTTTTTTGTTTGTTTTTTTGTTAATACGCAAATAAGTATACAGATAAGGCCTCCTATTCGCAGATTTAACATTCGGGAAAAAAATTGTGACCGCATCTTTTTATTCACTGCTGAAACATTTACTACTCGTGGGTCGCGCGGGTCAACGTGACGTCACCTGTAGGTTAAGTCTGCAAAATCTCAAGGACTAACTTTGTTCTACTCAAATGACCGTAAGTCGTGCGAACAGGTTGGGCTTTCGTTTTTATTTCTCATATTTTGTTTTCTTGTCATTCTTCTCAGTTATTAACTCCCATAGTCAAAGCGACTATAGGGTCATGGCGAGTAAAGAAGAAGGGAGTTAAGTTGCGGTAGGAAAAATGTTTTGCCAGTTAAAGAAAGACGGAAGTGTTCGATCGCGTACGTCTTGGTGACTCATTTGTATCTGTTAGACGTTCATTCAACATCAGTGAATCAACAGTTAGGTTTACACAAAAAAGTCGGAAGACAGATTCACGAATTCCACAACTTCGACCTCACTCTTTACAAAAATCGTGCCCGAGCCCGCTATTAAAAATGGGAAGCCGCATTGAACTTTTGAGTTGAGAGTCGTAACCAAAACAGGCGCCTTTAAGCCGTGGTATATTATGAGAGAAAGAATAGTTTATATGAATGTTTTAAGGGAGATTAATTATGTTGAGTAAGCAAGACCCTGTAGAAGAAGAGACTGCAACCAGCACAAGATCAAACAAATTGGACATTAAAAAGCCTGGAAGAAGGTTTGAAGACTGCTAAACACCTTTGCGAATTTTTTCTTAACACTGATCCTTCAGCGGAAGGAATTTTGATTTTGAAAAGAAAAGTGACGAGGCGGAGGGTGAATTTCACTCTGACTTAGCGCAGGTATTAAATGCTGCAAAATAAGAGGAAATCGGGAAGTTTTCTTAAGTGTAATATAAAACCGGAGATAATTAAGCTTGTTTTGGTGAACCATGAAGATAAATAACATTTTTCTGCCATAGAATCTCTTTTTCGAAAACTTTGAAAAGTCACTGTCTTTCATGTACAATTTCCATTTCACTTTCGCGGTTTCCATATCCGCCGCCTTTCTGCAGAAGTTATTCCCCGCGATTAAGGAGCTTTGACTGTATTATATGATATAGAAGCACCAATCATGGCAGCCACCCAGAATGCAGAATGTGTCAATAGATGGCACTGTAGAAATGACGTGCAGCGTAGCCAAATAATTCAGTTTAAAAGTCACGAAATATCTCGTATGTATTTTATAAATCCGGCTGTCAAAAGGCTCCAAATTACTTTGACAGTTACTTTTTCCTCGTTGTAAGTAGTACAGTTTAACAAAGGAAACCTTTGCATAGAAACTTGATCTCAAGACCTTCGCTGTACTTTCAGTTCTGCTTGAGCGCGAGCTACTTTGGTAAAAGGGGCGAGAAACTTCTAAGTTATGCAAATTGAGTTTGCGTGTCTCATCAAAGTGTACGCGTCTATGCTCCTAATGTGGAGTATAGGAGGGCGTCGTCCTGGGGACGTGTTGCATTCAGCAACTTGTTCGAGCGTTATTCTGGATGTTTTGCGGAAAAATTACGAACCTATTGTCTCCACGCTTGTAGTCTTTCGTTCTGTTTCTTTATTTCGCTTATTGTTTTCAGAGTTGGGAAGCTTTACCAGCGGAGACTGCCTCTTTTACGCCAGACATTACGCCGCTCATTTTAGCAGCACATCGTGACAATTACGAAATCATCAAAATCCTCCTCGACCGCGGCTCCGTTCTACCAACTCCGCATGATGTTAGGTAAAATTCATTGTGTAAATATTTCACTGGCCTTGTCTCCGCTTTCCGTCATTATTCGGTTGCTAACCACGAAACAAAAAGTTTTTTGCTTGGGAAGAAGAAACATGGTTGTTTTCTGGGGGAAAAAAAGCAGGACTTTTTCTCTCGCTCTCAGTTGAGGTGCTCCCAGGTAAGAGACCAGGGATTTATGTTCTTCATCTTAAATTGTTCGGTTAATTCTTTTTATCTTACAAAACACAAAGAAAAACATCGTTTGTCGTTGTTTTGTTTTACTTTTTGTGGGGAAATAAATAAACGGGATGTGGAAGGAAAGTATTTTTCTACTTTTCCATACATAAGCAATTTTTCTAGCTCCTGTCCTGCACGCACGCAAGTTTTTCATCTCGAAACTTGAAAGAAAAAAGAATGGAAAACATTTATCTAAGACGATTCCATATCCCGCTGGCAGGACCACTTTTCCATTCTTTCTCTACGTATTTGCCTAGGGGCAAGAAAAGAGAAAAGTGATATCCAAACCGTCACTGGAATGAATATTCCTGCCAAAGTTTATAGAGTAGTAACGGAAAAAAATGCGTCCAGTGTAAGATAAATGAGGTTTGAGAGATGGGTGGTGTAGTTTGGTAGTTTGAACAATTAGTTGGGGAAATCGGCTGAATGTTTTCCATTACCTGGACACAGTTTTACGTCATGGCCTAATTGATGTCACATTTAAGAAATCATTTTAAAATTTCGTGGGTGGTAAAATGTTCAGATTGGCCGTGGTCGTAGGCAAATTGCGAACTGAGGGTGCACAGGGAACTATTGACCGTAAGAAGCTTGATACTTAGAGCTATTCACCTGCTTTTAACGTGCCGTTGCGGATCTTGGATTTCGGTAAATCAAAAGGAATAAAAGTGCGAAGTGAGCTATAATAATGGTGAGGGCTGGCGAATCTTTGCCATGTCGGGCCAGTTGCTGGTGAATCAACTACCAGAACGCTAGTAGAAATATTTCGGCGAGTTCCCATCATTCAATTTGTATGCAGAGTTCTAGCACTTCCATCAAAATGAGTCGTGGTAATGTACTCCGTCCATAAAACTACATCTTTCTCGGTTCTCGTCGGTTCGTTGAGCGTCACGTGCAGATACTTGTAATAAAATTAGGATTTACATTTTTTTCCGACTATCTTTTTTTCCAGCACTCAGTATCTTTATAGAAAAGCGGGAAGAGAAAGGTGATAAACTTCGCTTAAAACGTAGTTGAAAGAGTAAGAACCAATTTTAGTACTGGAGTTGGTGAAAATGCGTATGACGTTGCACGCGAAATTCTATGGAACCTCCGTTGTAAGCGATACGGTTTTTGTGCCTCCAGTTCCACTTAATCCGATCGCACTTATAGGGTACTTAAGAAGACTGGGGCGTTACTTCGAGCTCTTCAAGTATTGAGTATACTTCTTTTGTCTTGTACATTCTTAAGACCAGGAAATTTCCTGAACATAACAGAAATGGGTTATGGCAAAATGTTCGACACGAGAAAACTACGTTATTTTCACGCATTCTACTACGGACAAAGGTTTTCCGAGGAGTGCGTTATCAGTACTACTATAAATCAGGTTAGGATGCCAAAAAATTGTAAGCTCGTGCCAACCCCCCCGTTCTGACATAATCTATTTTACTGTTTAACTTCAGTTCGATGAGAAACCTCCTTATTCAAACGTCACAGCTATAACTAATTGGAGCTCCTTTCTGTATTGTTACAATCACAACAAATTTAAGTAACGTCTAATTAGCATAATTTTGCGAAACGTATAAATGTTCTAAGCTTCCTATGCATCATAAATAGAACATTTTCTGTCACGTTGATTTTTTTCCAGTGCGTGAGCAAAGCTTGTTACCACTATAGGTTACCACTCTAAAAGTTATTATTATTATTATTATTTTTTTGGTTGCCTGTACCTGAAAAATAATGGTTAACTGTTTGCCTAGATGTGGGTGCATGGAATGCGTGACGTCACGACAGGAAGACAGTTTACGGCACAGTCGTTCGCGAATTAACGCTTATCGAGCGTTAGCGTCACCCTCGCTGATCTCGTTGTCGTCGAAGGACCCCATCCTCACAGCATTTGAACTAAGTTGGGAGCTGCGGCGCTTAAGTTTCATGGAACAAGAATTCAAAAGCGAATACCTTGTAAGTTCACCCCAAGAATACGCGCCACTCATAAACACCCTCATCAAAAAAAGGTCAAGGAGTAATATAGGCGAACCCTGAAAAAAAAAGCATGACAAGCTTGGCTTCTCTTCCACAAAATTTGGATTCTTGCACCGTCATCGAAATCAATAAGTCTTTCCGAGACTCCAGCTTACAACCCATAAAGAGTGCTAGCTAACACTCATCAAACGCTCTTGAAGAAAACTATTGTTTTCTTTCAAGCGCTACGGTGATGGTGTATGCAGATAATTAAACACCCGAAAACACACGTTCTCTGTATAGTTTATGTTTTGCTGATAGATTTTTGGCATTTTTTTATTAGGAATTGAGGAAACAATGTATGGAGTTCGCGACGGCGCTTTTGGATCACACGCGGAGCTCGTACGAATTGGAAGTCATACTCAATCATGATCCCAAAGGTCCCATGTTCGAGCATGGTGAACGGATGAGTCTCAATCGACTCAAACTAGCAATTCGCTACCGCCAAAAAAAGGTAGCTTTCCCCTTCGTCTTTCTTTTTTTCGAGATCAATATGAAACTTTTTCTCTTCTCGTCGTGTCTCTTTCATCGTTTTCACGCTGATCTTCTCCTTTTTCGGGACCTTGGTGTCATCACGGCTTTCATATTGGGTGTACGCTTATCACACGTTGAGCAGTTCGTCGCCCATCCCAATGTCCAGCAACTCCTCGCCTCTATATGGTAATAAGATAACAATACACGTACAATATTTGGTAGAAAGGAAGAAAAAAAAATGAACCGTGGAATTGCTGAATCTAGGCTTGTTACGCATAAAGTGCAATTTTCCGTCATCCCTGTCAGGAATTTTCTCGAAAGAGTGCCGAATTTTCATTCGTCCACTTTTCTTTTACGACAGAGAGAATAAAAGTTGACAGACGGCTGACAAAGAGAAGACACACGAAGGAACGTAGAAATTTATGCTAACGTCAGTGTAGATTTACTAACGCGCTCTAAATGGTTGTGGTATCATCAGCTATGGTTAGAAAATGTGCACTTCATTTTTTTTGACTGACTGTATTTACATTTCTTCACAACTTTTGTATCGTATGAGAACAGCCGCAATTCTGTGAAACACAAAGAAAGTACGGAATAGTCAGTTACAGTGTTCACTACTACCTGATGAGTACCTACCCGTGCGGCGAAAAAGCGCATTAGAGATCCGAGAGTTTAGAGATCATATTTTATTTATTTCAGATTTCATTTTGGCGTATATTATTCTAGAAATGTTTCACATAAATCATGACCAGAAGCGGAATTTCTGGATCGTTTCTTAGTAAATTCTCGTATATTCCAACTGTGATTTATGGAAATGGTCGAACTTTTTCTTATCTATAACCCAATCTGTATTGATTGTACACATAATATATTTCTTTTAAGTGTAGCATTTACAAATCAGAAATGTTTTTCGTTTTCTTTCTCGGAGTTCGCCATCATATTTCAGGAAGCCAGCTTCCATCAGTTCTTTTCGCGCATAAGATAAAAGTTTTGGCAATAAATTTGGCGTCCGTTCATTGGGTTGGGTATGTTGGTTTCTTCTATGCAGGTATGAAGGGTTACCCGGCTTCCGACGCAAAAATATGTTTCTGCAGTCCGTAGAAGTGATACGGATTGGGTTACTATTTCCGCTCTTCTCCATTGCATACATCTTAGCGCCGCACTCCCGGGCTGGGCGGACGATGCGAAAGCCATTTATCAAATTCATCTGCCATTCAGCCTCATATTTCACGTTCTTGTGTAAGTACCGGCCTCAGCGAACAGATATACTCTCTCGGGGCGTGTTCTGGAACCTTTACTTAAGCCAGAGGGAGTATCTAATTACTTCTTGTTGCTTTTAGTTTTGTTGATCTTAGCTTCACAGCGTATTGAAACGGTGTTGATTACTTGGTTTGGTCGCGACGGTATTATGCAATGGGTATCGGACGATGTCACCACCAAACGAGGCGCCTCGCCGAGTGTGATTGAATGGTTCATCCTGGCATGGGTGTTTGGTAAATAGCATTCTTATTAAATGAGACGAGAAGAAAACCACGTTTCATTTTTAATAATAAACATTACACTTTCTGGACGGTCCGTTGCAGGTTTGGTGTGGAGCGAGATTAAACAGTTATGGGATATGGGCCTACAAGAGTACGTTAGTGACATGTGGAATGTTATCGATTTTACAACCAATGCCTTGTACGTGGCTACCATTGCGCTGCGGGTCGTTGCCTATTACCAAGTACGACGTTTACCATAATAATTTTTTTCTTTCGAGTTACTCGGCGTGAATGTTCATAGCAACTTTGGCGACTCGAAAGTCTATGTCCGAAACTCCAGCTGCGAGTTGGAACTGAAATATAAATTAATTAAAACATAGTATGTATAAGTTGGAACTTCAGATCGTCGAAAAATTTTAGCTACATTGCATTAAAAAGTAATGCAATATAGCTAAAAGAAAATTGGGTACCATGAGTTCAATTGTTAAACTCAAGCTCTTTGGCGAAACTATTACTTTTGTGAGTAAAATTTCTTTCTAAACGAAAAAGTAGCCGATATGCTTGAAGTTGAATGGCTCTGAACTAATTCTTCGATTTTCTCGTGAAGAAACGCACGCATGGGCCAATTTATTTAAGATTCTCAACTTAAATTAACAGTTGTATTTCTTCCAGGTTCAAAAAGAATCAGCGCAATACGCAGTTGATCCGCATACACAAGCTCCTGTATTGTCTCGAGAAGATTGGGATACATGGGATCCTATGTTAATATCAGAAGGCCTCTTTTCGGCTGCCAATATATTCAGGTACATACGTGTACTCTGAAACCTTCTTCTGTTGTATTTTAAGAAACTCATTAAGTAATTAGAATTTATATATTTAATCGTTTTATTTAATAATTGCAGTTCCTTGAAGTTGGTGTACATTTTCTCCGTGAATCCATACTTGGGGCCGTTACAAGTTTCTTTATCAAGAATGGTGATGGATATTATGAAATTTTTCTTCTTATACGTCTTGGTTTTATTCGCCTTTTCATGCGGTAACGTGAACTTATCCCATTTCCTTGACAGAAAAAGTATGACGCTAATCTTTTTTATAAAAAAAACTTTGCAGGTATGAATCAGTTGCTGTGGTATTACGCTGACTTAGAAAAACAAGCTTGTTTTGAGCCTAAACAGGGATCACCAACCGATTTAAATGCTTGTGTTGTCTGGAGACGTTTCGCCAAGTAATAATCTAAAATTCTTTCGTGTTTTTCGCATAACAAAACTTCTGTACGAATTTGTTGCGTCAGTTAGAATTTTCTGTCGCAAAATATGACTCGTGTTTATTCCTGTCGCAGAACTTGCTGGGTCGTTGAACTTTTCCATATCAGATGAGTTCCAAAACCCATATTCTGTGTCAAAATTCTCTGGAAAGCATAAAGTTTTGAGTGCGGAAAACTATTTTTACATTCTATTTATTTATGTGTTTTTTTCTAGTTTGTTTGAAACAGCACAGACGTTATTTTGGGCCGCCTTTGGTCTTATCGACTTGGATAGCTTTGAGTTGGTGGGCATCAAAGGATTTACCCGGTTTTGGGGCCTTCTGATGTTTGGTTCCTATTCCGTGATTAACATCGTGGTTTTGTTGAATCTCCTCATTGCTATGATGAATCATTCCTATCAACTCATTTCCGTAAGTTCTGTAAGTTAAGCGCTGGCGCCCAAGCCGTAAGTCTCTTCTCACGTGTTTCTTCGTATGCGTCGAAATCTGTCAAACCAATGTTCTACTCCGGATCACTTTTGTCTAGGAGGCTCGCATTGTACAGACAAAAATATTATTATGTGCGTTGTGTACATCGTCCTTTTAACTTTTTAGTCAATTTTCAGCGTCCAATTCGTCCCGTAGTAGAGACTTTAGGCTGTGTACAGCGTCTTATCATGTTCTCTGTCGTCTTTACTTGTTACGATGATCGTCTTTTATTGGCAGATGGCCAATTCTCTTGTCTTTTTAAAGTTGGAATAACAAACTTTTAACACTTGTTTTGCTGTTGTGCCGTCGTGATTTTAGGAAAGAGCTGACACTGAGTGGAAGTTCGCGAGATCCAAGTTATGGATCAGTTATTTTGAAGAGGGCGGGACCGTACCACCACCATTTAACATTATCCCGACGCCTAAAAGTGCGTGGTACGTCATCCGTTGGTTGTACCGGAAGTGCTGTGGCCAGACGAGGGCAGCAAAGAAAGAACATATGCGTACTATACGTGTAAGAAATCTTTTTTCTATTTCTTTTCAAAATGCATATATTTGGAGGTGCAGTTTACGCGAGGTTGTCATATCAAAAAGTCGCTTTTAATTTTCTTCCAAAGTTTAGACAATCTATTACCCGTCCATCCTTAGAATGCATTCTCAAAGATGTATCAATATATGAACTCTAACGCCGAAAACTTGTCTCGGTTTACAAAAGTTCTTCTTTGCGTAAACACGCGTCTCCATTGTATGACGTAGTGTGTGATAGTAGCGTAACGATTGGATTTCTTTTCCATCTTTTGTTATCGTCCACCCCTCCATCATCCGCTTGATGTGTTTTTCTATTCTTACGTTTATTTTGGTTCCGTCTGTACATTTTTACAGCGGAAAGCCCAGCAAGCCAGTTTAAGGGATGGACGTCATCAGGTGAGTTAGTTTCAAAAGTGGATGGTCAATTTTTTTTTATTTTTGTTTTGTCATCATTTTTTGCCACAACGCGCTTTAGACCCTTTTTGTGCCATTATACAAAATTTCCTGGAAAATAGATGTTCTTAATATTCTCCACCATCCTGAAAACGGCATTGACCCTCCGTATGGCTTGCGCTATTGACGTCGCGCCCTTTTATGTTAATAGTTTGGTTGTTTTGATTTTGTGGAGGCTGTGTTTGGTATGTATTAAGTATTGTGTCTTGTTTTCCTCTTTTCTAGACTATTATGCGGAATTTGGTACGGCGTTATGTCACCGTGGAGCAGCGAAAGTCAGAAAACCAAGGCGTCACCGAAGACGACGTCAACGAAATTAAGCAAGATATTTCGGCCTTCCGCTGCGAGTTATTAGAAGTTCTGAAAAATTCCGGGATGAACACCTCTACAGCCACTAACCTGGGCCAAGGTATCCAACGAGGAAGGGGTAAAACGATTTGGCAACTTTTGTTTTAAAGCTTCTGGCTTACTAAACGTTGCATATAATCAATTGATTACCTTCCTAAATTGAGTGCATTCTAAACAAAAATTAAAAATTGTAACGCGAGACTGTTAATTGATACTTCAGATAATGTCGATTTAATCTCCATAAAATCCGTAAAATCGCTCTAAAAAAAAAATCCCAAATCAGCCGCACAATGATCGACAGTTTAGAATTGAATTAAATCTCGCGTAAATAAACAATTTCGTAAAAATCTCTTTTACATTCACTTTACTTTAAACCCCTCAAGAGTTGCCAAATTAACTCTTCCTCATTTATCTACATTATTTCCAGAGTTATTGTTTTTTATTATACCTTTTTTTTCTTTTATTTGATTTGCGAGCTTGCCCGCGAGATAAACGTTATACTATGAATTATAATAGCAGATTGCTTAACACGTTTCAATGCTTAGGCTCAGGAGGCAAGAAGAATCGTCAGAAGGAACGGCGACTCATGAAAGGCTTCAATCTGGGTACGCCAGGACCGGGAGGCTTGCATTCTAGTCAAAATTCGTTAACCGGGTTCGGCCCCAGTTCGTTGGGCAGCTCATTCATTCGCGGAAGTTTTCAAACATTGGAAGAACTCGGAGAGCTGTCCTCAGGAGCGAAGAGTGCCACGAGCAGCATAATCAAACGCTCTCCTATCACTCGTTTAGCCCGTCTGGCGCGCTTAGCCGGTGCCAAGCACGTGGAATCCAAGCGGAAATGGGGTAACTTAATTGAAGCTGCTCGGTCAGCTAAAAGCGTGACCAAGTTATTAGGACGGAGTCGAAGTGATTCGGTATCGAGCGACTGTAGCTCACGCAGTCAGAGTACGAGCAAAAAAGTTTCCACCAACAGCGGTGGCAAGCTCAGTCCATCTTTAAGCGGATCCAGACGCCGGGAAAAGTACGCCCAAACTCGCCAGTGCTGTACCACGCTCACCGTAACGGAACCAGAACTGTCGGAAGTGAAAGAAGAATCCTTCTCCGGTACTGCCAGCGGCACCACGGCTCTAGCGGACATCGGTGCGAGTCAAGGAGACAATGAAGGATCGGAAGCACTGGCCAGCTGTCTCCGAAAAGCTGACAGCGATCTGTTGGAACCAGAATCGGACGCTATTGATAGGACAGCAAATTTTGAGTCTGGCGGCATCGAATCACGAAGTATTTACAACGATTCTCTAGATGACGCGTGTATCGGAGGTCTCGGGACGCAATCTGCCGTAAGGTGTCGTTTGCTGATGGACCCTGCGGGCAATTCTGTACTTCGTGCGTCAAATAGTCGTAGAAATTCGGGTTGTAGTGAATCGTTTGAAATTCGCGACTATGGATGTGACTTGAAGCCGCATAATGGCACCGGACCTCGAACAGGGGAGAATTCCAAAAGTATTCCTGGCATTCAGACTTTAGGGCGGTCCGCTGGAGGGTGGTTGTAACCCTGTAGTGCAACTGGTGCTAGTCAAAATGATATTTATGAGTTTTGGAGCATAATGTGTGAGACTTACATTAAGTCTGCTTAAGTTAGAATGAAAGAATCTTAAGATGGTAAAAATGTTGTGTGGTTTCGGAAAACAAGTCGAGAAAAAGAACGCCGGTGATAATGACATTGAGTGTCTTCAAGCCTGTATTTACTTTGTAGCTATTTCTTTTAAGTTGTTGTTTTTTCTTGTTAAGTGACATTCCAGTGATAGAGTTGAGCTTGGACAAAATGCGCTAAATTATAACTGATATATCCCATGTAGTTTTGATTTCCTAGTACCAATAAATTTACTGAGATAAGCAGTAAGAAAAATGAAGGTGGAGGTGAAGAGATTGTGCCTTATATATAAAAAATAGGTATTGAATATTTTTATTATTTAAAAATAGAGTATGCGGGGTAATTCGCAAGGCATTGCTGACCAGCTAACAATTAGTAAGGCAAGGGAACTTGGTGGTAGATAGGTTTGACAACTCTAATTAACTCCGTAACCTTAACATATTACAAACCTTAGTTAAATCCATTACGGTTCCGACACGAAAGTCTTGAAAATAATTAGAGTTGCCCAACCTGTCCCGGCGCTGCTCTCACTTTCACACTTTTTTTGACATTGTATTGGCCCACGTAGGCTTACGCCTGTTGCTGACTTTCACACCTTAGATAATACTGATAAAATGACGAATAAAATTGGGAAATCTTGCAGGTAACTTATGAAAACGTAGCACTGTATTTCAGCAAATTCTGTCAACAGTAGTGATAATGCTAGCAATATCTAGGGCTGAAGTTCGAAATGCTAAGGGAGTTCAAATTAAATTTGTACAATAGAATTTTGCCGTTTTATTCACTTGTAAAAGAAACCCAAAAATTTAACACGTTTGTGAAGTAGATGATCCCTGAAACATGAAGAAAAGACATCAAATGTGATGGTGCTAGATAATATATTTTCCGACGTTTGCCGGTGACTTCTAACGATAGGAAAAAACGTAACCAAAGCTCTAAGTTGGCGTTGGCCAACTTTTAAAGGATAACAATATCAAACATCCAGTACTTATTCTATTTTTCTTGAAAGATCGAATCTTTAAATAAATCTTTGATTAAATGTAGATTTCCAAGCAAGACTACGACGAATCCTGACCTTCCATCGTCCACCGCAAATGCTTCTAATTTGTCTTGGGAGCACCGTGAAATTTTTCTATGTAACTTCTTTTCCACACCAAGCCCCCATTTTTTTGCGAGTCTCTCCTCTCCCTACTCTCACTTGGCTTGAAACTTTTTTGCTACTACGTTTCTCATTTTCTTCTTGGCTTTGTGTTACCCCAAATTTTCTTCCCAGAGAAAAGTTTAATTCCCAAGGCTATTCCTGCGAATTGATAAGTTATATTTTCACAAGGCTTCCTGGTCTCGTCCAGGTGAGTTGGCGGAACAAGTTTATCATCCCATGCATTCCTTGTGTAATGAGACAGATGAGACCAGGTTTACCCCTAATTTGCCAACCTTTCGCCGAGCCCCTTCCTCCCTTCGTGGGAAAGAAAAGATTACTGCTGTACAATGGTAATTTCTGTAAGGAGGACGTCAAATTGTCACTCGAATTGGTTCAATAAAAAAGGAACCTTGTTGTTCAAAAATCAAAACTGGCTGTTTTTTACTATAATTTTTTGCTCGTGTTTAATTTGTTTTTTAAAAGAATGGGTATTATGGTGAGCTGTAACATTCTTCGGGGCAGAAAAGGAAAAATTAAAAAGTTTGCTTGAAAGAAAATCGACATGAGAAATTCTTGGTAAGTTAGCCGGAATGGACGGGAACTCACGACACAAGTTACCGTAAACAGTACGAAACTAAAGCAGCAAGAGGGATGGGGCCAGTGAAGGTTTTTGAATTAAGCGCCTTTGGTACGTCGAAACAGTTTGCCGTTCACTTGGTTGTTCATTGCAGAATAGTTGCAATAGTTCTTATACAAGTCTTGGCAATCTTTTTTATAAGGAATAAATGGCCGAGCGGTTAAAGGCATGGGTCCCGTAATCGCAAGGTCGCAGGTTCGAATTCTGCACCAGACTTGAAATTTTATTGTTGTGTGTGACACCGTCATGTGACACCGAAAACGAGTTAAAAAAGAGTACATTCCAAAACATAATTTTTTCTCCGATATGGACACAAGCAAAATCACAAGTCATGCACATCCAAACGTCATGTATTTCAAACTCCCATCTTAACTTGATCTTCACGAAACACATGTCGTAAAACTAGGCCTAGGGTCAACGTGTTGGAACTCGTTTTCAAAGCACACGAAACTTGTTATCTCAACTGCACATGTGATAACTTACGGAAATCAAGCAAATACATGCACAACAAATTAAAATTGCTTGAACCTGATAACGTAATTGTATGTTTCACTTACCTCGTTCAACGTCATCACGGTTTCGCAGCAACGAGAATTCCATTTCCAGAACACTGCTACCAACCACATTAAACGGAGGCCCGTCAGCAACTGATCTTGGACCCAAAAAGTTCTACCGTGAAAGGGTATGACGCTGTGGGCGCTAGTAGTGACGGTGCAAAAAGCGCGCAAAATTCAAATCTTGTGCAATTAAAGAACTCACGAAGGGCTCGAAAAACATTCAACCAAACAAAACATACCTTTGTTCAATGCTTACAACTTTATGCACAGGTTGTATTTTCTACTTGCATATTTTATAGGACACTGCAGACAATTCTTATTCCGAATGTCATTTATGCAAACTGCTACAAGCCTCGCATGTCACTTTTGTGTTGTTCGCATCATGTGTCATATGTTCTATCATATATCATATCATCATCACTTCCATTTGCCCAGCTTACTGGACAGGTCTCCTTTCGTCTTGTTTTTTCTGTATTTTATCTGTATTTTCGTCTGCTTCGTCAGCTAGACGCAGCACGACGCTATGACGCTATGATCCTAACTAATATTGCCATCTAACGGCAGCTGAAATAATACACTTAGTTTTAGAAACCTGAAATGCGTCGGCTAGCAAATATGTAGTATGGAGCTGCCATCTATCCATTAGAAAAGTAATATAAAAAGCACGTGGTATTTGTAAACAAGATTCCTACCATGAAAATGGCACTACTTACAAAACGGTGTAGCTCTTTATTGTACAAAAGTTTTCGGAACTATATACACCTGAAACATAAGTACAGTATACGTTTATATAGTGCCTCTTTTTACGACGCAGAAAATAAACATGCTTACAGTATCGTTAGTAAGCATTCCTTTCATTTCAAACCCCATTCGTCAACACCATCGTCTATTTCCAGCGTCTACAAGGAGTTTGTAGATCCAGTAGCCACTGAAAAAGCTCAGTCGACAGTAATAGAACCAATATATGACTTTAGCAGTATGTCTGATGTCGACTACTTAGAACTGGTTTCTTTTATTGCTCGCCAAAAGCTATCCGAAACTGAAATCCCACCTAATTCCAACCTGAGACCGTTGGTACGTGCACTGGACGCAGAAAGTTGTGGAAGACTTCCGCAATGGACGCTTAACCAAGCCTTGCAAGTCGCTGATATGTTCTATCAACTTCATTATAGTCGTAATTCTGCCTTCAACGCCGCGCTGATAGGTCATTTCGCCCAAGATATTCGCAAATTTACCTCCACCGAATTGCTGCGGTACATGTTTCACCTTAATCTCAGTCGCAACTTCCACACTAGCCTCAAAGCCGAAAACCTTGAACTTGCCTTACTCCGGCATTTGCATGCCTACGACATAGAAGACCTTAGCGTGGTTGCTATGGCGTTTTTCAAGTGTCAAAAGCCCATCAAAAACTTAAAAATTGTGCAGCACATGATTCGTAAGCTCCTCGCAAACTCAGCATCTATAAGCGATGTTAGTCTAGCCGCTATATTAAAAGCTATTCGCCTAAGTGGTCGGCTCGACACCGATCTAATTAACTCCATCAAACGCTTACAGTGCGTCTTCCACGATCAAGTGCCCCGCCTCAACTTCATGAACAGCTTACATTTAGTCCTCATAGGCAGCGGAATAAACCTTTTTCAGCACTCGTTGCTGGAAAGCGTATCTCGAAAGTTTCTGGTCAATTCCGCTGCCATCCGCCTCAAGGAATGGGAGCGCCTTGCCTTTAGCTTATCGTTCACACAATGGGACTTACCCTCCAGTGAAGAGTTTTGGACCGTTCTGGAAAGAGAACTCATGAGCCCCGAACGACAAACTGAAATTGAAGCCTACCCGGGATCTTTCATTGCAGCAATACTCTACTTCATCATTAGTAATAGGTTCCCCGAAACTCTAATCCAACGAGTTCTCGACAAATCCTTCATCGAGTCTTCTATGGGTAAAAGAATAGAAATATTTAGAAATTGTCTGAAAATTACATTCTAAAAATTAAAGCAGAGCGATAGTTCGAATAAAATAAAGTCAAAGTCTTGGTATCAAGCACCTGGCACTGGACCAAAGGCTAGGTTAAGGGAAAGCTCGTTAAAAAAAGACGCATACAAATCGCAATTACACGTAGTAAATGCGAATAAAAGTGTGCAACCTGCTGTATATACTTAATTATCTAACGTTTGTTTATTTAGTTGAGTAATCCTTAATTTTTCTTAGAATGGGCAACAGAAAGCCGATTCTCTCAATATTCTTGGAAAAATACTGATTGTTTAAAGCAGAGCTAGATAAGAAGGCTTCTGGTATTTTTGCCGTTTTCAAATGTAATAGAAGACGAAATAGTTATAAAAGAATAATAAATAAGAGAAATAAAATATTTCGAAATATGATAAGTAAATCAAAAAATATATTTTGAAAAATGACAGCTGGACAAAAATGGCTGGTTTAATGTTCTAACTTGAAGTATCCAATTTCCTCTTAGGCAAATTGTATCGAGATATGCTAAGATCATTGCTGATCATTGAGCAGTCCTGCAATATTGAGAGACCGGATTTGGAAATCCCCAAGTTGGATGTTGAACTTACCAAAGACATCCTGAAAGTATACTTTATAAGAAAATTATGAAATGAAAATAAAGGATTTACCCATCTTTTAGGACCATGCATCTTTTTGCGCTGAGGTTGATAAAAGAGCAACCGTTGCTAATAATTTCTTGTCCGACTTGCGTTCAACGTTGCGTAGCCTAACGCGTAACTGCGTTGAGCAACGGCACGTGCTCCCCTACTTTCCAATCCCAGGTTAAACCCTATGCAAACTTAATGAGATTTTTTTATGCATCTTTCTGGTACGGGTATCTTTATAGATTTACTTGTGGCAATGGACGCAGCTGGGCAGGTACAGGCATTCCCTTCTTCTTGCGACGTCGATTTGGCTACCGGACCATTCCATCGCATTTGCATAGTAGTGGGCACGCGAGGCATGTTCCTTCACAATTCGCCCCAACCAACGGGCAACTTGAGTCTCAAAATCCGTCTGCTCCGTCGCTTAGGTTACCGAGTCATCACAGTAAGTAAAAACTTCGCCCCAGCATAAGCGAATCGTGCGCTGCAATTACATAAGTCGTCCTTTATGACCCGTTCTGAGTACTGCCATAAAGAACCTCTTTAACGCATTCCTCGAAATTTCGCTATCACTCATAAAGTAATGTCTCTTAACTATCCGGTGAACTAAAATTTAATGTTAATAAGTATTTGTTTTCGTTTTCACTGGTTCTCTTTCTTAAAATAAATCTTTTTGTGTTATGTTAAGATTGTTTTGTTCCATAAGCGTGTGCTGAAGTGAAACTAAAGTCTCTGTTTCTATTTGTGCATAGGTGCCTTGGTCCGAGTACCAGCGTCTGAATTCGAATTCTAACAAGGCGTCTTACCTTCAAGACAAATTGCAAAGCGCCCTGCGGAACACAAAGCGACCGCCTTTTTGATCCCATATCGATTTTTGGGGGGTAGAATAAAGTGAACTTTGTATGTTAGCGAAGCCCTACTATGTTTCCCTTAAATTTTTGTTTCTCCCCCTCCCTCTCTAGTCGCCCCGTTGTTGTCCCTTACCTTACTTTTCCTCCGCCCCATCATTCTTGTCCCATCCTATAACTGTTAATTATAGAAAAGTCTCTTGCATGCGAAGCCGTCAAATATTCACCTTGATCCAAGGTTCTGGTCTACTCTCGGACCCTTTTTCCTCTAGCTCCCGCTTTCCGTACCATAAAACGCAAATCTTGCCATGTGTGTATATAGTATATGCAATACAGCTCACGTGACTTTCTTTGTAACAACTCGGTGTCGATGTCACTACACTACCGGATCGATGTAATTTTCGGGCTTAGGCTGATAGTTGCAAAGGACACGTTTTACTACTCTGTAAGGGGATAGGGATAGTTCATCCGTGGAAGCTCATAAACCGCACAGTGAAGCCCTGATTGATGATTTTTTCAACGACGGATGGTTCGATGCCGGACAACAGATGCAACTCCCTTTGAAGTTCAGACATACGAATCCATCGAGGAAAGCGCTTATATCGTAGAATCAAACTGAGAACATAATAAAATCATTGTGTTTTTCTTTCGTTTTAATAGGATTATTTTCTAGGGGCGCTAACTTCACGTTCGCTTGGGAGCTCTACAACCCTAGTTACGCCTCCGGGCGTTAATGTAACTACTAAGCTATTTCTCAAGATTAACGGGGTGAAGAGAATGGCTCCTAACATGGGGAAGCTGGTAACTCGGACGTTAAACATTGTTCTGTTGTAGAAGTCACCTTCCATTTTCAGTCATAATGGCCGTTCCACAAAGCTCGCATTGCAAGTTCAGTCATTTGACAATCTTAGGCAGTAAGGCTTCACTCTGTCTAATTATCCTATGGGGAAATTCCACGTTACATATTTCTCCCAATTTCCACAAACTGTTATATATTTCATTACACATTTTTCATCAGTCAAGTTTCCAATAATTACAAGTATTTAAAATTTTCAAGTTCTTCCCAAAACAAAAGTACTTTGTAACAATTGAGTCAGTTTCAACTTAATTGGGGAGAAAATTTTAAAAATCGGCCCTCCACGTGTTTAAAGAACCTCTTAACTTAACTTTGCAATATTCGTCCCATCAACTCAATTCTATTCTATCCTAGTCACACGGCACTGGACAACAATGAAGGCTCCCATCACTATTGCCTTGCTGCTGGTTATACGTATTACTGTATTTGCGAAAGGACAGTATGGGAAACCGCTGACGCAAATACTGTCTACTTAGCACAAGGATGTTTTCAAGGGTATTTTCTTCTTCTACTACTCTTTCTTTGACGAGCACTACAGCAAAGTTAGAAGGTTCGTGGGCGTGCAATAAGCTGCAGTAATCATTTGACCATTAAATGGGGAACACCTAAGGCGTTGACTTGATATGTGTCAATGCCAGATTGCCAACTTAGTCATTAAAGACTCTATCTCCCTTGTGACCTTATAAGGTCACAAGGGAGATAGAGTTATAGCTCATTCTAGGCTATTTTGCACTAACATTAGTAGAACAGACATAATCCTGAAATGACGGACTAACCGCAAAAATGAAACAAACGAGAAACAGAACAGAAATAAAGAATAAATATTCAAATGGAGCACTAACCCTCCTTCCTCTCAAGCCAACGTAGCTTTTAACAATCCTCCTCATTACGTGCTGATGGGCTGAGCCTAGTCTGGGCGGCTGCCTTGTTCTTCGTAAGAGACCAATTTGCAGTCTCATCTCGGGTAAGGCGTGAAATGAAAGGTAGTTTTAGTGAGGGGCCTCAGTTCTTGCCACTCCAATTTACAAGTATCGATCTATCTTCATAAAAACGCCTAGATCTGGGTTAAAGTAGTTGTGCGTGCGTTTTCTGCCTATTCTCTACGGAGGGGTTCCTGGCCCCTTTTGCGACGATTGTTGCTGGTCACAGGCAAGCCGAAGCTCAAGTACAGCTTCGTACGACGCCGACGCCGACGCCGCTGCCGTGCAGGTATATCTCACCACTGCTTGCTTCCCCCTCCCTTTCCGAATTTTGGCCAGGTAAAAGGTTTCTCTCGCGCTCACTTTGAATTCAACAACTTGCGTGTGCAGTTGTTAAGTGTTGAGCGCTCAGGTACTTATGGCCCAAGAGCACCGCCAGCACACGTGACCATGTGCTGGTTCAGCTGTTGGAGATGGCTCCTCTTCATCCCCCTCTTCACCCCTGTCCACGGTAAGTTAAACTCTCCCTGACGGTGTTCACGCATGGTTACATTTCATTCGGAGAATAATACGGGGCGTTGTTCGGATGGATAGGTTTTGGTTTGCGCGATTTCCGGATCCTCCTGCCGAAAGAATATGTGGCTTTATCAGGCGAATTGCCTGTGCGTGTTCAACATGAGTCGTCGCTTCGAACGATTCAACCCGGTTTCCTAATTAACGCCTCCGCGTTAGAAGCCTACCGTAATCTGTCCTTAATTTTGCGCCAAGACGCTGAAAATACGACGTTGGCCGTGCAGCAATTGGCGTGGTCCGGGTTTGCAAACATTAGCGCGCAAATATGGGAAGCACGTGTCAACTTTTCATGCGGCGATGTTCCGCACGGCGGCCGTTTCACCGCGCAATTGTTATTCGGCCAAGAAATGGTGGCTGAAAGTGAACCGCTGGATGTGCGATGGCCCAATTTACGTATGGAAGTGCCTTTGACGGTGGAAACGTACCGTACACCGTTTTCGGTACGCATGTACTTATCTCAAGTGGTGTGTTATCCCTTAAGAACGCATTTCTTAGCCTGGGCGGAGTTGGTCCACTGTGCTTGGAATTCGCCCTGTACTATAGAGAGCGAAAATCAAATTCACGCCAGAGTCGAGATGACGCAATTCATGAAAGCCGATCCGCTGGAAGCCACGTTCCCTTGCACCAACGTTAGTCATTCGGGACATTACCGCGTCTTTTTGCGCGCTAACACTTCCCAAAGCGCAAGGGAAGTCGTGGCAGTGAGTAACGCCATCCAGGTGACGCTTAGCGATCTCTTCGACGTCCACGTCAGGGCCAAGATGGTGATACCATGTACTAAAGATTTGGTGGGAGTGTACCAACACCCGCCGTGTATCGGAGACCAAGACAAAATTCGCGTTTTTGGGCGGTTACCCGTTAACGTGAGCGCGGGGTTCCCCGTTTCCAAAATGGATTATTTGTTCGAAAAGCGGGTAGTTCCAGGCCGCCGCGCACTTTCATTTCCTTGCACGGGTTTCAACGCCGTCTACGAATATTTTTGCTTTCGGTACGTGAACACCGCACCCAACGGTGCCGTCTCCGACGTCGCGGAAGCTTGCCTTCCAGCCACAAACCATTCAGGTATAATATCAGGGGGGAACGCCTCCCTGCAACTTTTTCAATTTCTGCCACCAATAACAGGGTTAGGGGACTATGACGGCGAAGGAAACGAGGAAGAAAAAAACATATGTGACATTTCCCATTGCCGTGCTCATTGTTCTCAGTCTACGGGGTCATGTGCACGTTTCACCGCCCTCTCCGTATTGATTAACGATAAACTTGCAGGTCAACAACGCAAACCGTAGTTGTCAGGTGAAAACCAAGTGCATCGACCTAACCTCAGTGAACAAATTACGGGTACGGCACTAAATGGACAAAAGAAAGGGAAAAAGGTATATGCTACTCTAGGGAGTCGTCAGACAGGCTTCCTTACTTAACTTTCCTTGTCCCGGCCACGGAAGACTATCGAGATCACATCTCTTCATGCCAAGTTTCACCTTGCTCAGCAGGAAAGAGGGAGAAAAATGTCTTGCTGGGTCTTCAAAGGAAATTAAACTTCGTTTAGCACCCCCTCCATTTTTAACGACATCACTATCCTCCCTGGTACACTTCATTACCTCTTTTTTCTTCCTTTTTTTTAAAAAAATAGAGTTTCGGGAAGGGAGGTGGAGTTCATGGTCTAATTGGTCTTCATGCTCCGGAATCTGCAATCAAGGCTTTCGTCACAGATATCGCATTTGCGATAATCCACTGCCTTCCAACGCGGGTCCATACTGTCGAGTAAGAATATATCTATGAAAAGTTCAAAATTTTTAACATTTATAAACTTTCAAAATGTTATTATTTTCCAATACATTTTCATTTCTTTTTGTTACATTGTCAAATAAGTTTGTTGAAGATTTTAAAGACGAAAGTTAACGAAATACTCTAATTTGATAGTTTAAACGTTTGCGCGTCGTTTATAAGTCTGTTCTACGGGCTGAATTTTATGAAAGAATCGGAGAAAAATTTTAACAGAAACTGAGAAATTACCATAGGTTCATATTAGTCAACAAGCGCGCTATCCGTGACTTTCCCAGCATCGCAACGTTGACAAAATATTGCTAGAAATTGCACCTTTGCGACCATCTTTATTTCTTAAGATCTGCGACGAAGTTTTGCAGTGTCAACTATTTAGCTCCGGTGTTGTGCAGTTATTTACGATATCAGATTACTTGAGCGCGTATTCGGAATCACCCAAAATTATTCGTCAACAATTGGTACCGAGAGCGATTAGCTTGATGCTTGTAAATTTTCCAAAAATGCAAAAAATTCGGTAAAATATTATTCTAAACGTGAAAATGGTTTACTATCCGTAAATACTTAATTCGTCACCATGTTTTTGACAAAAAAATGTTGTTCTCCAGTTGAGACCTTTGCTCACGAACTTACTAGACCATCCATTTTTCTTCGCATGATTTATTCCTGACAGCAGTAACCGTCTTCTTACCGGTATTCACGAGACGAAATATAGCTGTCTTATTTTGCTAGGAATAATGCCTTCTAGTGTGTATTCTGTATATGTTTATTCATGGTCTTTTATTTCCTTTCTAATCTTTAGTTCTGTTCGTTTTCCCGATGTCTTGTCGTTATTAATGTGTCTTTTTCTACTGCATTTGCTGTTTTCCGATTTTCATTTTGTATTTTAACTTTCTTAATTTTCACTGTTCATTCATTTCATCCTACCGTCTTATTTAATTTTATTTTACTTTGTTTCCTTTGATTGAATTATTTGTCTACTTGGGAACTAGGGCAGTCCTCTGCAGATGGAAACGTGTCAGTTAAATCCATGTCCCATACCTACGACAACTACATCGCCGTTGGACGTGTCTTTCGAGCATGCCAGTCAAGACCTTTGCCAGTGTGACTGTCAATGGACGTTGGAGTTCAATCAAACTTTGACATGGGTCGTTTCAACTGCCAGGTGTCCTCACGGCAGTGTCAATGTTGTTCGGGTAATGCAGTTGAAATTGGGAACCGACTATTCCCTCCCCTTGAGATTCCCCCTTTTATATCTTTCTAAGAACTTCGGGGTCCATAAAACCCTATTCTTATCTTTCGGGTCTATAATTAGGTTCCCGAAAAGTCGGTCGTTCTGGTAGAAGTTGAATACCTTCGGCTCGACTGCGACTACGAGCCTGTGTTAATCATACGTGACGGCTTTTCATCGGTATCGACCGTCCTGGCATATTTGGACCGAAATACGCCGATCCGTCTGCTGTCGTCCACTTCTGCTATCCATTTGCAGCTCATGGCCACTCTTCCGGCCAACAATTCTTTCTGCACCGCTGGCGCTGTTCTGCATGTGTCAGCCTCAAGTAATTTTCCCCAAAAAACAAAAAACTACCACTACCACTTCCCTAAATTCAGTCAACAGCATTATCCTTTGTTGCAGATATTACAGCGTCGCCTGCTACTACTCAGTTAAGCTTTATGGAAGCTTACGGCACTGCCAATCCCTCCAGTCCCACCAAGCTAGCTATGTACGCCATCTTCCTGGTATTGCTGTGTCTGTTGACGGGGATTGCGCTGCTCGTAGCTGTCTACAGTCGACTGGGTTTGCGATGTCGACACGGGGTCCAACTTCTTTCCACGCGTTCTTCGACGAGTTCCAACAGCGATTACCAACTTGTGTCATCCACTTCGGTGACTTCAGTTTCTGCCATTGACGAGGACCCAAGTGCTGCCTTAAAACTTACCACTCGACGCCGACGGCATTTGGCTGCCTTGAAAAAGCGGCTCAAGTCTTTGGAAGAAGACAAAGAATCGCTAACGAAATGTAAACAACTCCCCGAGGAAGAAGACACCGAAACCTCTGAGCTAACAACTACCCATAACACCAGCACGCAGGAAAAGTCCGAGACGTTAACTCGCAACCCGCAAGGTTCGTTACCCAATTCGCCGTTCGCGGCGCGAAAACGCTTTCCGCTCACGAATCCTCTGATGCGGCGCTCGTTAAGAAACATTCCCGAGCACAAGATTCTTAACATCCCTTTCGCGAACAAAAGTTCGTGCTCTTCGTATCCGTCGCTCAAAATGGGGCATTCATCCTCCGATGGCGGCGGTATTGAATTACAGCCCATCAAGTCCCTAGCTGCCAAATCTCAAGAAGCCGAAGCTCGCTGGGAAGAAACTCATTCCCCGAGCGATAACGTCAGCTCAAAAACATTATCGGAATGTGGCACAGACCTGGAAATGGAACTCGATTATTACGACTTGAATGTAGACAACGCTCGAGCCGCTCCTGGCTCGCTGTTTCACGCAGATCCGCTCTTAATGGCATGGACTTCAGCCTTGTCTACCAAAGCGTTAAGCGAATCTCATGTAAGTTTCCAAAACTTCCCACTTTTTTTAGAAAACTGGTGCAGTTTGTATAATACCGTTGTAGTCAGTTTTCTTTCATGAGTTTTCTTTTCTACACAGGACCCTTCCACTGCTGCAACAACGCCAACGCAAATGGATGACATCCAATTTGCGGATGATGAGATTACAGAATAACGGAAAGGCATTGTAAGAATCAAGAACCTTGTAAAAAAAAACAGAAGAACTTAAATATAAAAAATTTCTACGAAAAAGTTTGAAAGCTTCTTTACTCAGTACTGTTGCCTATTAAGCACTAAGTGGATTTCTTTTTGAATTTAGCACTGGTAGTCACATCTTTCTTGTACTTGATATAAAGTTCTTTTTTGACTTGCTGGAAAAGTCGGCGATTGGCTGCGTTTTGATTTTCGCGCCATGTAGGCCTTTGTGCCCGGGTCTGGAATCCACGTTGCCAGGTGAATACGGGGGATAGCACCGCGAAAGTCCAGCTGGCGAGGTGCATTTCATATACCTAGAGAATTGGATGCAAATGGATTTTATTTTTTTTTACTTCAAGGAGCAAGGCAATATTGTTGCGCCCTCAAGGGAAATCTCACTTGAGTGTTACGAGTGAATCCGTAGCCAACAAAACGCTCGTCGTGGGGCGGTACATCGTCTTTGGCGACGTAAAAGGGTTCGTAAAAGAATTCAAAGTTGGTCACGTAGTGACTAATTTGCAAAACAGTCGAGTCCCCACTCGATCGCCACCTGGAAATCGTAAAAAAGACGTCATTAACCATTTCCTTTCAAAACTTCAGTGGCGTTAATAAATGGTTAAACCTAACTGTGAGAAATTGGTGGCAAATTGGTTGTGCAGGAAGACTTCTTGATGGAACGGTCGCGCTCGATTCTGCGCTTCCAACGCTAGCAAACTGGATTTGTTTGCCGGGACAACGGGGACTGTTTCGTCTAGCTCGAAGGTCGGAATGACGTAGGCGCACTTTACGCAAGGAACTGCCGCGGGGGATTTCAGAAAGGTAGCTAACTGAGGGGCCAAATTAGAACTGGGTACAATATCAATATCGAGCAAAAAAACGTATTCGGCAGGGCAAGATTTTCGTGCTACGTTACGCAAATGGTTCTGCGGATAAGGGGGTGCAGGTCTGCGTTTCGAGAAACCTTTGGCGAACAATTTCTGCAGTAACAGGGTTGTAGCACCGGGCCTTTCACACGTGGCGCCACCTAGGGCTCTTTGGAGGTCCGACTCGGTCACGGCGTGAGGCGGGGTTTGTTTTTCTCTCGAGATCACTACGTGGACAGCGACACGTTGAAAAGCTTCGTGGTTACATTGTTGGATAAATCGAAGCAATCGTTGCAGCAAGGGAAGTTGGCCATGATTAACGTACACCGCCACGGAAATGGCGCCGCCCCATTGGGTCGCCACCAATGGGAGCCAGGCTAAGCGATCTAAGGAAGACTGTGTTGCTAAACACAAACCGTGTTGCTTCACCAAGTCGCCAAACTCGGGAGCAATCCATGCAAATTCATGAATATGGTACTTCCGGGACGCGTCCCAGCGTCCTAAAGTTAGACGTAATTGGAGTTCTTGCTCCTGGGTGGCAGAAAGGTTCCGCTCTGTGATAAGACTGCGACGGTTGGTAGCTGCAAGCACCGCTTGTTTCGTCGTGTCTGTCACCGAGGGATCATTGAGGCTCAAACTTTGAGTGGCTGCTAGCGAAGATGCGGTGGAACAGTGCAGCAGTTTGATCAGCAGAAAGATATTGGCAGAAGTGAGGACCAGCACACAGAGCACGCTAACCCACCAAGGTCGATACTTGTTTCTCTGTTCAGAAAACAAACCCGTTTTGAGCTTCTTATTCCCCATAGCCACCCAACCTTTCCTCTTTCTCCTAACTGTAAGTGAAAACGAATTACTGTGTTATTACTTTCATGATCTCTCCTGGGCTTAACTGGACGCTAACTCATCACGCTCTAAGATCTGTCGAATCACTATAACTCTGAAGACCGGGGGGTGGCGGTGAACTACAACTCAAATCTTCCCTTTAGGTCTGTGTTGAGGAGCCCCGGTTCCAAACCATTTCTTCGACGTTAAATGGACGCAGAAGAGGGCGGCGCCAGCGCAACACCACTTGTATCGATCCCCGTGCGGAGATCTCTTTACCACACAAATTTCCCTCCGCACCAACCTCCTCTTTACCCTCTCCTCTACCCGCTTGAACTCTTCCCCTATTTTGCCTCAGGGATGGGGGAGAGTGTTGTGTCTGGGGGGAAAAACGTTATTCAAGGTCTTTGAGGCTAACTGGGGCAAAAACGCCGCAACAGAGAGCGGAGGAGGTGCATTATCCTGCGGACAAAGACCATGAGAACGCTGGCAGAATGTATTCTGCCAGCCCAAGTGCTGCACGGTACACACGGACCCCTCATTGAAACGGGGGAAAAACGCAGACGCAGCCCCTGCACGAGGTGTTACACACACCGACACCCACACAATACCCAAAACACAGCCCATACACCCAACAATAGTGGAACCAAGTACTATTGCTTGTATTTCTCACGCATTCTTTTTATTATCTCTTCTTGTTTTTCTTCGACTTTGATTGTTTTAAAATTGTCCTTACCCCGCCACAAGCCCACTTTTGAAACGAAAAAAATAGAAATAAAGAGGCTAGTGCACCGGGATTACAAAGGAAAGACTCGATTTTTTTTGCTGTAGGGAACGAAGGTAATACGGGAAACAAAAAATGAGCGTCACCTGCAGCGTATCCGCTTTAGTACGGGAGCCCACAAAGTGAATTAGTTTCGCGCTTCAAAGCGCAGCAATAATATAACATTCGAGTGTGTGTGTGTGTTTGTACATGTGACCCAAAAGAAGCATTCCCAATTATTGCTAAAGGTAGATTTCAAACCCCTCTCTACGAACGTTAACGGGCCAAGAGGGTTAACAAGATTTTTTTTTCTTTCGGAATAAGCTACAAATGAAAGAACGAGCAGCAGGCAATGATTAAGAAGGTAGTGTCGCTTCACTGGTTGTTTTTCGTCTTGCTTTTGAAACGTCAGGGAGCAGGAAACTCCTGAAAACGCAAGGAACCATTTATTTCTTTGCCAGGAGCAGCTTCGTGAAACCTGATATATATAGGTAGCTCACTGAGCGAAGAATGGCCTGCTAAATTAAAAACATGCTTATCCATCCATCTCGTGTCAGGTGCTGAATCGGGTAACAAGCTATCCTCCCCCTCTTCCCGTCCCAAAAATTCAGTCTCCGAGATTTTCCAGGAGGCTAGCGTGGTTATTGATGATGATGAAGATCAGTAGATATTTGCCACTCGATAAATGGAGCAATAGCCGCACAGACGGGCTCGTAAGGCGGGCACTAAATAGGCCGCATCTTGTAAGTGGTCCATGAAACTTGAGCACTCGCACAACAGTGTGTACAATTTGTCGCCCATGGATAAAGATTTGTGCAAGGTAATGCGTCGTAGCCCGACAGACTTGGGCAAACACTGATATAGCATCCGTGCGCCTAAAAGACAAAATAGAAAGGAAGAAAAGTTAATATAGCCTTTATTGACTATTCTTTTCGCCGCAGAGAAAAACGTTTGAAAAGGGGGTTGGAATCATATCAGTATTCCCCATGCTCTTAAACCACGCCTTAAATCTATACAGTTGACAGACACTTTTGCAAAGTGGTATCCGGCTCAAGACGGCTCAAATCTGCTATACATGAATGACACAAATGTTAATATTTTTTAGCACCACTATCCTCTATTTGCAGTGATACTAGATCGTTATAAAGTTCTTAATAACTGTTATAATTAGTACAACTTTCCAACGAGTATTTCTTAGACAGCATATCTAAACAAACTTATATTTATTTATAGGCCTCCTCTTTAAGAATGTGTGTAAAAGTTTCATTGTATGCTAAAACGTCATACTAAAATTAACAAAAACGGCAGTAAAGTTGCTCCAAATGTTTTTCTTCATAAAAACATTTGGAGCAACGTGCATTCTAAGCTTAAACAAGTTTAACCGTTGAAGAAGCTTTTCAACTCAGTGATATTAGAAATACGCAGAACATTGCGTTTCGAATCAAGAGTTTTCGCCCATCGGAAGCATTTGTTCCCCCAGGCAACATGACCAGCCCCCACCCTTTTTCCCAGAAATAATTCTCCTTGGAATATCTGGCAATTTGAATCTAATATTCCATGAGGAATCTTAAAAGTTTCATCGGGTCAACAATGTAGACTTTGCTTGTAACCAATAGTAGCTAAAATCAATTAAGCTTGCAATAGGAAAGGAAGAGCGCGGTAAGGATCTCACAAATACGGCAACAGTGACGGCCTCAATTGCCAATCGCGCCGAACCGGTTATTAAGTATGCCTGCTGTGAAATTTTGTAAGACCGCACCAAAAGCCCTAGCGCTGTGCTCTCGAGAGTTTTACACGTACTGAAATTAGCCGAAAAGAATTTTCATTAACAATACCATTGGCTCAGTAAGTTTTCCAAGTGGGAGCAGGATAAGTTCTACGGGTAAAGGAACCGAAAAGTAAAAAAAAGAAATAACAATATTTTTTTAGAAATACCTCGAAGGAATAGACACGACTTAAGAAGCTAATTTGCTGCTTTGCTATAAGAAATAAAAAGTCTCCCACTGACGGGTTCTACACGAGGATACTTCGACGACCTTATACTTGGAATTATGCATGAAGAGCATGACATATAACGTGTCCAGAAGTAAAATGAACTGACAGAATAAGACTACGTTTTATCATACGTGTTCGATGCTGCGTCAGCCTTTCCACGTGGTAGCAATAGATGGAGAAAAGATTATACTAAATTTCTTACTTCTTCGTGCTACACGAGAAACTGCAATGCACACATAAATTTGAAAGTTTGACAAGTCATCTAAAGGAAGAACTAAAAACTTATGAGCGGAAAAGCTAGAAACATGCGCGGAAATTCTAATTGCTTTTTAATACTGACAGACAGCGATGAAAAGACGTGAAAAGGACTTCAACTCAATCTATTCCTGACCATCTCCACGAACGATGTTCATTCTTTGACGATTAGACCTTCCGTCTCATTACTTGCCCAAGGATTAATAGGATTTACGCTTAGTTTAAACAACATAAAGTGCCACTAATGGTGTAATTGTTGTGGCAACCATTATTTGCGGTGCTTTCACTTCAGGGCACATCGCCCTGATGAAATCTTAACAACATTCTGGTCCTCATGGGAGACAACGGTGTCATTTCAAATTTATGGTAGGCATTCTGAGACAAGACTTCCCTCACTTCACTCATACAGCGTTCAGACTGGTTTACCGGCAGTAAGTGCGGATTTTATTCAGCCGGTGCTGCCAACTACGCATATTTAGATCATTAATCGAAATGCTAATGTGAGTTCTATTAGCGCCGACGCACGACATTCACCGCATTGCCGCATTTGCCAGTCTACAGACGCTGCAAATGTATAATTCTGTTAAAAAATATACCACACTTCGTTTTTAATACAGTAGCGGCTAAGAACGCAGCAGATGTCCAACTTGGCTTATCATATGACACAACTTCGTTTTTACAGTGTGCTAAAGGCCACTGTGGAGCTAAAGTGCTTATGATGATGCGCAAAGCATGTACCGACAAGCACGATATCTTTTTATAATGTTTGTATAAAACGCTGGAAAGCCGTACGAGCCATTTTGGAGTTGTTACCTTCAAAGGTTTTCCGACCTGACCTCGGTTTAGAGGCAATGTCACAGATCGTTATTTCTATCGGACCTTTGATTATTATCGATAATTTGCTAACACTTCTCTGTCCAATTCAACCAAACCAGCAAGACTCATTTAAAAAACAAAAATTCTGAATTGGAGAAGATCTCCAATCCGATCACAGTTCTAATCATAAATCGTTGAAAATATCCACACAAAAGGTCCAATTTAAACAAATATATCGATATATAGTTACACCTCAGTTGATATCTTCGACTCCGATAGCGATTAACAAGCTTTGCAGCCAATCAAAATGTTATCCGTACAATCCTGATTGGGTCGGAATTTTTCCAAGAAAACTTGACCCCATCCCATTACTTTTTCGACGTCCTGTAGTTTCGAGGATCAGATCAGAGCAATCATTTGATCTGATCCTATAAGATATTTTCTGCAAGATCTGGAACATAGCTTTGAGGACAACAACTCCAAAACGGGATGGAGACTTGTACCAGAATGTATTTTCAAACGCCAGGTGTTGGGACATGGATGTTACTTTCCGATTTTTGCACCCTCCATAATTTAAACATTTAAAGTTCCATTTTGCAAATTAGCTCGGTTGCATTTTGCAAGCTTGTATTTTGCAAGCTTGTATTTTGCAAGCTTGCAAATAAGCAAACAAGCTTAACGATCCAAAATTAGCAAGCTCTAAAATGTCAGAAAAGTCTTACAAATTATTTAGCTATGCGAGATCTTCCACGCGTGCTCCCATGTCATCGTTCACAAGCACATTCCCTTCAACGTGTCCTTTACCCAGGTTAAGATGACATTTACACTACTTAATTTTCCCCAACTTGTATGTGTAACGTGTGTTTGCTGGAGTATAAGGGATGTCAGTGAGGTTACTGTATCAACGGAAGCTCAAGCTAAAAAGGTGTCATTTGCACATGAAGTTATAACGCATTTACCATTCCAAGTACGATTTGTAAAGATTTTTGTGTAGTACAGGTCTCACTCTGTTTACGTTACAATTTTGTTCCTTGAGCGGGTAAAAAATTTCAATGCACTCTCGGCTTAATACATAGCAAAATACACAAAATCGAGAAATTAGGCCACAAAAGTGAACTGGTCTGTCTTTTACTACTGTTATTATTTGTTATAGAACAACATATTAAATTTTGACACTTTGCTCAGTTACAGTTTACGGACTCCTATGATATACATCCTTCCCTATCTCGTAAAGAGGGAATAACTGCTATCTTCAAATAAAATCTCGTGCTATAATGCATTCCAATGGCGAAATACTGTGATTGCTCGGAATTCGGTTACGCATGCGTACTAGGAACACCTCCCTTACGTAAACCGAGACTCACACAGGCGAAAGATATCAACTTATGCAGGTGGAGTTCACTTTCCCTTTGGCGTTGGCAAGACCTACGCGTTTCTCAACTCAGCTTAGCTTCAGTCAACGTCGCATGCATAAGGAAACAACTTCCTTTGTTTTCTGGCATTCTTTATTTCTCACTTGGTCTCAAAGAAATGAGTACCAAAAAGTTCGTTCGCAGCGCGTCTTAGCAGAAAAAAAGACCACTTAAAGGTTAGACAAGCTAAAAGCCGGCGCGCGCCTGTGGTCTTTAAAAAATACTGAAAAAAATCGCAACCAAGTATTTGCCTAAAATATGCAAGGAAAGCTAAGAACCGTTGGATCCCACACGTAATGTATCCGAGGAAATGGAACTTTCCTCGGAGTAACTACCGTGTAGCCCATCATAAATGAATTTATTAATTTTACATTACGTATATGTCATAGCTGAGGCTCCCACCTCCGGAAACCCAGTTTACTGAATCAATTGGATTTTACGTTTCATGCATAGTTTTACCTGTCCAATACAGCCAGTTACGCTCAAACCGCTCTCCGTCATCCCCTTCAAAGACTTTATACACGCAAATGATGTATCCCGTAGCCATTGATAAAGGCTTCCGGCAGGCGGGTTGTAAAGGAGGGCGGGCTATGGTGGCTGCTTCTTCGTAGGTGTCAACTAAATGTTCGCTGAAATAGCGAATATTCTGCGGATCGAAACGCTCCAGCGAGGCTAACCGGGCAGTTTGTTGGAGTTCCTCCGCATTCGTGCCTTGCCGTTGCACTACTCCATAATTGATGAACGGGTACTCGGCTATAATACGTCAAAAATGGAAAGCAGAGAAAGAGAAAGGGTTTTAGATGAAGAAATCGACTCGTGCGAGCTATAGAATACTAGTTCCGACCTCGGTATGTGGTAAAGGAACATAAAAAAGTCAGGTTATGGGGGCCCATAGCGAGAACGATTACTGCGCGAACCAGTTGCCAGTAAAACGAAAAGGCATCTGTAGAATAATAGAACTACGGATAGGCAAGCGAGGGTCTAAATAATTCCCAGTGGGCTCATTCTGTTCTGAAATAAGTTAAGGGGCACATAAGAAACAAGTTTCCCCTTATCCCAGCTCAAAATTAATGAAACTATGAAGTAGGGGGGGGGGGGAGTTTGACTGTGGACGTGACGTATATGGAAGTCAATTAATCGAGACTTTCCCACATGAGCGATCAACGCGTGAACGAATGATCTTTGATTAAAACCAAAGTTATGACTGAAGTAGTGGTTAGCACGCGAAGCTAAAACTCCTAATTTATGCTAACGCAACTCAACGAGATTTAACTGATTCGTTTCGGTATTCTGTGACTCAGTCAGATAATGAAAGAGGGGAGAAAACAGTGTGGTACTTCAATCAATAAAATTAAAATTATACGAAAAAAACATCTGATAAAAAACAGTTTCATCTCATTTCGTCCACAATGCGATGAGGTAACGGCAAAATAACGACGTTGCTATTAGTGAGTACAGTCGCTAAGCGTGTTAAATTATAATAAAAGAGGGAATGGGTCGAATCCACATACTTTTCGCATAATTAGGCGCTCGCGTTCAAGTCTGTCAAGTCACGCATGGACGTAAAAACATGTTCAAATGCAACGCTAAGTAATGATAACATAGCTGTGTTTTCAAACTGACCTGCTGCTACACAGAAGCCGGTGAAATATGAATAAATAACAGGCCGTGTACTTAAGAATTAAATACAACGCGCAGGACGTAATCATAAAATGGAACATCAAGTAATTTTAATTGCCCTTTCACCAAATACAGATACCAGGGCCAATTCTGACACACGGAATTCAGCAATGATTAAAACTGATGAACTCGAGATATTTAAGGGCCATAAAAATCAATGCACCAGTAAATAACGTCACCTATTTTTGGAAAAAAAATGGGGAAAGAAAAGTTTACATGATAAAGTACCGTAACAATTTCGGCGTTGCTCCCTTTCACTAAAAAGTTTTTCCCCTCAAATTGTCCAGTTAAAGTACCAGAAAAACTTTGTAGCATAGTGAGTCCAGTACTTCTTGATCCTACTATGCTGTACTTAATTCTGTCGTTGATCTTATTGTTACTTTCCCCATCTTTAGGGCGTCGTCCGATGTGCGCTCTACTGTGAGCTACTGTTGTTTTTGCCGGTGGGCGGAGCTTAGCAGTTCCAACGTTCCAGTCTTTTGTTTACTTTGGCCTCAGTGCTACTTGGCTTTGTTTTTGGTACCCGCGCACTGTAAAAATCTCGAATTACTATCCGTAACACCCGCTAAATAAGACGTCTAATTCCGAGTTTTTATTTGTCTCATTACTGGTAATATCTTCGTGTACTTTTGAGAGCGAAGCATTAACTGGGAAGCAAATGATAGAAATATGGCAAGTACAAGCTCCTCCCTTAAGATTCGTAATAGTCTTGAGGTAGGACGCCATCACTAGAAAATTACGCGTCTGGAAAATAGGACAATAGGTCGAATACTCCGAAGAGCTTCGTTCGGCCTGTGTCGAGATAACTTGACTCAAAGACGCAAGGGCGAAGTTCACACTTGTGCTATAACGTGAAAGTTTTAATCCAGGTAAATCCCCCACAGACAGGTCGCTTAACGTGGTGGTGCTCTACATGGCGTTTTAGTGAATAAGGCCCCTTCGAGAGCATATATATTTTTTTGGAACAACAATGCACCCCTAATTACTTTTACCTGTAAAGTTTGTTGTACGTCACCGTAGGAAATAATTTCAGTGCGTAATTTAATTTACGGAACATGCACAGTACAGCCTCTTACTCTTCCCGTTGTCTATTCTTTTCCAAGAAAATGTCCGCTTAAATAACTAAACTCCAAACTATGCACTGAAATACGCTACGTAATAAACTTGCAAATTTGCGTAATTTCTTCAGGTTACGGCTTTTGAAGCACTGCTTATTGTTCGTGCCAAAAATTCTTAGAAATCTGGGATAGAATGAGTGGACTATTCCAAATCTTGCTGTTGCTACTTCAGCAATTATCTGTCCTTTTTTAAAATAAAAATTAAAAATTCATTTGGTGCCTCTTAAAAATCCAATTCTGGATTTTTCTTTTCAAGAATTTAGTCTGTAACTAATACCATGCCTTACAAGTGATTCCATCCCAGTGATGAAGGCACCTCACTTTGCACGACATGTGCTTTGGCGGGGGAGGGAGACTTCTAGGAATGTTAAAGTTAGAAACGTACAGAAAAAATAGGTATTTTTAACTTTATTTAATTAACCGTTAATCTAGAATTCCAACCCAAATATTTAAAGCCTTTAAAGAGCATCTGGCAACAACTCAAAAACACCCGCGGGTCGTTCACCATACAGTTCCACCTGCCAACATCAACTGGCTTTTCTTAGATCCCCACTGGCCGACTTTTGCCTTGAAAAATTACCCCAAATGCCCCCTAGAAGCAGTGTCCTTATCTTGTCAGAGGGCGTAAGTCCCTATTTCTTACCAACTACCCAGCACTTCAAGACTGGCTAACACGATTTCGTAAAGCGAATCTGGACACGGACAGCTATGACTCTTGTTTCTGGGCTAATAAGACAGAAGTAACAAGGAGAAAATGAGATTAGCTGGAAGTTTGTTGCCATGGAGTAGGTTTCTTCTAGCATGTCCATTCCAGGATTCCCCTGTGATTCTTACGAGAGCATACGAAAAAAAAGAACAAGGGACAGAAAAAGGGTAAATGACAGAAAAACCCATAAAGGGTGGTGGTGGTAGTGGGGAATGGAGGCAAATGCAACAGTATATAGTATAATTACCATCTTGTTCGATGCTAGCCAAAAGCATGCCATGAGCCCCGGGTCGCTCTCGCAAGACGTCAGCTAGCAATCCAACAGCCAAATTGCGTTGTAAGACGGGGGGACGGGCCAACGGCGACTCGAAAATGGGCTGGACTGACATGAGCGGCGACATGAGATGCAATAAAACCACGAGCTGGGGATCAGCCACTTCCATGACGTTCATCTCACTCCGGCCCGAATCTTGGGGCAGCTATATGGATATAAAACACACACACATACACAAGAGAAAGATGAGAAAAAGTTGAAGAAGCATAATTCGACACGAAGTGTACGTAAATACATTAGCGGCGTCTTAGAAAGAGCCAAGAACCCCGGGGGGAAAGATTCAATAATTCAAGACTCGAAGGGGTTGTGTGGAAGTTCCCGTAGCACCGTAATACGGTGCATCAAGGCAGGCGAACTTATTTGGCAGGCAATGAAAGTGCAAAAACGAGGCTCGAACTGACTCGCGAGTCACGTGACTCGAATTCTTCGTATAAATAGAAGCTCGCCGTCCAAGCGTACAAGTGGAAATAGGCCGATTGCACTTGCCAGATACTCTAAGGTTTCTTTGTGCTGTAGCCAAAACACGACTCACAAGCATATATTCTCCCCAAAATGACCCGACAGACGTAGTCACAAAATTGTTGTACCCATTTCCCAAGAACTGCATTAGACGCCACTTGTCATTACTTGCAAGGTTGCAGACAATTAAAGCTGTTTGAGACTGACAATTGCAAGAACTCTGAGCGTTAATGAGTTGATTAGTAAGGAATTTGACACGGTATATTACTTTCAAATGTAAGAGCGAAGAGGATTGTACTTAAAAACGCGTTCTTGACTTGTGCAACTTAAAAAAACGTTCTTGACTTATGCAACTTAAAACCATGTGTTCAGTCCTTTTTACATTGCTACCAGAAGAGAGCTTGTATTTTTGTTTTATTAGAAGGAAGTCTGTATTGTTTCCATTAAGAACTTAAACAGGAAATTCTTAAGAACTTAAACTTCTCTTTCCTTATAATTCAGCATCTGAGAAACTGTGCTACTTTTTGACCATTGTTGCACGACGTTTAGTTAGTGCTAGAGCACACAAAACGCTCCTAAAAGTGATCGTAGTTTAGAAACGCAGAAATGATCCTCGCGGTATTCTAATCAAGTTTGAAGATCTAAGTCGCGTTAATCCAACACACTAGTCGTTTTCTTTACACGCTTTGCACATGTATGCAAACAAATGAGATAAACAGATAATGTTACTTGTAATGTTTTGAGTAAATAATTGAAAATGCTGTCGAACCGTCTATAAGAGGCTTCTCCGAGAAGAGAGACCAGAGGAAATCGCAAATAAGAGGCTTGAGCTAAAGCACTGACCAAACGAATCGCATGTTCTACGGTGAACGAATCGCGTGTAAGGAAACGCCAATGTAACAGACATGTTTTCAGGATAATTTGCGTCTCATACGTCCGGGTTTGCTAATCCTGGACCTTCGATCTTATATACTCCCCAGTACGCTGCAAAATATGGGTCAAGGACAAGACCTGATTTACCCAGGCAAGTTTTGCGTGGCAAAGACGCATTTCATGCCCACGCAGTTCCTACGATGAGAACTTTTCATTGTTACGCAGTTGCATGTGCGCAGAATATACCTTGTTTCGGCGTAATTGTGTTATGGCTAGATAAGTATGTCGTAGAATATCAAGGTACGCAAAGGTGACGCAAAAAACAGTTCGTTGTTCTGAGAAGCAACTTCAAAATCAGAGTCCTTGACGACATTCGTTTAAAAGACATTTTCACCTAAGGATTCTTGCCTGGAACGGTTTAACAGTCGCTGATCGAGAATTTACCAGCAAGTGAAACATTTTTATAGGAAACTTTGTGGCCATACATGGTAGAAGTTTTACTGCACTGGTAAGTTAATTACGAGTACTCAAGAAAGTTTAGTAAAGAGAAAGTTAACTGTAAATTTTACAGTGGTGTTGTTACGCAGTGAAAATTATAAGACAGGAAGGTGCTCTCTTAACGATGTCGAAAGCAATTTTGAGTTTGCTTGTGCGGAACGCAAGATAAGTTGCCCATGGACACTGACAAGGTTTTCAAGAAACACTTTTCTACTTAGCTCGCACGTTCACGTGATTTTAATCTTTTAAGGCCTGGCTTTTACCCTTGTCGCAAAACTCGGAATCCCCTTGCAGTTGTATTGTAGATCTATTAATCAATATAGCCGATAGAATCCAGTGCAATCAGCTGTACGAATTAAAGGAAAAGAAAGTTACTGAAAGTACGCTGAATGTAAATACACTGAATCAGAAACATGTGCTAGTCGCAATATCAAATACAATTATGCTATAAATGAGATTCAGTTTGCTAATCGCGAGTTAACTACTATAAATAAACAACAACATGGAGTATACGACACCGGCAGTAGAAACAGTGAAAACTTACGCTGGTCTTTAAAAAAAGCAGAAATTAAAGGTGTACGGAAAAAGAAATCGTAACGGACAGCGAACGTAACCAAGTATCGGAGTACCTGTTTAGGTAGGGATGTTACTTAGTATAGAATCCTCTACTTTTCGCACTATGTCCGTCGCTTTGTTTGACCAAAATGCTTCTCAGAAAATTAAACGGCTTATAACGATACATAGTAGAACATTTGAGCTAAGATCTGGCCTACTCTTTGGCAAAATTCGTAAACGAAAGCGTATTGCCTAAGCTCACGAAACCCGTAATTTAACAAACTGAACACTGTAAAACTCAGAATATTAAGTCTAAGTTTCGCTTGCTAGGCTAAAAATTCTGAATCCCAATTAATTTTTTTGTCAACCTTAATTCGCCATCCTCAATAATTAATAATCCACAGTACGTGACTATTAATTAGAAATTGATCTGAAATCTGGTCACACAAAAAAACATGTTTGCAACCTGTAGTAGCTCTTGGAGAAAATAAAGCTTGCACGAAAGGACAAAAAGAACGGTCAGTCTTCCTGCAATACGGCAATGGCCGTTTAAATTGCCAAGGAAGATCAAACGGTGGTTTATTCAAGAACGCTTTATAGTTTTGTAATAGTTGACATAGTCCAAGTCTTCTGCTCTTGGGTTATTAGCAGTTCCTCAACTTTTTCTACAGCCATTCCAAATGAAACATTCTTTAGTACCGGCATCATAGTCGAACGTTGGCTCAGTGACTTTTTTTTCCTTTTAATATGGCTCATTTCTTTGAGTAAGGATTTCATAAGTTGGTGCTGCATTCGACGAAAAGAACCTCAACAGAAAGCACAGACTTGGATAACCAGTTTTCCAATTTGTTCTCGGTAAAAAAATATTTCCACGACCAACAGTTTTGTTATACAATACAAGCTCATTCGGGCAATATTTTTTTCTCAATTTCTAATACTGTTACCCAACTGGTAGAATAAACTCGAGTCTGGGCAGTCTATTAGCACAGGTGACGTTCACCACGCGAGAAAAGAAGAGAAGATTTTAAGCTTGCAGAGGAGGCCGTTACCATTAATTGAGCTTTATCAGCTTTCGCAATTTTATCAATGTTTCCAGGAATTTATTTCCATTTTTAACATACGTCACAGTCCTTGGGTCAAAACAAAATTTTCATTTTTACGGAGAAGTCCTCTACTATTTACCGAGCTTCATCAAACTTGGAATTTTATGACTAACAAGAAGAGTTGATAGCATTAGCCGTGATCAGACAAGCTGGCCGACCACGCTGATTACTTTACCGTGAACGTGATCGTTATTCATGAGCCGAATTGCGTAGCTCAATGAAGTCAATCTTGAAGGAGTCGTAAAAATTAATGAAATAATAAATTTTCTATCCATTACGATCCCTTTAATCTCACAAGGTCTAATGAACCGCCTGCGTACACGTTAACTTCCTCCATTACTCGATACCTCAATGACATTCTATTCGACTACGCCTTCGAATAAGTTCCTTAAGGGTTATAATTAAATCTTGTGGTAGTTTATAGAAAATTAGACGGTAGTTTCTCACGGCATGCAATTTTTTCTTTGGTCTGCGTTGAATTGGTCAAAAAAGGAGCTTAAAGTCACCGGTTGGATCGATTTAACACAAAAGAACCCTGCTTAGTGGAAGTAATGGTCAGCAATGGCACAATGCAGGTAACCCTGTTTAATGATAAATTAGCCTGTGTCTGGATGCTCTTCCTTAGCCTTAGTCATTACGTTATTAAATGTATCACATATTCGTCTAGCGTGGAGCTCCAAGTTATGTGCACCGAACGGTCCCAGAGCCCGGGAACAACTACTGTTCTATTTTTTATACATTCCCCCCCCCCTTCCTCTTTTTCTGATGTGGGTTCTTCAACAAAGTGTACTGGCAACCCAAGGGAAGCTCCTCTGGAAGCGCTGTAGCCAGTACACTATAAACAGGAGGAAGATCAATATGTTTTTGGTGGGTTGGTTGCATTTATTCTCGCTCTGCGAGGGCAACCTAATGTTCTGTATAGGAAACGACACTCGCCATACATTTCAAGTCTCCTATTGTAGGCTCTATTAAGTCTGGGGAAGGAAGGATCGTTGCTTTTTCTTTATTTAGAGTACAACTTTCTGTTCCGATCTTCTTCCTGTCGCCCCTTTCTATACCGCCTCGACCTGGACCAGCAACTTTATAAGTTTTTGAGTTACTAAGCTCCTGCGGGACCCGTAAGTCAGTCCTGTACTTCTAAACTATATATACACACACAGAAAGAAATGAATAAAAACTTTAGCAGTCCAATTTAGGAGTTTGAGTTTGTTCTGTGTTAGTATGACGTCAAGAACCCTGGCTTGCTTTGGAGTCTGGTCTGGCCGCTTGGCCCATATCAATATCATGGGCCCCATATTCATGTGCTACGCATTGACCTTTTCCGGTAGCTACTTCATATGCAGTCGCGCTCTCCTCATTTATTGGAAGCTTTCGCAAAAAAAACGACATGGAAAAAAGTCTGAAACACGAGCTTTAAGTCGGTCAAGAGGCAGAAATAGGAATTTTCCGCTCAACCATACACAGTCCCAAGCACTTCCTTAAAAAGTCTCCAAAGATGGGAAGATAAGTGTGATCGTTTTATGCCTACGGGTAGCAAATCTAGTCGGCAGTTCTTGCCGGCAGTTTGTCTATAGTAAATAAAACGCTCGTAAGAGTGTTTCTCATAAAAAAGGGGGGTCCTTGGGGCTTACAATATGTGACGCTTTTATGCAGACTGCGTTCAAGGTTTTAATTACGCCGAGGAGTGTAAAGTTTTTGGGCCTCGCCCGTTTTGGAGTAATGGTGGCCAATTACGTTGCACTAATGAACACAAACGCGAACAAAAGAATCGTGACGGATTCGTAGGACAGTGAAGTCGCGATTTACGCGAGAACCTCTTAACTACAAGTTTCCCGTTCCCACATAGGCTAAATGTAAGAGCACAGAACGAGGATATTTACAATTATGGCGAAACCCTTATGTAAGAGACATTGATAATGTCGTCGAGAAAGTTTCTCACGCAAGAATTTATATTAAAACTAAGCTGTCAAGGTATGAAACCTATCGTTCGGTACCCAATGCCTCTTGTAAACGACGTTCGCTTACACTCAAGTTTACTTGATAGAAGCGCATGTAATAGCTAATGTGACGTGGAATTAAGAAAGCGACGGTCGTTTCAACAGTAATTGTTGAATTGCGACATGTACTGACGCGTACATCCTTTTTCTACTAATCGTTGATGAGGTTTCTGGTTGCGTAAGTGAAAAAGTAAAAAATTTCGAAATATGTATGTATTTGAAAGATCCAGAAGACCCATCTGTAAAACGTATTGCCAACGAGTGTTTGAGAAACCTTCATCGGTTTTTCCACACTAGCGGCACATATGCAGAAATGCACTTGCGTTTGTCTCGCACGCTTTCTGATTTTCTGAGCGCTGTTGTTAGGAGCACAATCTCTTAGGCTAAAAATGCGTAAGTGACTTTGTCAGTAAATGTCTCCGAATTACTCACACAGTTTTATTAACCTCCGTGACCAATCACCGTGCTCGATCAAGGGAATAAAGCTTGGAATGACAGTTATGCCCATTCACCGGCTAGCCTGGCGCCTCTTGCGGCAAAAGCGTAGACACGATAGGACAAGGTTGCGGCAATGCAGGATTTCCGCTGAATTCTCGTTGGATTTCATACATTCGGTTCAAATGTAATACATTCGTAATCAGTATATTGTATTATGTACTGTATACTGTTTCATGATTCGTGTTTCGTTTAAATTGCTGAACTATAAAACTCTTCTATATCGCGTTGAATTTTCTATGTTAAGTTGTTTTGTTTTTCTTCGCAAAACCCCCATTTCGAAATTCTTCCTTAACTGTGTCTAGGTGAGGTTTTCTTTTTGAGCTCAATAAATCAAAGTGCCAAAGTCAGAATAGACTACCATAAGCATCCTCGTGGCTGTTTAATATGCTGCCATGCCACTATAAAAAATTTGTCTCAACTAGTTTTCTTCGTGTGTTGAAAAATTTCAAGCCAACTTTCGTTAACGTTCGTAACTTTCTTTCACAAACATTTTTACAGTCCCTCTCCTCGCTCACAAATTGCTTCAAACAAGAAAGACCAGAAGAAAGAAATGTGGAAGATACGGTTGAACGAAAATAAGACTGGCTCTCAAGATGGAACTTTTGACAAGCAACAGTTCTCTCGTTAAAGCTTGAAAACGGTGTTCGACAGCCAAGCAAGCAGCAGCGAGCCAAAGAAAAAAAAATCGACAATGAAAATAACGCGCTAGGTCAACTGTGTCATTTCAGTCATACTATGAAAATTGAAAGAAAGAAAAAAACGCTAGAAGAGAAAAAAAGCTTTTCTCTTCTTGTATCGGTTCTTTGTTGTTCAAATCGAAAAAGCAGAAAAATTTTATGGGATGATTTACTTACGGAAACGCCTTCAGGAAGGAACCGATTGACGTTGTACACGGGGATAATGAAGCAATCCCGACTTACGTGGTTTAGATTGACATCTTCCGGCTCGACGGAAGATAAGTCCGAGTCGCCGAGCCGGCTGCACAGGGAAGAATCGCGCTTACTGCGATGGAGTTTGCTGCTCAAAGGCGGGTACGTGTGTTGCGTATCAAAATCATCGTCTTCCGTCACGGAATTGGCTGTATGGTTTCGATTTCGACTCCCACCCCCGCTACTGCTTCGGGATTCTGTACTCCGGCCCCGGTCGGGACTCACTCGCTTGCTAACTAACGACGAAGAACGAGGAACCGGCAGTCGACAACTGTCGTTTTCTTTGTTGGATAAGCTCCGGTCCCGGGAGGGTCGTCCAGCGCTTCGTGTAAGCGAGCCTGTGTTATTAGCATTATCCAGTTTGCCCGTTCCGCTGCTCGTACTGCGTTGTTGCTGATCCTCCCGGTCGCTACCGTGGCCGCTGGGACTACGGCGACCGAAACTCACTTGCTTCCCCGTACGTCCTCCACTACCGGTCACCAAGGTTCCACGAATGTTTCCCAAACCCGAGACGCTGAGACACACTTCAGTGTCGTAGAGTCCACTCCTTACCGAACGCGTCCCACCGGCTAAAACGGCTTCCGTGACACCGAACAAATCATTCCTCACTTTATTGTTCCGCGCTGCGGAAGCTCCAGCACTGTTGCTGTCCAATTTTCGAGCTGGTCCGGACGCGGTGGCTCTGTGAAGCGAACCCGTGCCCGAGCCCCGGTCGTGCTCTTCGTAATCCAAGTGTGGATTCCGCGAACCCCCTCCTCCGCCCCCACCAGTACCACCACCACCTGCACTACCTCCTCCACCTGCTCCCCCTCCGCCGGTGTGTAAGTCCATAAGAAGGTGCGTCCGGAGGTTGGAAGAATGATGTGGCTGTGAATTCATGTTGTGCTGACTGTCGTTCATCCCCGAGTTAAAATTGGGTGGAAAATTGGCGGTCGTTGTGGCGGTTGAGGAGGACGACTGAGGAGCAGGTTGGAGCGAACCACCAGGAATGATAAGGGTCGTTGTAGGTCTGGCGCTCGGAATGCCTGACAGACTACTGGAGGGCAAGGGCAGTCCGGCGCCACCTGTGAACCACTGTCGACTGGCTGGACCGAAACTACCGATAGCGCCGACTCCCTGTACACAGCTACTCGTGCCGTCAATGCCTCCCGAGCGCACGTGACGAGTCGTCGTGGAGGACATGCCTGCATCCCGCTCGCCCCGCAAATTTTTAAAGTACATCAAATTCATTTTCAATTTTTTTTTTGCCTATGGCGACTGCTATTTTAGGAGGGAATTCCCCAGCAATACGACTGCAACCACGCGATAGCGCTGTTATCACTCAGGCCACAAATTACGAACGGGGCGTTGTTCAATATCCTGAGTTGCTATATACTAAAAAAAAGTAAACATTAGAAAAAGCGAAAATGTAAAACGCAATTAGATTCTGAAGGTCAGGCAAGCCAAACGAAAATAAAAAGGCTACTTCTCTTCTCTTTCTGGGAAGCTAAAAATAGAGTTGTGTCTAAATTCGTACAAAATAACTCTGTCTGCCCTCTAGTGGGACTGGTATGAACTTTTGGCAATGCACGGGAGTGTGAGAAAACGACTTGAGTGGTTCTTTTCATTGATTTGTGGGCAATTGGCTCTTCCAGCACCCAACGCTCATAGTTTTTTGAACAGCCACTAGATGGCGTATGCTACATGACACGTGGTCTCACTCCCGTCCCCTTTTTTTTTAACGTATTTCACCGATTTATTCAGCTATTTATTTTTTTGTCAATATCCAACGGTAAGACTTGAACGCTGGATCAAGACAGAAGACAGATTCGTTGTACTAGACAAAGAAAGCGGCAAAAAGGAGAAAGATGGATTAGTTCCCATTGATTACCCTTCAAATAAAAAACAAGTTTGGTTATCTGGGCAACAGTATTACTGTGCACATAGCTTCATTAAGTAGTCATTATGTGGCTGTGTAGACTTTACATTAGCTAAGCTTCACCTGAAACGTATTTTCTAGTTACTGTATATGAAATATTTCCGGGCATTGTCAGCTTATGTATCGTTTTTTACCCTCACAAGAAGGTTTGACGTAGCTTTAAGAAGCGTACAAAAAAAGAAGTTCTGTTATCTTTTCTTCCTATAAACAAAGGACATTTAAAAGCAATATTATGGAAAGTAGAATGTGGAGAAAAGAGAAGGGAAAGCAGTACAAGCGTTACGAGAACAATAGCGACGGGTGACATGCTTCTTTCAGGCAAAGAAAGAATAGCACTAGACCAAAAAAGAAGTAACAGAAAGGACGAGCAGAAGAAACTGCCAATGTGTAAGTTCCCATGCCTTTCAGTGTAAGGTTTCGCGGGAAGAGCACGAGCCTTGTGCCAATATCAAACGCTGCTGTCCTTTCAATACAGAATACTTATTACAACAACCTTTTGCATTCTTCCGATGGGTGTTCAACTATGGAAGGGAGCAGATCCAGTTGATATATGATACATGTGATCTCTCGAGCGGATTAATAAACAATTTGGACATAATGCTAGTTTGAAGAAAGTAAGCAAACTTTGATATTATGCACACTATCAGATTGCTCGTCCGCATCGGTTTTTTTGCGCTGTTGTAGCTAGTGAAGACAGGGTGCAAATGTATTTTATAAGTGGAGAGAAATAACTATTGTTACAACTTCTTTGTTTCTGATATGAAATGACATTTGTAAGCTTTTACCTGTTCGTTAACTTGCGCGACAGTCACATTAACGAAAGTAACGAAATGCCACAAACTGATTTTTTTACGTAATATTGATTTTAAAAAGATAAAAATGTCCCGGAAAATTCAGTGTTCTTTATACACGTAACCATATTTATTTGCTCTGGCGAGTACGTCGAAACTGGGATTATGCGTACCAAGGAGACAAAGCGCACTCAGCGATTTTTCTTATAAAAGGTTGAGATCCCCCTCTTGTGTATTACGTGAAGTTACCCGAGCATAAAACTAATTCCTCGCGCTACGTCAATTTTACCCACGGAAATTAACCGGTTTTACCCTCGATTTCTCCATGGATTCCCCCACACTTTTGATTCGAATTTACTTTGTTTACACGAGTTTCAATAGCTAACTTTGCTTCGTGTGCTAAGCTCGATTTTACCATTGATTTGCTTCCGATTTTGCCATTACATTTATACTCCACTTTAACGTGGAATGTATTGTAGGCTACTTCCGATTCATGCGACTGTTTTGTGCAAAACTTAAACACAACGTGCCAACATCAGTTTTCACCTAGAATTTACCCATGCTTTTGTCTTCAAACTTACACTTCATTTAAACAAGTTTAGCCTTATTTCTTGTCCTAACCTTGACTTTACCTTGGAAATTGTACTCGATTTTGCCCTGGAGCCTATCGAAACGTTTGACCAGAAATTTACGTTTGATTTATTCCATTTTTATGGTATAATCCATGCGCGGTAAAATCTCGCGAAAGCGAACACTATAAGTGAAAAAAAAAATTTGTATGTTCGAAGTTCGCTGGTGTCCGAAACAGCTTTGAACTTAAAAAAGTAAATAATAATTAAAAATGTATAATTTCGATATGTGCTTTGCGTTCTTTAATGTCAACCAAGGACCCCCACGAAAATTCTGGGGCGTTGGACCCCATATTATACCGATTATTGGAGAAAATTTTATAATCGCCTTAACGTCTTGTTCAAAGTTCTGTTAAACTGTGCAAAAATGAAATCCAGGGTTTAGTCCTGATATCAGTTATTACACATTTAAGGCCACAGTATAAAGGTTACACAGGAGGATAACAGGGCTATCTCCCAATGTAAAGGTTTTGCTGCAATTTTCTCGGTCTCAGGAGTAGCCTATATGGTGGGTACACGCGAAGATAGGAGGGTATGGATTCGCAAACTTACCCATTGTACCCACAAGTCGGCATTCCTAATCTACTAGGAAAAAGTTTCACAAAGGGAACACAATATTCCAAGAAAGGGCGACCTTTCTCCCTGATCTTTCACTTTCTACCAGGTCATTTCCCTGAGCTTTCTTCCTCTGTAATGAAAATCATATAAATATGGTGTCTTCACATTAGGACTGGCAACGGCTCGGCACACTATCTTTCTGAGCCGAGCTTTGAGCCGGTACCCTTGAGCTGAGCCGAGCCGATACATATTTTTACATTTTTCTATTCTTTTATACTTCCATTATTTATTTTTACTTTTTTCAGTATTTGTTTTTTCGAAAATTTTTCTTTTGGGAGTACTGTTTAGCTTAGCTTGAATTGTCAAAAGTAGTGGTTACACAAGAGAGCAACAAATATTAAGTGTCACCTTGGTTACACGATCAACTGTGTTTAAGGCCTTGGGTTATTGGAAGCCACTTTAAACGATCAGCGTTTTCAGGCATTTTAAACAAAATTGCGTAGCCTACATACTGAATTGAAACGATTTTTGCTTCATTTTTACCAGAAATGGCTAGTCAAAACTAGCGCTAAGAAACTTCATAGGGGATTCCTGAGCCACCTTCAGATGTTGTTCTGAACCTTAGTTCGGTTGTAGTAGGGCTGAAAAAAGGCTCGGCTCAAGCCGAGCCGAGCCAAGCCGAGCTGAGCCGACATCGGCTCGGCTTGACATCGACCGGCTTGGCTCGGCTTGGCTTGACATGTGTCGGCTTCGGCTCGGTTCGGTTTGACAATGATCGGCTCGGCTCGGCTTGACAAGGACCGGCTCGGCTCGGCTTTGATAAAGACCGGTTTTCAGTCATTTTGAGTTGACAGCCAACTTTTACCGGTTTTGATCAGGGTAATTTTGTAACCATAGAAACGAAAGGTAAAGGAAGAGAAAAGGGTGAAACGGTGAAAGACTACAGTGAATGTTAATCCTATCCTATCTTGTATTGGGTAACATTTAACTATAACGAAATAATAAAGTGAAAGGTCGGAATTGGAAGCTTTAAGGAAGTGTTCTTAATAAGAAAATATGAAAAATAATTAAAAAAGTCCTATAATCAAGGATTAGACAATAAATTTTACTGCGCACTCTTTCTCTTCAATTGGGGTTTTCGTTATACAGTATATGATTTTCTCTTACAAGCGGTTCTCTCTTACTAGCGGTTTCCGCGTAATGCGTGTTTCTCTTACAAGCGGTTTCCACTTACATAGACTATTTGTATTATATATCGCTACGCTACGGTTGTCTTTCTGCTTTCGGCTCGGCTTAAGGGTACCGGCTTACGGCTCGGCTCGGCTTGGAAATTTTCAAGCCGAGCCGAGCGAAGCCGAGCCGTTTTCAGCCCTAGGTTGTAGCGTCATCGGTAAACAAAAAGTTGCGTTCCCCTTGTGCTTTTTTTGTTTACTTTCTACCTCATGACGTCGCTACTGTTCGCTATGCCGTCAGAAAATATATTGTTTCAGTACCCAGAGGAACATGAGTATTTCTTCACTATCCGCGAAATTTTTGACAGCAGGCTTCGTTACATCGGACGCTGCCTTTCTACATCTGCATAGGTGTTCCGCCATGACCTGTGGACCTTGTCCATATTAACCGACCGGTCGCTGTAATCAGGCTTAGGTGCAGCGAAATTCTAGTGTACAACCTTGTAATTCTGTAAGTATAATGTGCTATTTTTTCTGTAATTCACCTCCCTTTATATTAATTCTCCATGGAAAAATGCATTCTCAAAATTCGAGACGTAATTGTACAAGGGAAAGCCTCTTCAGAGACTTATTCGTCGCGTAAGCCGAGACTTCGCTTAGAACCGAAACAGTAAACGAGAGAAGAGAAAGTTTATAACAAAGGAACACGAATGGAAGCACTCAAAGCCTCAAAACTTTCGTGAATACGTCAAGAACCAGATTCAGATCAAGACATAAATCCCCGTGGAGGCCCTGGCTTCAAACCCTTGTCAGCTTTTTCCTCTTTCAGTTTGCGTGAACAGCACAGCGACCTCTTCCTTGCAGATGACAGACGACGCGAATCTACCTAACTTGATTATTACAATGCTGGCAAGCTTTCTCCCTTTCCATGAACATACATGAAACTTGTGCACATAAGGGGTTTTTGCGGGTAGAACGTGCTTTGTCACTCGATGTGCAGTTTCCTTGACGAAGTCACGCGTCCAGTTTGAGATCCTTCATGACACTCTCATCCCTCTTCTTAATACCTTGCCTGGTCCGATACTCCTCGATCCAAACCAGTCAGCCACCATTCAAGGATGAGGTTAATTTCTGCCCCACTTCGCCTGACTATCTCTCTCCAAAAGCCGAGAAGACAATCTTCATTTGTTCTTCAAGCTTTCCCTATTCTCTTCCACTCTTTAACTTCTCTCCACACAAAATGCATCTCGGGGGAGAAAAACAGCTTTGCACACCGGAATGGCTATTCGCATTCTTGAGGGGGCGAAGAGCTATTGATTTTACAATAGGGTTTCCACTCCTCCATCGTTCAGCCCCGCTTCTGTCCGAGGTTCGTCTTTTTTCATTTCTCCAACTATTTTCTTGTCTTTCTTCCTGATAAATTTGTCCTACTATGTCCCAGAATGAAAAGGGAAAAAATATTTTATAAGCGGTTGGCTAAATGCACACAGTCCCTCGAATGGTCCTTACATTCATAAGTCAGTCAAAATATGAGACAAGCGAGCCCTTTAACGTTCGGGACTTTTCAGTATTTTAGCCGGCCACGTACATAACACTGTCGGAGGGAACGTTTCTGACATGGCGTTGTCTTTGGCTGCAATGAAATGTTCGGAGACAAAACAAAGGTTTCTGTATCTATGCCAGTGCTCAAGAAAGGACGGTTACATGAGATTTGTTCTTCCAGAATTCCATTAAATTAAATCTGCGCGACTGTGAGAGCTTAAGAATTCTCAAAAGGTGAAGGACGAAAAAATGAGCTTGCGAAATGATAACGACCTATACTCTTGGCAGTGAGGGTATTACCGACATTTCGTGACAACAGTCAACACCGCGGCAACGAGCTAAGTCACATTGGTTCTAAAAAAATATATGATAGTGAAATTAAGCCGATATCAAATACGAAATTTGGTGTTCAACATTATAGTTGAATTCAATTCAGTTATTCAATATAGCCAAACATTTGAGATGTGGAACCAATGGGAAATTATACTTTGTAAAACCTACGTGTTACAAATAACTACAAATGGGCTTAACTAAAATGCACTTTTTTTGAATGAAGCAAGTAAAACAAAATTTATTTCGGGCGAAGATTTGTCTTGGATACGATGGGCTATTTTGGTAAGCCCAAGTGCAGTTTCACAGTGTGAATGTGAAAAGAACAAGAAGCAAGGACAGAATGACACTGTGGCTTGCTGTCGAGTTGAATCTGTGGCAAAAATAAATCTTAAAAAGTTTCAGCTTTTGCTCTTTTGGCACTAGATTTGTCTACAGTACTGCTCTCTTGGTCCACTGGTCGCCTGAAGGTCTCTAAAACGTTCTGTGCCAGTAATTCGTCATGTTCCTATCCTATTTACGGCCCCTTGGGCTGAAAAGAAATGCTGCCTGTAGCACTTTCTTTCTGTTCTCCGAAGAAGGTAAATACTGGCCAGGGTAAATAATGAAAAGTGAGAAAAAAACAGAAGCAGGGATAGATTAATGAACCATTTGTCCTGAAAGAAGCACCCAAAAAGGCGCTTGACATACACGTTTGAAATTTCGCCCCCCGTCCCCACACAAAATTCCTTGGGAATAAATCAATAGAAGCTTCCAGGGTCTTTCCGAACCTTTTTCTCAACTTTTAGGGTTTTAAAGACAGCGCCCAAGTGGCCCTAAATGTTAGGAACGAGCAAGGCGTGTATCGTAATAAAACGAGTCCCTCAGTGCAATGTTTGATTTTTCGTGATACAATAATGAGCCTACGGAAAATAAATGTAGAAATCAGAAAAAAAGAGAAGAAAGGCACAGAAAGAACCAGAAAGTAAATTTTCTTCCAAGTCAGACAGACAAAAAACTTTCGAGACTGCCAGCAATATATACCATTAGTTTAGCTTGTGTTGCGGCTACATAGACATAAGAAGGTAATTTGCACAAAAGTTGTATAAACCGACCAACATTCCATAAATCCTTCGGCAACTTTTCAGTTCCTCAACGTTCGGCGCAGGGTTAGAAAATGTACGCAAGTTGTGCATTTCAAAGTTTGGGTAACCAAACTTTGTGGTAGCAATGTTTATCCACCAACATACCCTGACAGACTAAAGCGACTCCTATTATTTGCCGTAGGGCTTAAACGTACACAGTCAATGTCAACCCATATTGCTAGGGTGAAGAGACAAGTTTTTGGGGTGGATTGAGACTCATATTACAACATAAACATGGACGTAAGCAACATGGAGGATTTGTAAGCTGTAATGTCAACCAAGACCGCATTTTTTTCTCGTTTATGACAAGTTTAGTTAAAGGTTGCACAAGTGGAATACTGATATACGCTCGGATGCCAAAAACAACGTAAAGGATTTTTAAACTTAATAGTCACTTAGCCAAATTCTATTATTATACAAAAACCAGTTTCGAAAGAGCAGAAACAGCTAAGACCCACACTGTAAAAAAACTTGTAAATTTACAATTGCAGCAAAATTATATAAAGACTTTACTGTAAAAATACTTTAAGTTTACTGTAAAAATATTTTTGAAATGTTTTTGTACAACAAATTGGTGGTAAAAAAATCAGTTTTGTAAGTACTTTTACAGTGAAGTCCTTGTATAATTCTGCTGCACAACGAATCATTGTAAATTCACAAAATAATTTTTTACAGTGCATATATAAGACACTTCAATGCCCAATCACATTTTTGATCAGGGTTTTATTGTAAGATTGTTTTTTCTATACCTCGCAAACGTGTGTTAACAAAATTCTTATATAACTGTCCCTTTTATCAGGGTAGTTACACAATGAAACCCGAATGCAAGAGAAACGACTCATACGTGAAAGTTGAATAGAAATTACGCGACCGTGTCTTCTCTGTGGCCTTGTCACTTCTCTTACTGAGGGGTGCACATGTATACATCTGAGGAAGTCTCCTGTTCTAGAAGCAATTTTCTCTTGTAAACGATTCCCTGGACCTTCTTTCATTTCTTTTTATTATAGAAAACCGCCTACTAGGCATCTTGAGCGCCTTATAAGCAGTTCCCCTTATGTAGACTACGTGAGTCTTTTATATAACCGGGTTCACTAAAGTGCAGAAGAACGTCGTAATACGAAGAAGATACGTTCCGAAAAAGCATTGTTCTACACATGAGATGTGTTAAATAAATTCCCTAAAAAATCTAAACGAGTAGACACCCGTGGATAGTTCCTTATACCAAATAAAGCTCGTTGTTTGTAAAGGGCAAGGAATATAACGATTCCAACTGACTTGTTATTAAAACAGCCCTAACATTCGCTAACAGAGGAAATAAAATACTGCGTACTGTTGTTGGCAAACAAATACCGTATATAAAAAAATATGCAAGTTAAAAACTAGTGAATGGAAAACTAGTACAGCAGAAAACTAGCAGACCTCTGTTTATACGAGGAATCTGTTCGTCAAGAGCCCGCGTAGAGCAGAATTTCGCGTTAATTCGGACTGACTAACCCGAAAGAATGCACGTAAATTGGCGGGAATGTGCTCCGAAGGTCCCTAATGTGGCAACATAGTGAATGAAACTTTTAATTAAACATGTCTCTTCTATTACACTTTCAACACGTTTCGCTTCTGTATATGGGTGATCTAATTGGCAAAGGTTCAACGGCTCATTTGGACAGGAAACCTATCTAAAATAGCTTTGACTTTTCTGCCTCATTATATTTTCCCACTATCACTTGATATGCGGAAATGTGCTGCTGCATATTTTCCACGATTTTTTTTCCTGGAATTTCAAGACACACTGCAAATGGCTTTTATTCTTTTAAATTTTTATGTAATTATAAAAATAGTACTGTAGTTAGATGATACGCTCTGTCTTTCTATAATTGTGTTTTAAGAAGTGTTTCTATTACTGTGTTTGAATTACTCTCGAACTTTATAAGACACGCAAACAAGTCAGGTTCTGTGCAAGAGAATGAAATCAAAAGGGATATTTATTATCCTCTTCATTTGCTAATACGTCGTCGCCATGTGGTAAAAGCCAAACATAAGCGACCAGTTACTTTCGAGGCAAATTTCTGCAGAATTCTTTCGTAGTACTTGAAAATGGGAAAAAAAATCTATTAACTCATTACGTCGCATCATGTTATTTCAAGGTAGAAATAGAATGCGCAGCTAGAATCAGATATCTTCAGGCTTCATTTTGCGAAAAATCTCGTATATTCGATCCTACTCTTGAAAATGGAAACAAGAGTCTGCTAAGCTAAAACAAACACGTCATCCTCAACACCACACAATCCGTCAATTTCAAATTTTAACGCTTCGTGTTATGAATAATATTCCTGTCACGCCAATATTTCAGTTTGCGAAGCACATTGTGACCCGCTGTCATGAAAACTATCAAGCCATCTACTAAAAGAGAAAGCTTGCATGATTCTAAGTGTAACTTGGCAAACGCACATTTCAAGTCATAAAGAGTGCGTTTGACTACACTCGAGCTTGAAGCTTTGCGTGGTAGCGGCTTATCAGTAAATTGACGATAACGCTGGAGCAGACACACGCTTAGAACCTTAATACGAGTCTCTCATGCAAATCGTCGGATATCTATTTCTTTTGAAAATACCCACAGGGACTTAGCAAATTGGTACCCTCCTGGTACTCCAGTTTCGACTTATTCACTTTTACCTTCCTGCCGCAGTGGTTACAAACTTAACAGTACGGCTGCTCACAAAGTCTTCTTCAAACATCTCTCCACACGAGTTTCGCATGCCAACGTTATTTACCTTTCGCTCGTAAGAACTTTTGCTCACTAACTGTTCTCAAGAACGAACAAAGAAAAAAAACTTCACGACAGTAAGCCGGAAAAATCCAACATATTAAATGCAAAAATTATTTACTTCATTTAGCGTCAAAACTTTGCTCGGCAACACTTCCGTTAGGCGATTGCCAATGGCAGGACACAGTACCACTTAACGAGCTTAACAAGAAAATTTGGTGACGGCAAAGTATAACACATGTTATACGTTCGTCAAGTAAAACATTCCAAACACGCGTTCAGAGAGATATTGTCCGACGAGTGGTTCTTATGGGGGAGGATCAGGAGCCAAAAAATCCTTTTTGGCCTGCTTTACATTCTTGAACTCGACACTCTACTTTGTTCTCACGGCATGTATGCGCTCCATTTATAATTTGGACCTTGGAATGGCAAGGTTTGCTAAAAACGGGAAGACACAACAGAAGCACTGGGATCTGTGCAACTTCAGCCACTCAAGTTCTGGGGCTTTCTGCAGAAGAAAACAGCTGCATTTAAAAACGGTCTATCTGGATAATCTCAAGTCGCTCGTCACCCAAACTTGGGTTCTCTTTGACGGAGCGTCCCAGACTAGGAAATCTGTGAGCAGTAGCTCTTCTCCACTTGCCCTACCAACCACGACCATAACGAGAGGACGTCCCGGCGAAAACGAAACTTCCTCCACGAGACGACAGGAACGCCCTAGTGGAAGTAATGCCGAGAGCGAGAGTGTGTCTCTCGATGTGTGTGTGTCGTGTGTGTTGTGTGTACTCGGTTCTTGCGCCGTGCTTGCGACCAGCTCATTTCGACCCGGGTATTCGTTCGAACCCAGCGCGGAGAGAAAATCCCCGATAAAAGCCAAGGGGATTCCGATAGTTCTTTGAAGGCTTGCTTATAACACCGGGGAATATGGCTTTCATACATAACATTCAATTCTAAAGCCTATCGTCGCCTTGCCTCCGGATAAAATAGAAGCCTTTCAACGTCCAGGGAAATAGCTGAATATTTTTTTAGCAACTGAGCTTCCTGTATTGTCAGAAAAGCTTGCTTTTGTGTTTTTCAATCGAACGCATTTATTTTTTAAAAATAATAATAACATTCCCACTCGCTCGCTGGGGTAGACAACAAATCTTAAGTGTGCGATTGATTCAACTAAAGTGTCCTAGGTTTCGATTAGAGTGGCACAAGAAAAGGTTAACTCGCTCAAAATAGACAACGAGAAATTTATGGGCCGTTAGAAAAATTAGAGTTCCTATTTTTACGACTAGAGTAGTGTGCGGTGCCCAGAAAGGTTTCCAGAAACACACGAGAGTCAGGGCCAAGTGGTTGTGCATCATCGATGGAGTTTCGTTTCGTCCCACAGCGGCTCTTCACGGTCAGGGAAACTATTTTTGTCAGGGTGCTGCTTTTCTTCTTATCACCGCAGTTCAAACCTGTGGTAGGAAAGTGGAAAAGAGAGAGACGTTTTGAGCTTTTGGCATCCGTCTTTGCAACCAAAATCTTGGGTTCTTACTTTGACCGAAACGGAAAGCAGACAAGGTTTAACTTTGTTATAAAGACAGATCGGTCGCCTTTGTTTAAAACGGTATAACTGCAGCGATTGTGCGGTTAGTATCGGCCCGACATAGTTCACGGGAACAATGAAAGTCTAGTAATTGGCTTTTAACCAAACGCTGCCTTTCTCTCATACGAGCTTGAACGACAGCTTTAGCACGCAGTACAAAGCTGTTATGTCTCATTCGAGGAACTTGCTGCATGGATTTACGGGTTCTATGCAATGCACAGAGTCTTTGGGCAACGGACTATCACTACGAACGCATGAAATACGTATTTGCACGTCGTTCCTGTTTATGCATTTCTGCCCCAAGCTACTACTGGTACATCTCTTGGCCAATACTCTGGAAACTTTATGCTCTAAGAACCAAAACTTCGTGGTATTAGGGAACAATGATTTATAGAAATATGCCAAAATCTGAATAAAATTTTTAGTACGTGATCATGAGAGTTAAATTGGAATATTGAGAACATATGAACTTATCGCATATAGATTATACTTTACTATAGAAGCGCTCGCGAGTACTTAATTTTTTATTGATGCACACGTAGGCTTGGTCTTTGCTGGGAAAAGGCATTTCCATAGGAACTATGAATAATTAAAGGTAATTTTAGGTGTTCTATGGTAAAAAGACGTTTACGTAAGGGTTAGTACACCCATTTCTACGAGACAATTACTTGGCAATAGCAACTATCTCACAGTCTAATATGTAACGTTTATATAAAAGCTAATTTCCGGGGTTACATGTGCTATTAACAGTCATTTTCTCATCATACGTGTGTACAAAATAGGGTGCAACCGAACATAAATAAAACCAGGGTGTCGGAATATCCTAGCTGATGTCTTTTTTCAGTCCCTACGCGCCTATACTGATAAGAGAAAAATGCTTCCGTGGAAGTAATTTTCATTGCTCAAGATTTACTTCTAATCGATCTGTAAGCCACTTCAAGTAGGACTTGAACTTTAATTTTTATGTAATCTGCAATGCACAATTTTCGATTTATTTTAGAATGACCCAATATAGCCTGCTAATACTAAACCCGAATGAAACTGCCTGAATGCGTACCCCAACGCCTCAAACGACCCGCGGCCCCCACGGTGGATAGGTATTATATCATTAGATGTAGACTGCATGCAACTAATTGGATGCACTACAGGAAACTAGTTAAAACTGTCGTTATATAACACTGAAAACGGCGGTTTTAATATTAGTCATTTAAAATAAGTTTAAAATAAGGATAATGAACTGTGCTATAAACTTTTCATTGTTAAGTGCAGTGCTTCGCATGCAATATGCACGGCAAGTATTCCGAGGTGTTAAAAATGAACTACAACGAACACAATGATAAGAACACCCTCTGTATCCGTTTTAACGAACATTCTACCATAGTCCCCTTGTTCGCAACTGTCAATCATAGCAAAGCCGACTGTGCATAAAACGTGCTTATATGTAGCGTGGTAAAGAAAGAACATGATGTAACCGCCAATAGGCTATGCCAACGATGGATTTTTTTTCTAAAGAAAGCGCTTGAGGATAAAACTTCCATGGGGAAGGTACAGAAGAAACACGCACGAAAATTTCAAGAATTGTCTGACTGCAGAACGAACTCATTACAACCAAGCCCTTCCTCCGTGTTCTAATACTCCTATGTTTAGAAAATCTTTTTCCCGATTTTCTGAGTCACGCATTACACACAAGCCTTGGGAAAGCATTCTTTATAACAATCCGCGTTCTATTGTCAAGAAATACCACAATAAAAAAATAATAATAATAGACTGTGAAATTAACAGAAAATTACGTGTACGGCAATAAACATAGCGTGGTTTCAACTATTTCTGCTTTATTAATCAATCAACGAGTTAACTAATACCCCACTATAGCCCAGTTAACAATCGCGTGAAAACACGGCATACTAAACCTTGCCCTCACGCAAAACAATCATAATCCACGAGACTCAGCAATATCATCTGCGAGTTCTGATTAGACGGGTATAAAATAGTATTCGTATAAATTCTTTCTTAATCGTACCAACTCGCAACCACCCCAGAGGATCTTACAAGGATGATGGGGCGAAATTATGACACCACGAACAGAACGCCACCCTCCCACTTCGCCCAGCCCACCAAGGGTTTAGCTATGTGCGAAAAGGATGTTGAATCGATCTCCCGAACGTATATGGGCGTGGTCAATTCGCCTGACGTGCGTGGTATAACGAGCAGCAGCTCTCCTTCTAACAAGGCATTTTACTTCACCAACGTCGGCCACAAGACATACACCACCAAAAGAAAATGTACGCTACTGTATTCCACACCAGCCAGTTCTACAACAGCATTAAACTCTTTAACGACCCTCGCATTACATTACTCCGTACAGCGTTTGGGTTTCCTTCTTCCGACCCCCATTTTTTCCTCCTACAACACAAACAAATCTTTGCTTCCACACACAAGTTTTAACACCCAGTCCCCAAAGAGCTAATCTAGCCCGTCAAGCGCTTCGCCAGCAGACCATGCGAACCCAACCGACCTTCTTATTAGAAAAAGATTCTCCAAACAGAAAAAGAAACTAATTCTTTACAAGAAGCTTGATTTCCCCACACAAATCCGAATACAACGCATTCTTTCGTTTCACAGCTTGAACAATAAACCTCAATGACCACCCCCATGATTCTGGCAATTTCTGCCGCATAAGCTAGGTGTCTTGCTCCCCTCGATAATACGAGGGTCTCGCTCCATTGGGTTTAGTAACTGTTTTCCGATGCGTTGCTTCCAAATAATGAATGATCAATATCGATAGTGATTTCTCCCTTTTCCCTCCCCACCCCTTCCCTTGCTTTTAGTGTAATATCTCCCTCACGTTTCCTCCACGTTACGGATCCATAAGGACCCCACCAACAGCGACTAATATCTATTAAAACCCCGCCGACTGCTTCCGTTCTTCCGTCTTCCACCACGGAGATTTTCTTCTTCTTCGTTTATGGTCTAAGAAAAAGGGAAAAAGATAATAAGTAATAAGGTGAGACAGACGGTCGCGCTCAAGCATAAACATACGGAATAGACGAGTTGTCAAGCCCTTCCAATCAACCATGCAAGTCTTTTAGAGTTTGTTGGCATTTATTTTATAAAAAAAGGAGGTTTCGCGTGTGTGCTATTACAGTATTTTTCCATCGAACTTTTTTCTCTTGCCTGCAAGCCATGACGTCAATATAAATGAAATAGAAACTTTTCGTCCCTCCTCTTACCCAGCAGATACACGGGAGACGGGGAGAGGGAACGAAAAAGGAGATAAGGACTTCCTACGAAGAAGAAAGAAATGTGGCTTTGTGCTAACACAAGCAGGTAATGACGCTTAACGAAAGCAATACCTTAATTTGGGGAGACCAAGAACGTCCCAACGCTGTACAGTACAGTATAAGCAAGCCTCCAATTTCAACTGGACGTTGGGTACTCTATCGTAAGTCGAGTTGCACTGCGACTTTCGAGTTTAAGCCGAACGTAAACTTGAAGTGAAATAGAAATTACACTTCTCTCGGACTTCTTTTTTTTCCCTATTCACTCTGAACATTTTTATTTAAAGAAATCCATTAAACAGTTTCCTTAATTGAAACTGATTTTTAAGTCCTGTCCGCTTTCCTTTCAATGCACTTAGAAAAGGAGTCAAACTCGCCTAGTACTGGAAGACGGCTGGGCTGACTCCCATCTGCCTAGTCATCGCATTGGAAACCCATTAATTTTCTCCCAAGTGCAAGACGAAGTAAGACCCTGGATCCATTCTTACTTAATTAGGTTGTATTCTCCCGGCGCGCTTTCAGAAAACATAGACGTAGGTAAAGAGCACAGCTGACGCCAGTACCAGGCTGGACAGTACTACCAGACGAAGAGTAGTAATACCAGGGGAATGGTTGTCGGGCACGTGCTGTTCTTGACGGCGCTCCTTCTTCCGTGGGCCAAATTTCCTCACAAACCGCTCGTACTCCTCTTGAGCCTTTTCTTCTTCTTCTGCTTTCTTCAACAACTCTTTCTCCGCCTGGGCCTGCCCGAAAGATACACACAACTCATTACTCCGTACAGGCTCATTAACCAATGAACTAAAACGTGAGCCACGCTTCCAGTTTTTCTTTACTAAAGAGTTTTACTTTGAAGGAAAAAATATATGTTTCCTTATTCGGTCGTCAAAAGCGGCCAACCGTGTGTAAAAAAGAGAAAAGCTTTCACGTCAAGAAGAGAAAAAAATGGGAAGAGAATATTACTTTTTGTTCCTGGCTTAGTTTAGCTTGGCAAACGGAATCGCAAAGTGGGGGCGGAGCTTCAAGGTGACACTTGTGACTTGTTTTAATACGTTTACAGGCACAGCGAACAACAACCACCTCTTCACAGATATTAGCAGCCGGACATGTACCCGAATGGCACAGCTTCGGGCAGCGGTGACCGCACGCCAGCTACACAAACAAAGAAACACGACACAAAAAGTGTAAATAAAAAATTCAGGATCATTTGAAGGCTTTGCTGGAGGGGAAAATGTGTGCTAAAGGCACCGAACTACAGCAAACACAACGGTACCTTACTCGCGATGCGTCTAGCTCAGACAGAGCATTCAGTTTACGACGAGAACTCGACTTACGACAGAAATGCATTTTTGGGCTTGGTGCATCGGGAAAGAAAGCGCTCCTCCTTTCTTGCTTCTTTTCACAAGACTGAATAGCAGCAGTGACAATAAAGTAACTAATGCAGTTCCCTTCTACGTTCGTCGATAAGAAGTGACCCTATTCATCAGGTTTGGCTTTTGCTGACCGTAATTCTTATTTTTCAAGCTATAATACTCGAGAATTGCCGACACATGACAGAAACTGGCGAAACGGATAGCGATGAGTTCGATTTAGGATAAATTCTACAGAACAGAGCGCTACGAGTGAAAGAAAAAGACCGTCCTACAAACTTATATCTGTCTTTTTTAGCAGGAAGTCCACGCGTCTTTTTTTAAATAAAACTATCAGTTTTTGTTCATTTCAAAGAGACATCCATCATACTACGTTGCTTGCAGCGTACGGTAACTGACACTAAAAGGACGAATCGTTAAGTTCTACGTTCTACTTTCGCTGTCAATCCCAGCTGCTGCTTTTTTTCTCATTCTGTCGGATAACACATAAAATCGTAGAAAAGAGGGTGGAAAAAGTCTACATGGATATATTCAAATTTATAAGGGAAAGGAAATGAAATGCAGATCCTTTAACAAAGAAAAAATCTTTTGCTCTTTTTTCCTTAAAAAATCTAGTTTTCCGAAAGCGTTAATAAAACACAAATCAGCTCGACTAGCAGAAATATTCCTTACAAAGTCAATTTTACCCTGGGGGATCAAGAAGGACATAAAAAAAGCTTATAAAAACGCTCATTTTGTATAGAAGTAAATTACCGATCTAGGGCATCGATCTTTACAGCTCAGCAAAATTTCCTTGGCCGAATCGTCGGCTGCGGTCCATTCATGACAGCAAATGAATTGCGGATTTAACCTGCAATGGCAATTATGTTTGCCCAACTTGTTACACGGTGGACACGCGCCAGAATGGCACGGTTTCGGACACGGATGCTGGCATCCTAGCTGTCGGGCTTTTAAGCAAGCTGACTCGCACACCTCGCAATTACTGCCCGCCTAACGTCAAAGCATTGACCAGAATTAGTTCACATAAAACAATTATCACGTCAAAACAGTACATAAAAATTAAAATCATGATTACTTAAAAAGAAATATTAATAAAATTTAAAGAAATATTAACAAAATTTAAAGAAATACTAATACAATGTAAAAGAAATATTAATAAAATGTAAAAGAAATATTAATAAAATGTAATGAAAATCATTAACAAAAAATAAATAAAAATGAATTTGAAACGAAAGTATCGGACATAATGATAAGGGCTGCGTTGCCACTGAAATGTCTGACGCGTAAAAGGTTGAGGTTAAAACGACCAGAAAAAAGGGACACGCTTTTCCCTCCTATAATAGCCATTAAGGTCAATGGAAACGCAGCCAGAATTCCTGAAAGGATCTTTCTATGAATAAAGGGGGCTGATTCTTATAAAGGGGGTTTTCCAAGAAGTCTCACACGAACTCACTTGTAAGTCATTCGGTGCGTTTTCGACTTTATGACACGCCTTGGAGCAGAAATGATTTGTGCACGCCAACAACCGCCCACATGGCCTTTGGCATGATGTCGGCTGGGCAATGTGACAAGGCCAATCGCAGGTTTCGTGGCCTCCTAAGCACGTGACAAGCATAGGGACCTACATTCGGGCCATCTTATTTTAGTAAAACCCAAAGGAATTTCTAACAATTTTCCTGATTAGACAACACATGCGTTTGCCTCTTTTATGTTTTCTTTGTATCTTTCTTTTTTCCGGTTTATGTTGATCTTGCCCTCTATATTTACTTGACATGGTGGACAAGGCAGCTTGCGTATCTCAATGCGAGGCGCGGGGGCCACTTCCCATGGCCCAGCTCGTGGCGTGATGGACGGTGGCTGAATTTTGACGGCTACAGCGTCGTGACAAGGAGCAGGACACGAGTGGCCACAACTCGGAAACGATTCCCTACAGATTTGCCTGCACGGCGGGCAATCGCCAAAATGGCAGGCATGTTTCTCCCTTGACGGATGATGGCAATCTGGCGCCCTCCTAGATGTGATACACGACAGAACGTGATATTACTGTTTTATTCGGAATTCTGTATGCAGGGCCTTCCTTTGTTACGCGTAAGCGTTGTATCCCCGTAGGAAAAACTCATTTGACGGGTTGGGTTTACCAAAACAGGATTTTTAAAAAAACTGACTTTAAATGGGTACATCAGGTACCCAAACTGTTAAGTTGAATCGGTCGTATTTATTTACAGAGTTTTAAGCCTGCAAGTTAAAATCGTACTCAGATAGGACCTGTAGGGCAGTGTAAGACCTGTTTCTTAACCCGTTTAGTAATCCAGGTGAGGCAGTAGAACCGATGGTTAGCGTCAACGTCTGTTATTTCAGCACACAATTTGGTAACCGAAGTTTTTGACCGGATAATTACAAGGTTAGGTCAGTTAAAAACACTTTATTGGCGTTAACCTAGGTCAGTGTTGCACGCGGTTGATCAACTTGGTTCTTAAACAAACGATTACAGATATATAAACAAAAATGATGCAACTAAAATTTTTAAATATTATAAACTTCATTTTACAATATTACAAACTTCATTTTATAAATTACTAGTTTCTACTCGATGTAACTCGCTAGACGACTCTTCGATTCTTGCCAACTTATGTGATACTGCACTGTAGTAACATCTGTTTTGTAGTGAAATGTTTAAAAAAAAATTAATTTGCAACCGCGTAAAAAAGAATTCGCCTAAATCAATACCACGTAAATGAAGGATTACTGTAACTGGACAGTCTACTATCAAACTCGTAAACCCTTCTTGTTAACCTTGCTAAACTCTAGAACTCACCCACCCTGGTTTTTAACCAGGATCGGTAAAAATTAAATGTTATCCTAAATCTCTCTAGCGTACAAGTTTGCCTACACCTTCTATCTAAATGATGATGTCACGTTACATTGGTGCATACGCGTGCATAGTGTCAACTTCTATCGTTTGGGAAGCTAAACCCCTGGTACTGGGATTAATGAATGTTGGAGACACAACCATCGATACGCACGGAAAACCACGCGTTTGCGTGCAACTGATCGGGAGGGATTCCAAGGCGTTCTGTGATTAAAGGATGAAGAACGAGGAGAGAAAAGGATATTTTAAAGCAACGAAGAAAAGTCTTTTTACTTGCAAGTTTGCGAGCATTTGGGCGGTTTGGTATTCTTCTCGCTTCCGCACGGAACGGTGATCCTGGTCGTTCCACAAGCGCATAGAACGTCGACCGTCAGAGGACAAGGGTAGCAAGGACCTTGATGACATCGTGAGACGCATTTATGGTTCTTACAGCTTAGAGGGCGGTTGCAAGTTTGTTCGCAAAGCGGGCAATTTCCTGGGCAGCACTGCGCTCCATAAAAATGGGACACATTAAATGCAATGCAGCTTGAACAACTGAGACTGGCATTGATGAGACAATTACTTTGCGATTGCACGGGTGACGACGACAGTCCTTAATCAGCTTGCATTTCGTTTCGCACGTAAATGACTTATAGCAAGGCAGCTCTTTTTCTTTGGCGCCACAACGACACCGCTGAACCCGCATTTGTAAACACTGAAAGTACAGAGATCGTTCTTTTAGACTAATGACCACTAATTATTACGCAATTGACCTTTAAATCCACCTCATAACTTTAAACACCAATTAACAACTCTAAGAAAAAACTCTCTTAACTATAACCAACGATGGGTGGCTTAGCTCTGAAAAGTAGCTCATACCACACATGTGCGTTTTTTCTCCCGTCAGCAATAAGATCATGCATGAAACATTTTTTTACGTTTCCACAGAAACTTAGGATGAGTCGTTTCGTATTTAGTGTCCTCAAAGTCAAAGTCAGGTTGAAAGGGGAACAATAACTCCCAAGACGGATCATCCGATTTTCTGAGATTTTCCTATAAAAAAAAAATGCTGAATATTTTTGCACTCGCCAAGAATTCAGAACTGCTCGCTCAATTTTTCTAATTAACTAAGCCATTTTTCGAAATCAAAAGTCGACGTTAGAACGTGCACAAATATAAGTTAAACTTTACAAATGCAAAAGTTTTCTAAATTGTTTAGCTGTGTTTAGGAAATCGTCCAATCAATCACCCTTATATATGGGCCAAAAGAAGTTTAGCTCCACCGAGGCCTTAAGTTTAGGTAATCAAAAACTTTGAACTCATAAGAAAACTCTACACATGAAAACATAAACATAAATGGATTAATAAATGGACAATTCAAGCAAAAATGGAAAGCAGAATCCCTCGATAACAAAACACGCCTTGAACGAGGTTTACTGATAAATATCCTTAGAAACATCAACTAAAGTTAAACGAAATATTTAAAACAGAGCAAGTTAATACCAACGAAACAAGAGTGACACAAAAGAAAAATAGAACTCTTGAGAACGAGAAAAGGACGGGATTAAGGCGAAGACAAAGTAAGTTAATCAGCCAAAAGGCAAAAACAAAGTTGGTAGCCCGGGTAAAAATAAAAAGTTCGGAACAACTTTTTAGATAACCAAGTTCATGCAAGTCATACCGTGCCACATTTGCCTTTATGACACCGCTCGGCGCAGAAATGCAATCCACATTCCAAAACTTTTCCGCACGTATCCCCACAGGGCGAAACTTCCACCGTGCAGGGTAACGTGACAGCTTTTTTGCCACAAGGGCAAGTACGCTGTAATGACATGGGGCACGGACCACATTTGCCAATATGACACGTCACTTCACAGAAATGGTGACTGCAATTAAAGGGCTTGCCGCATACCTAGAGTAAAAATGTACGTTTCTGTCAATTTTGTGTTTCTTTTACCAATTAATGTTGATTCTTTACGTATATTTATTTTTTCTCTTCCATTTTTTTAACTAAGACAGTTTCTTCATTTCCATATGTTTTACAACTAACGGATGTTTTTACTTTTTAAAAAATTACTGATTCTTGCTCCAAGCATTAAGAAATTTTCCTTATGTTTTCTGTATATTCTCATAAAAACCAGATAATCAAGAACGTTAGAGAAAAATTATTATACGATGCTGTTTTGTTTGTTTTTAATGATAATGAAGTAAGTGAAAAACTATACTTTGTCACATTGGAAATCTTTCTCAGTGCACAGGCGTTCTTCAGAACGTTTTCCGCAACGACAACTTTGTTTGCTGCGTCTTGGACAAGGCGGACATTCTCCTGCATGACAAATAGCTTCGCATTTATGTTGGCCACAAAGTAAGGTACGCTTGCATGGTTTTGCACACGTCCAAGCTTTTGAACTACATCGTCGTGGTTGAGGATTACTTTGCCCACACAGGCAAGAGACAGAAACAGTCTGGGGACAAGGAGGGCATGGCCCTAGAACATTAACCAATGAAACAAGCGAGCCAAAAATGCAAAGAGAATCATGGGATGATTTACCCGGATGACACAAGAGCAAGCAATGATGACTGCATTCTGGTTTCAATGGTTTTTGGCAAGACTGTCCACAGGAATGCGGGATGAGCCAAGGGTCAAGAGGCGGATCCACAACTTTTTCGCAGTAACAAGTGTAACGTGTAGGGATAGACGATTCTGGAAACTCCTTTCTACACTTTGGACTAGAACAGGACGAATAAACTTTTCAAAATCTTCACGTCGGTGTCTAAACTAATTTACCAACTCCATAAGAAGGGTTTTTTGAAAGCAACTTGTCCTGGGATTTGATTTTCTTGTGCAGCTTCCGCCTGGCCAAATACACTATCTTTGGCCCATCGTTGAACGCAATTTAAATGCAAACTGCAATAGCAACCATAACAGCTCCAAATCTGACAATGAGAAAATAATTTAATATCAGAGACAATAGCATTGAAGATTTAACTGTACTTTTTGTCTACAAAGAGAAATTTTTCACAAGTTTAATTATCAACTTACAGCATCGGTTTTCTTCACAGATCCTATGCAAATTAGACAAACGTTGTTGTTTGATTTCAACGCCTCTGAAAGTAGTTCCTGCGACTTTTTATTGTCTTCCGATCCCTTGGTGAGGTAGGATTTGAATAACGTGGCTGATAGTCATGATTACAAGTGAAAAGAATTCAAATAAGTGTAAGGACAAATATTCATAAATTAATCTCATGGCTTACAAACAAGCTGCGAGTCCGGTCCATTGTCGTCATCGGAGCTGTCGGTATTATCATCAACTATATTAGCCTTTTCGAGGTATTTTTTCACATTAGCCTGAATCTCGGCACAAGCTTCCTCAAAATTCCGGACAGGTTTCTTGTCTGCTAGTGACTTGCTGCCATGGTTTGTATTTGAGGCATTACTTCTTGGCTTCTGTCTCGTTGAATGCGAAGAGCCATTTTGCGGCTGTTGACCTGTTCTTACGGGCTGCTGAGATCCCCGTCCTCTTCCCGACGCTGCTCCTCTGTTCGCCCAAACGTTTCCTCTTTGGTTTGACATAATTATCTGAATAAATATTTATATAAATTCTTTTGATGCACAAGGAATGAATTATTAAGTTACTTAAAGCATGTCTTTCAAGGACTATAGAACACCAAACGAGAAGAGCTTATCATTCTAAGGACAACCACGAGTAATACTGCGGTAAACAAAAATATTGGCGCTGATGTCGCCCGACACGTATGCAGGAGTACGGATCTAAATGTATTCTTTCTTAGGGAGGCGTTCCCTCCCTAACGGTGTCCACCAGACCCAGCACGAATCGGATACTCAATATGAAGGCTACGACATTTAGCATTTATTTTCGTTAATGTTGAGATCGAGGGGAAGACCTTTAGCTTAGGTACATTACACATTAGATTCCAGCCATATTTCTCATTGCAGAATTATTCCTCACTGTAGAAGAGAGTAGGCTTTTAGGAGAACAGTACTAAAAATATTGCAAGACAACTGAAGTGGTATCGGGATCGATCAGACAGTATGAAGTTACACGGGCTATGCGGTTATCTCAGATGCCTATTCCCCAGGCGTTTGTGTTAGTTTCTCCGCTAGCCGTCCAGAAATGTTCCTTTTTTTGTATTTGAATTTACTGTTTGATCAACACCATATTTCTGAGCAATTGGTAGTTGAGTTTCATTCTTGTCCGAGAGAGTGGAACGCGAAGTAGACGATGTGTCAAAAAATTGGTAGCGAATTTCATAAAGCAATAATTACTGTTTTGCAAAAAAATGAAGGAATCCAGGCATTAAAGAAAGAAACAGTAACACGTTTCTCAATCGTTTTCGGTTACAAAGTACAAAATAACAGATATAGTTGCTTAGGGAAATTACAAACTATTGTATTTCGTAGCAACCCTATTACTTTAGCTAAGCCTTATCCATTTCGACGAAACTGGTTGACTTTAGCTAGATGCTTATCCATTTCAGCACAACTGGTTGACCACATAGATTGCAAAGGAAAGGAGAATTAACGGACTGCGGAAAGCTAGAACTATTGGCTTCAGAACGTCTCCCCTCTCTACAGATTAAATTTCCTAAACGATGCATCAGTGGACAAAATATGCGCTCCTGTTCGAAGTTAATAGAAGCGGTTTCAGCTGGAACACTTTGTGGCAAGTTGGATGACACACAGGGTTTTTAACACATCAACATATTTGGCTTATTCCAAAGCAGTTTTGTAGTTGCGCTAGTAGAGAAGCCGCCGTTGTGTGTGCACTTGTTTGTCCACTAGCGCAACCAGCAATTCTACTTCGGAATTAACACAATTTGTCGGTTGTTCTGGGCTACTTGGTTTGTTTTGGAGAGACAACTTCTTTTTCGTATTTCCAAATCGCTCGTAAATTGGTTGAACGCAAACAAAAGCTTATCAAAGCATTCAAAAGGCAATGAACACCAGGCTAGGTCATACGCAGGGTGTATTAGGGGTTAACTCCCCCCGATTTTTTTTTTACAATGGCGAACATAGGAGAATGCCCGAATGACCCAAACAACGTAGCCTCACCCCGCCCACCTCCGAAACTTTCATTAGATCTTACCCCCTCCGAACAGAAATCCGACATACGTACGGCTCTGACATCAGGGTATAATTTGGCTGTCCGAGTAATACCGGGGAATTTTCACTGCTTTTCCTTTACAGGAACTCATTCAGTCAACTTTGCGACCGATTACGTCTCTTTCCATTAAAAACTTAATTGCAAAACACAATGGTCCATGCACGGCTTATTATTCAACAGGATACTGAAATGTTTTAAGGCAAATTAGTTGCAAAAGTTTTCTGTTTCATTGCGTACGGAGGTCCACAGATATCAAAAAATGAAAATTGACCGAATATGCTCCAATCTCCTCTACTTATAATTTTTTCCTACGACGGGGGTGGGAGACACAAAAAAGAGTTTGCGCACATTTTGAAGATTTCTGGCTACGCCTATATACAGGACAATTATAATAGAAATGACAACAGATCAAGTGCAGATAGGCTATCTGTGGTTTGTGACATAACCTCAGTAAACGACGCAAACTATTGGTGAGAAAGTTTTCATGGAAAAATAACTTAGATTACATAAAAATAACCCACGAAGCCTCATTTAAAAAGTTCCAAAAAGCACTCAGCTTACGTCTAATGATTTTCGTAGAGATATTGTAAGTCTGTCATATAATACCACTATACGGAGCGAGGACAACTCAGGAACAGATCATTATAGAGAATGCACTGTGTGAATATTTAAAGCACACTTCCATCGCGGAGTTTATCTATTCATAGACGAAAATTAATATATTTTTTTAGCGAAAAAGTGTATGTATCGGAAGAACGCCGTAGACGATAATACGCCAAACAAGGGGCGTGGTTCGTCTTAAAACTTTTAAATTAAACTAAATAATACCACTAGAACAACTGATAGAACAAGCGAGGGCCCTCTAATCTGGAAGGTCATCTATTAACGGTTGTCGTGTTTCAAGTCACACAGCGGCTTGTTGGAGTCCCTGTCCAGATTTCCGCCTGATGAATATAACTTCGAACTATACTTTAGCTAGAGCATTAAGTAAAATGTGTTGTATGCGGTTGCTAAACTAGTATTCCTGTCTTATCCTGGAAGGTAATAGCTAGGGCATTATCATTTATATTACTGTTTCATTGAAATCGCATTTCTATTATTTATATGAAGTCTACTTTACTCGTTACAGATATTAAGTTTGGGCCTGAATGGGACAGAGATGCACCTTTTTCTTCGGTAGACAAGATCTACACTTAAGCTATTGTTCGCTACCATGGTTTATTAGGAATAGGCCGATCAAATAATGACGCAAAAAGCCTTTCCAAATTGATTCTAATGACTCCAAAGAAATATTGTAAGAGCGGGGTAATCAGAATTGTTTATTTAACGCAGAGATATTTCCTATTACTTTTAAACCCAGTTACCGATTTTTGAGAACTCGAGGAAAATACGTTATACGCCAGACACATTATTGTCAATTTCGTATCGAGATGCTTGCCACTTTGTGCCACATATTGCATATTTTGGTGCACGTTCTTTTCCTGGTACATACAAGATTGAGAAATTTTGGTTTTGACAAATGGAGTGTGAAGCGTTCTGTCTTTGATATTAATACGACCCAACCTGTGCCCATTCTGTCGCTGCGCATTTCTTACGTTACACGAGACTGAGAAACCTAATTCTTAACGCGTCGTTTATATGACCCGAGCATTGACAGTGTGAAGTACGACAGGTGGAAAAATGACGCGTAGACATTTCTGCGTTCAGTAATAGATCTCTGCCACTAGCAGCAGTGCTAACCCATACAAATTATCAACTTCTTATGACGTAATCCGCCTCCTTTAAGGGAATGGGGGAATACGTGTTAAATCATTCACTTCACAACAAACAAATTAGCCCCAAGGAGTACATGGTACCCAAAGCAATAAGCACGTAGACCTCAGCTGTCAAAACCCATACCGCAGGCGCAGATCCACAAAGTTGCGGGTGACTTGTTGAACGCCGTTCGCCTCGACGTATATAAAGACTGTTTTGAAGCATATTAAGCATTAGTTCAAATAGACACATGTTGTCAACAGTTTCCACCTCTGATCGGTCATGAATTAACGGAGTATACGACACTGAAACTGAATGCAATAGAGTTTTCCTTTCTAGTAGTGACTTCGTAATATTCGTAACTGGGTCCATTGGTGATATATAAAAATCTAGATGATTAAGTTGCATATATGGCTCTACTTGGGTGCATTGTGCCTTTCAATGTGGCTAGGAACGTGCCAGGGGACTCATCCATTGCATCCAAGGACTGAAACCAAATATCCTGTTTTGCTCATTCGTCTGCTAAAAGATGAGGCGTTCGAAACCCCGTCTAAAGAGAACGACGATGAAGACGACGTACAGCTGCCAGAGTTTTGGCGAGAAATTCTCCGTCCCGCAGCGTCCAAATTCAAATTCACCGCAAATTATATCACTACAGAACAACAAGAAGAGCAGTCAAGCTTTGAACCACCCGATAGCAGTGAACAAAGATCCGAAAACTGCTGTCCTCCACCGTCTGTTACCGGCACGGAAGGCGAATTAGAGCTGTTAGAAGAAAATTTTGAAACTGATCGTCAAAAGAAAAATAGCGAGAAACGTTATCCCATTCATTTGGATCCATTTTACCACTACCGTTTCCTATCCCGTTCTGGCGGTAAGTGACAAATATATAATATATACAAACACGTACCCTGATCTTAAAAACTCAAATGTAGAAAAAAATTGGCCTTTCGTATCATCATCAAAATTGTCTTACGAAATTATACTAGCTCACAATGAAACCTAAAAAGTTAAACTTAATTACAATTAAACTCTAAGATTGATTATTTCTGACATCCTGTAAATCAGATATTAAGCTTTTGGGTGATTCAGCCATTTATATTCTAGGTAACAATAAAAATTGATTGTTAGAATTCCTTCATTTCTTTCATAGTTACTATTAGCAACGAAAGGTAATATATTTAAAATCGTGGTAGCGATGAAATCAAACAATGAACGTTCTATGTTTTTTTTTCGGTGTTGTTCTTAATGACTAGACAGATCTATGAAACGTAAAAGCTGATTTTTTCGCTAGGATTGGCTTGAACAATAAATCTCCAGTCAATATAAACACTTACCAGCGAGTGTTAAAATTAAACATATTTGGCAACAGGTTTTCAATCAAATTAAGAAAGATATTGGTTCTTTACAGAATGTCCTAAGGCGAAAGACGGCCAATCAGAATTTTACTGTCCAACTCCCAATAAAGATGGTATATGGAAATGCATTGACGACCATCAACTTTGTGATGGAGTTCGCCATTGTCCGAACGGCGAAGACGAACTTCCCATACCTTGTTTGTTTTACAAAGTGGTAAGTTGACAGATTTGCGTCCGCAAGACTGCTTGAGTTCTTTCTTCACACCACTTCTGTGCATTTGTTCTACAATTCTAGCTGCAATCCATCTATGTATCCTACTATACTTATTGTCCATCTAGTATTGTAATCACATTTGAATTGAGTTTCAATCTGTTTGGTGATAACTACATATCTTCTGGTACTGCACTTAGGTAGAAACTCATCTCAACACCTTGAGCAAGACTCTGACTGGGGATAAAAGAAGACGCCGAAATTAGCTGCTACCTCCTTGTCACCTAAATTTTCACGTCACTCGATATCACTTCTAGCGCGCCTAACTCAATCACCTACGAGTGCCGTACCAGAAAGCCTCTTGGTATCAATGAACCTCGAATTAAATATCAAGGTGCTCGGCAACACTGGGTTAATCTCCTTCCTTTCCCGGATTCCCAGAACTAGAAATTCTCTCTTACCCGCACGTTAGGAAAATTCACCATGGAAGCATAACGTTTCTTTTTATGAAATCAATTAACCCAGAAAGCGAAGTGAAAATGAAACGAAGTAGTAAATTTCCCTACACCTTCAGAGCTACCTATTGTACAGGATCTCTAAAGACACATATCAAAAATGTACTTCTAGTAAAAATACAGTCAATATGTCTTGCTCTTAAGCCTTCACGGCTTCTTGCCTTCGGAAAGTTTTTGACTCGCGCTCGTTAGTCATGAGTTCATGATTAAAAGACGCTTTTATCTTGACGGAGTATGAAGCTGGCCACTCGACCCAAAGTGCCTAGTCGTTTAATCATACCGCGAATAAAAACACGTTCCTTTTGTGTTGATGGCGATTACAGCACTTGGGTATTACTTTCCTCCCGATTCCTTTCCAGTCAGGCAGCAAAAATGTCGCTGGCTAGCTAAATGGGGGGCGGGGCTTTAAAGCAGGGAAACTAGAGAAGAAGTGGATGAAAAGACTAGGGGGAGTACATATATAAAATAACCGGTGATCAGTGTGCCCACTCCATGCAGCCTTCCTAACTTGCTGCTTAGTCGCCCTAATTATGTCTAATCAACAGGTAGCACGTTAACCCTCTAGCACGGGATATGAGGGTATTAACACGTTGGCTCCTTTTCCTTGAGCCGGCCGTTTATCAGCCAAATACATTGCAGTAATGGCACTAGCTCCGTTTAGAATCAATTAAACGCTACTTACCGACAATTACACCCACCCAGTTCATGTTTGTGTGCTGTGGACGGACCACCGTGTACTCCGTGACTCGTCGTTTAGCACCCGCGGCTCAGAAAACTTAATTGACGAGCCATGTTCTCACCCCAGCGTGACCCAGTAGCTTCCGGTCAACACCCACGTTTGCCAAATCTCCGGTTCCGTGAAGACGATGTTAGCTAAAATTAGGTTCATAAGCTTTCTGTCACGAAAACCATAGGCTGGCATATTTCCTTTCCTAAGCTTTTCTTGAGAAATTTCGGAGATAAGTCTTTCTGTAAGTAGTCGATTATTAATTAACGATAAAAAAAGACACAATGCAGCGGAAGAAGCTCTTGGGATCGCGTTACAGGAAAATAACACACGAGCAAGGATTGAAGTTTCCTACGTAGCAACAGCAGGATTGTGTAGAAAATTCGTCCTTTTTCGACACGTGCTTTATTCGAAATAAAGGGAGAACAGATAGAGCTTATTTAGAACGTGGATCCAATGCAACAAGCAGAGCGTGTTGCGACACGCAATATACGCACTGCAATTTCTGCGGTGTTAGTTATGAATTTCGAAATTCTCTCCCTTGCCTTTCAGTGTAAAAAGTAAAACTTCTCTTTGCTTATAATAATTACAGATTATAGCTACAATTCATTAAGCAAGTACACACTCTTGCTCGTTGAAAATCGAGGAGTCCAACCGCGTTGTAAGATGGAAAGAAGTAAACAACTGATGTGAAAGAAAAAGTTGACATTTTAGGTATTTGTAAGAAAGGAAATAGGACTATTCACATTAATATCAGAGCGAAGCAAGCTGCGACACGCAATTTACGCCTACAGTTTATCAGGTATTAGTTACGAAATTCTCCCACGTCTTCTGGCAAACATAATAGTGCTTCGCGTAGCTCCGATTTTTAGAAATAACAATTATCTGGGTGACTCATAAAACGAGATATGGTACGTGCTGTTGCCCAGTGAAAGCAGTTCAGTGGAACCCTAGTAAGAGGGACGATGGTTTAAGAAAATACGCAGGTAAGATGGATGTTTAGCTCCATTCACTTATATTTTAGTCTTTTCTTTTATTAGTTGTCCATTCAGTGCTACGACTCCTTGCGAGGGGAACATTTGTAGAGGAACGTTTGTTTTTTGGAACTGATATTGGAAAATGTACCATTTAATGTTATGTCTCGTTTAACATCTTTTCAACGTCGCAAAGATATTTGATCGACTAGACACACAAAATCATCTAACTATTGTTTAAGTATTTAATACAGTTAGCGAAAATACTGGTCTTTGGAAAGACCAGAATTGAAACGAACTCAAAGAGCAATATTAAGAATATACAATGCTTGCTAACGGAATTGGGTAGATGACACTTCCGAATTATCAGTTTGGTGCAACATGCATTCAGCGCTGACGTTTCGGGGAGTTGCTAATGGTGCTGACGGTTGCTTTTAACAAACTAACCAGCAGATTTGGAATAGCTTTGTTGAAGACAAACTTTTCTGTTGATGATCTACATGATCTGTGCTAATCCGCCAAGAACGATTTTTTTCCAGATGCAGCAAAATGGGAGAAATTGTATGTGCTGTGGATTGAAAATAAGAGGCTTGGGATCAGATCATGTAAATGGATCGTACCTAAGCGCATTTCCGCTGACATTGTCTATATTATGAACAACTTACTTAACCGTAGGGACTTGCTTGAATTGTAATATTTGTGTTCTCAGCCTCTTCTGAGAACACAAATCTGGATTGCTGTAATCTACCCTAAGAGTGTATTTTTTAAAGGCTACTTTTCTCTGAACACAATGTTAATAATAATCTATGAGAAAGAATGGAGAGCTCATGTAGAATGTGAATTTAAACTTTCTTCTACGCAAACATTCCGTCAATGCAGTACGTGAAAAACTTGACAAAATGTCAACAGACCACGGACACGGATCTTATTGACGACCCAATAAACCGTAAATAGTCCTATAGCTTCTGCTATAATTTTTTTAAAAAAGAGCTTCCACGATCGACATGTTTGTGTGCGGATCCTGCGAAGTTTTCATAATATTATTTTTCCTTCTAATTGGCAATGCGACCTGTTGCAAGTCTTCTGTTTAGTATGTAATGAACCCTATGGATCACAGAGCCCTACACTAACAGTAAAAAGTTTTAATAACGTTAACGTGCAAGTGTTGTCCAAAGTAACTTTTCAGACAAAACCTAATCCTCAATCTAAAACAACGAACGGCCGTCCTTAGACAGCAACGCGCCCGTGTCTAGGACCTTAAGTAGCATTATTTCCTCGCTATCTTGATGTTCCTAATACAAGTACAGTTTTTAAGCTAGTAGAAGTTTTTAATTCGCGCTTTATTCTACTTACTTTGCTTCAAACGCTACTGTATTTTATTTCCCACTAAAGAAGCTCCCAAAAAGGAAGTGTTAAAAAAAAGAATTGAACACTCCTGGGCAACTCGGTTCGTAATGTTACTCTATATTGCGACCACTTAAAGCGGACACGGATTGGAAGAATACAGATTGGAATGCTAGGCATGCATGGCAATCGTGACACACAGCCCATCAGCCGCCCTAGTATACATGGAAAGTGCACTGCACAAGGAATGTACCGTAACTGACGCAAAAGGAAATTAACAAGCTGCTAAACTGTTGGTATCAAAGCGCTTTTCAGGTGATGCACATGTCCATTCTCTTAACAGGATATCTAGGTTGACACCAGCAGAATTCAACAAAAAGAGTTATCGCATACCGTTTCAAAGAGATCAAAACAATCCCCAAAAGGAAAATTGGGCAGTTATACTAGAACTCTGAAGAAAAGGGAATTTAGAATGAAATAAAAGAGGGAAATTTTATATCATTTAAAGACATCGAGTGCACTCAGTATCGGTATCTAATAACTAACTCCTTTTCACGTGCTCTTGGTAACTAGTTTTCACAGTGACAAGAGACCCCCCGCCCCTGAAACTCTGCTATTATTTGTTGACATGTGTGATAAGCGGGCGTTTCTGGCTACGATCAGCAGGGCGTACGTAGGCGGGTCCTCCATGTTTGTCCCACTCCTTGGTAAACTCAATTTCCAGAATTTCTGCACCTCGTTTGCGTGTCAAACCCGTTTCATCCAGCCCCAATTCGCACATCTGCATGTCATCACGGCCTGCAGGAGAGAAAAAAGATAAAATAATAAATGAAACAAGTTTCGTTATTAGTACGACTGATAGGTTGCAAATGAAATTATAGCCCCTGCAAGTTCTTCTGAACTTGCGTAGATAACGAGCACAGAACCCAATTAGGACTAGCAAAGAAAATATCTTCTGCGCTAATAATGTTCACTAAATAAACTTCTTAGCTGTTCCTATAGTTCGGCCTAGTTTTAACCAAGTTTTGTTTACACATGTCTCACAGTTATGAACGTTACAACACATACAACCTTAGAAACGAGTCCAATTTCAAGGCTGCAGACTTCTTTGCAGTTCTCAATTATTATTTTTTTACATCACACCGTGAAAACCAGATCTCAAAATTGCACATCGCATTCGGGGTCAATGAACTTCATAATTAAGTGGTACGTTGTAATACAGTTATGCGTGTTCATGTACCAGTTTGTTTTGACGAACAATTCTCCAACTGTCGTTTTGTCTCGTTTAAAACACGTGTCAACGCGTGTCAAAGGATGTTGTGAAACGTATCACATGCAGAGAGACAAACGTTCGCTGTACCGTAACTGTAGTACTGTATCGAAAATCTTAGCAAACAAATATTGATTTCCTAGTTATAATACCAAGGAAAATCGTCAGTGATATGTCCCTGATTAACGCTAACGACGAAAATTAATCTGCTGGCAAAATTAAAGGCAAAGGCATAACACGTTGAGAAGGACCGAAAGTTACCAGCAACTAAGAGAACAGGCGGCTTGTCGGGATGCAGTTCCATCTGACGAGCGATCCACTGACCATCAAAGTGAGCATACCACCATCCTCTTCGGCTATTGGTGGCATCTTCAACCCCTTCGGTTTCTGCGGGTCGGACAAAGGGGATACGGAAGTAACGCTGCGCATCGCTTTTGACTATCGGTGCAATTGGTTGCACGGCCGGACTCTTGCTCGCTATGAATAAAGAAAGCTATATTGTTACAAATCTTGCATTGCATACACAGAAGAAAATAAGAAAAAATTAAGAATGAAAAGCTAGTGAGAAATTCCATAAAAAGATATTGAAATAAGTGTCAGAGGTACAAAATCGAATTACGACAAGGTCAGGACTAACCAAAATGAGAGTTAAAGAACATTAAATAATCATGCGAGAAACTAAAAAAGTAACCAGAATTTAAGTGAAACTGAAAAGTAAAATAAAAATACATCAGAGTAAACAAATTAAGCTAGAACTGTAAAGTAAACAGCAAGTGTAAAATAAAACTGGGGAGACTCCAAAAGTTCTATACTATAATCCACTCAGATATAAAATAGATAAGGACAAAAATGTTGATCAAGATGCAATCGACGAAAATCTTACCGGATTCAAGAACGGATTTGGGCGCTCGCTCATTCTCGTCCATATTAGCCGTCTTTTTCTTGTTCTTTGCCTTCCAAGCGTGATAAACCTTCAAGCGTCTGTGGAATTCCTCACGACAGCTCTACGAATGACGTCAAACATTAACGACATGTAACAGAAACAAAAGAAGGCTTATAATGTACAAATTACGCTAACAAACACACACAGAACGTAAAATGAGACATGAAGCAAGAACAGGACAGCTTTACCTCCAGCAATTCAATATCGCATGACGTGTTAATCGTATCTCGCAACTCCGAGTACTTCCATTTGGACAAATCGTATTTCTTATTCGCTTGCGCAGCTCGTTGACTCAAAACCACGTCCGACCTATAACAAAAGCCACGTTTACGCCCTTTCTAAGACTTGCACTTTCCCCATTTGGGGGAAAATATTATTATTTTAAAAATAAACGTTCGGAATCCATGCAACTTTGCAAATAAGGCATTTAAAATGTGGCGAAAGTGAGAAAGGTGACAATAAAGAAAAAAATCGAAGCAAGTCCAAGCTGACCAATGTGCGGGTACGTTACCTAGGTAGTTTTCTGTCCAAACCCCGAAGCTCATCTTGCACAGTGCGACTGTGATTTTTTTCGGGCAGGGATTGAGGGTAGAGTAACGAAGACAAAAAAGAAACGAGACCAGATGATAGAGAAGCTCAAGACACGCGTCCAAAGTGTGTGCTTTTCTAAAAGTTCTTACACAACAATTCCATAAACACACCCCCAATGATAACAACGACACCACCTCAAACATGTCTCATTGTTTTGCCCTTTATATTCTCTTCACAAGTCACCCCACACGTGGCCTGACCAAAACTAAGACCACACTTTCGCTGAAAGTGCATTTCCATATAGTTATGCGAATCCAATACTGAAATATGTAAAAAAAGTTTCGTTCTCCGACGTTTTGGCGAGACCACGTGCGCTAAAACTTCGCCGTTATCAGTATAGGTGGGCAAAAAGCAATTATTAGAGTCCGAACTCACTGGGTGAGGTGTAACGGCTGGGAAAGGGTGCGATAAGACGTTTTGCTGATAAAAAAAGACGTAAAACCCGTGTAAGCCCCGGCAAGCGATGGAGTTATACCTTTTCAGTTGCGACATATCTTCCACTTGGCTGTTATTATCCTGAGCTAGCCTGAGGGCAAGTTCATGATCGCGACGTTCCTGTTCGAGTTGCTCTTGGAAGTTAGCTTCTTCGGCAGCTTCGCGCTCTAGTTGTGCTTGCAGTTGGGCTGCCTTAGCTTGTTGCACAGCTTCTTCTTTTTTACGCTGTTCTTCTTCAGCTTTACGGCGCGTTTCCATTTCCGCACGTCTGGAATATTCATATAGTAAACAAAACGTCCAGATTTTTTTCCCAGTACTAGGCCGCGAAGCACTCAGTAAACACTTGATTAACGACAAAGCAGTTTACTTTTTTCGGTTTTCCTCCTCTTCCCTACGCAAACGTTCTTCTTCTTCGCGTTTTTTGCGTTCGCGTTCCATTTCCTCTTGCAGTTTCCGCAACTTTTCTTGCTCCTCAGCAATCTTCTGCTGCTCGACTTTGCTTTTCAATGAGGCAAATTCCACATTCGCTTGCCGTTCCAAATCGGCATGCATGGCTTCAATTTCTTCCCTTTTCAAATTCGGCGTGTTCTTTTATGAAAATGCGCACAAGCACCAAAATTAAAATTGAAAACGAAGCCCAAGGTATGACGACAAGTACAGAAGAAATCAATTATAAAACTTAATACTTTAATCTTCCGGACAGCAGCAATCATGTTATCTTGCAAGGCTTGAACTTGTTTCTGGGAAGATTCTTTGTCTTTCTTTAGCTGCGATGTCATTGCACTCATTTGTTTCACGTTATCCTACAAGGAAGCAATAAGTAAATTAATACACAAATTATGTCACGAATGTACCTGAAGGGTCTTGATTTTCTTAATTCCTTGATAACGAGGACGGTGTTTCTTCTTCGCTTGGTGCATCCTTACTGTCTTTTGCATAATGATCAAGTTATCCCGACGGTACTCGATCTTCTTGCTCACTAAATGAGATAAATTTGTTAACATTGGCGAAACTAGATAACATTCGATAATCATTTGTTTTGTAAATCAGCAAATGACGTCACTATCGATTTCCTCGATTAAGAACACAGCATCAACAAGAGACTCACGTTTGATAACGCTAACAGCGCACCATTGTGCTTTCTTCCAGCGCGAGCCCAAAAGCCATTTCCGGACGCGTTTCACTAGATTCGACAAATTCTCAGGGTCTGACTTCATAATTTGATCAAACTCCGCAAATTTCCCCGGGCGGAAAAAAACTTTAGTAAGACCAAACTTGAAATCTTTCTCGTTCAAGCCCAAAGCTTTAAACAAAGCCTGGAAATAGGTGTTAAAAAGTTCTTATTATTTTTCTGTCAATTCCTCGTGTGTGTTTTCTGAGCTATTAGACCGGTCAAAAAGTTCCTGGTCCAAACTTTTTTTTTTAGCAAACAACCGGACAAATGTTCCAGAATCTACGAGAAGGTCTAATTCCAAATTTGACAAGTGCTGAAACCGTTGGACATTTTTGAACTTTTTGTCCTCACCCAATAACTCAGAAGTTAACCCTGAATTTTTAGCTGTCTTCTTTTTACGTACTTTGCAAAATAACCGAGGATCCAAGCGAGCCAATTCAGGTGGCAAGTATGATTTGTACATGCTGTACAAATCAGCGAACTGGGCACGCGACGGGTAGCCTTGCTGCATTAATTCTAATACGGTGGTCATGCCCGAACACTGCAACTGGGATAAAATTTGTCCGCCTTCAAACAAATGGTCGACCATTTTCAAATTGGGTTTTAAACAACGAACGAAACTTGTGCCCTGTGAAAATACATAGATAATGTCAGAAACGATGAAGACATACATTATAGGTGTACTTTAGCAAAGATTTCAACTACGAAGGTAAAAATATTTACCGTTCCACGGAGTTTGTCCATCAATTCGGAAAGCTGTGTGCGGAATTTGGAGCCGACGCTAATAAAGGAAAGTTTGCCCTTCTGCGTTCCGTTGGAAGATTCAAAAAGTCCCTTGATAAAAGTATTTCTGCACTCTTGGACCAATCCTTCCAGCGATGCGTGCAAAGCGTCATTATTTTTTTCAATAAACTTGGCAGTTTGGTAGCAAACAGCTCCAGCGAAGTGGCGTACTAAGAAACCTTCATCGTCGCGAATTTCACGATGATCTCGCAGCTTGGATTTGCGAGGCAGGGCCAAACGGAAGTGATTGGCATAGTTGGCATGAACCGAGCTCGTGAAGTGGTTATGACTGGACTTGGGAAGTTTGGATTCTTCGTCGAGAAGTGACAGGATTCCGTTTCCTTTGGCTTCGATCAAATCTACATTTTTGACATAAAAACAATTGGTTAAAAAAAGCAATGAATTAGATTGTACAAACATCGACAAGGTACGTCCCCGCTAGTCAACAAATACTTTACAAACTTTTCAAATACTTCAAATTTACATATTTTCATTAGGGAAAGTGTACGCAGGCAAACCCAACAAAATAATTAACTTGGGAGGGGGAAGAAGAGCGAAGGAGAAGAACGTAAGGAAATGTAAAGGAGTTTAAAGAGATACGGAAATGACAAGGATATGGAAAGGATGTTACCAATGCAATCTTGATTGTCCACATAATGAATCTTCTTGACGCCTAAGCCTTCTTTATCATAAAGAACTTGTTCTTCTTTTAAGATACGTTCGTTGAAAAACTGTTGAAGTTTTTCGTTGCAATAGTTAATGCAAAATTGTTCAAAGCTGTTCACGGTGAAGTACTCTAAAAGAGAACAATAAAATGAATCGGGGCTTCGTATATCCGAAATTCACTTTACCAAATCCGGCAATATCCAATACGCCAATATAATGGGAGGAGGATTGGAATGGAATGCTTTCGTTAATACGGCGAACAATATGATCAAAAAGTTTGCTATAAATGGCCTTGGCTAGAGCATCACGTGCGCTATTTGCCTCATAAACTTTCAGAGGAACCCTGTCAAGAGAATAGTAAACATTTATTACTGATCGATATACTCTTCACAGTGATTTGCCCTTGCTATGTAACGACCCAACCTATACTGTAAAAAGTGGACATAAGAAAGAAAGCTTACATGATTACAGTGCCTTTCAGACCGCCCTTGCTAGTCTGCATTACACGGGACAACATTGCTTGATGAAGATCATCTTCATCAACACCTAATAAAGCTGCCGCCATTGCTAACGAGCCTTGCGAAGACGGAGCCAATCGACATCCACCTATCAACAAAAATATTTAAACTAACAATGGATACAAACTAGTCAAAACCCTGTCTGATTTGAACAAAATGAAAAATAGAAAAACGAAAATTATATCAACAATAACAATTAATAAAATAGGTTGTTCTAGAAATTCTGAGCGTTGTTACGTGAAAGTTTGTTACGTGAGACACGATTTCATAAGACGATATAATACTAAAAGCAGATAAGATTACTTTCTTAAGTAAAACACGTTAACTTTGTTCCTCAATTCTCGTACCTTTAACATCATCAGAATTATCTTCAAACATCACATTGCCTAGATGCAATACAGCAGCTACTGCTCCATAAATGGCGAATCGTTCAGCTTCATTCATCCCCAAATTTCCTAACGCCTGTGACGGTGAAACACAAGGCCCATACAGTACAAATTGTGACACTTTTTTGTATTTAAACGCAAAACTCGATACTTTACTTTATCTGTGTGTTGAAAATCTTTCACATCATCTATCAAGGGATCTTTCAACGGCCCTTTGGTCGCGTGTTCTTTACTTTTCCGCCCACTGGGCATGGCTTTCTCCGTATCAGCAGCTGCAAAATATTGAGTGCAGCCTTGTCGCAAATACTACAATGTTCACCAATTAGTGACTTTTGAAATAGAAAAGCTCGCAAGCCTTCATTTTTATTACGTTAAAATTATCCGGGCTAGAAAGCTTTAATTTCTCTCTCAAAGTTTCTGGCGCGCCCGCAGTCAGTTGGTAAAAAATGTGATAATTGCGTTCTTCTTTGGTTTGGGAGCAAATCCTGGATTTTTCGAGCAAATAATGCGAGATGAAGCCGCCGGCTACGGCACATTTGTCGCTGAAATGGATTTCGATGAACTTGCCAAAACGACTGCTGTTGTTATTACGCGTCGTTTTCGCGTTACCAAAAGCTTCCAATACCGGATTGGCTATAACATGGCATAAGGGAACCAAGTTAGTAACAACGCTTATCGTTCCTCCTTTTTATCGCCAACTTACCATCAAGGATTTTTTGCTCTATGGGCCCTGCGGAAGACCCCCAGGTTTCACAGAGATAACGCAAAATATATTTGGTCGATTCCGTTTTGCCAGCACCCGATTCCCCGGACACGATAATGGATTGGGACTGTTTCAAAACTTTCATATCACGGAAGGCCTTGTCCGCTAATACATTAAAAAAGAAGAAGAAAAAGCTTCGTTTAATCTTCAACTAACATCACATTTACCAACTTTTACCACACCTATTGCAAAAACGTGCGGAGGCAAGGTGCCCAATGATTTGCCCTGATACTTTTTAATGGTTTCTTTCGAATAGAGGTCTTTGATCTTGAAATACGGGTTGACCGCGATTAAAATGTTGGCCACACACGTCTAAAGAATCAATAAAGAAAGCAAACGACAAATATTAAGACTGCTAAGAAAAGCAAAATACGATACTGAAACAAAATGCAATTAGGTAACCTGGTTACAAAATTGGCTTAAAAATTATTCAAGATTTTTGTTCATTCTAAATGAAGGCTTAGGTCACAACTTACGTAGATAAGGTCCTTTTCGTATCGTAATCCAACATTGTTTAATAAAGTCGCTTCGTTTAAATACATCAACGCACCTATAGAAAGGGGAAAAATTACGTCAGCGAGAGGAACATTGCGACTTAATTAAACTTGATAAGATTACAATTGTCCTCAACCACTTTGGTGTTATCATCTTCAGCAGGATACAGTCGGTCATAGCTGCAAGTAATGGCTTTGCTGCCTTTTTCGAGTGGCTGAACCACCACGCCATCGGCTGCCAAATCCACGATTTGTCCCAGCACGAAACCATGAACCGGGTCGGGAACCCATACTCGCTGATTTTCCATCTTCGATACTATCTGTGTGATACAAAGGAAAAACAATAAAGAAAAATAAGAAATCGTCAAAAAGGCAAGAAAGACAGTCGTGCATGCGAACTTTAGGGAATCACGTCGCAAAAGTAGGACAAGGCTTTTCGCAACAATGACAAAGGATTTTATGTTTGCACGGCTTCTCAAGACATTTTACGACTGGAACCCAATCTCGTAGCCTCAGTTTTCCCTTTCACAGTTAACTGGACATTTGCGGTGGGGTGAACGACATTTAGATCGCTACCCGAAAGGTCTTTCAACTTTTAGCTTTTCCACATTATGACACACGATCCTTATTTAAGTGGTAGGAAACCAGAATCCAATGTGTTAAACAATACGTAGCAAGTCAAACATCAAACACCTGTTCTTCGGGCGTATCGTACTCGTGGTGTCGCCCCTGTGCAACTACCCCACGAATGAACATATGGCATTTTCGGATGGCTTTAATAACTGCCTCACATTCTTAACATGTGATAACGGGAAAGCAGCGGGACAGTTTACTGGTTTTTCAAGGTAAAACTCAGCTTAGGCATATCACTGCTACACTTCTCCGAAGTAGCCTTATTTAACCTACACACAAATAACACGTTTCACAACTGACGAAGCCACCATTTAAGGGAACTTATTGTAAAAGCAGTCCGTAAACTGACACAAAAATGCTTAAAGACAAATTTTAAATAAAAAAATAAAATACAACAAAAAAGACGGAATATTATAAATCAAATAAAAAAACGATTTCACAGAAATCTTTGAAAACTTCAAACAACATATTCTGAAGGTAGGAAATACATTTTCTATATTCGTCCACAATTACTGCATTAAGTAGATTTTGTGCGATTTTACATGTTTCAATTACGTCAACTATTCCGAAAAACTTATACCGTTACAGCTTTTTTAAAAAAATAAGATGACCATGTAAGGGAAACAAACTGACGAAAACAGGAAACAGGTTCCAATACTTCCTCTCATGTGGTCAAGACACCTTTTAGAGTAGCCCAAACTGGTAAAGCAAAATAAAGTAGTGTAAAGCTAGTAAAGTAATATAAACGTGAGAAAAAAGTACGTAGAAAACAGAGTAAACTAGAAACATGGTTAGGTAAAATAGCGCATAAAGATGTAAAAAATTCCGATTTTCCTAAATTTTACTTCACTTCTTAAGAACTCTAAATTGAATATGCTGATAACATATATGTAAAGCGACAATAGTAGGCTAACGACTTTCATTCAGGGAAAGCGAGGTTCGGATGAACAATTCGGAAAAGCGGACCTGAATGGGTGATTAGTGTCCTCTGCACCTTCACATTTCCGTTCACCTGGTCCGACTTCCGGGCCATGGAATGATGGTTGTGCGAACCTTTAATCAAACCTCCCCTACGATAGACCCGCAAGTTTTAAAATGACATACAATAGTTTTGGGATTGTCTATGGAAATCGAAAGTTTCTTATCGATTCTTTCTATCTGAGTGCGACGACAAGGCGAAAAGCTGAAAAGGAGGATTTGAACAGGGGGTGGGGAAGGGGGGAAGAGACGGTACATTTCTTAGGGCTTCCGTCTTGGCTTAGTTCAGTCAAGTACAGTAGAGTAAATGCAAATACCAAGTGTACAAGAAAGTAAAAGAATCAAACGTGACTCGTCAAAATGGACGACAAATCGAAAATGAATTAGTTGGGCGAGAAGGACCTGGACCCAGTCGGGCCGGTAAAGAAGGGGGGGGGGGTGTTGAGAGGAAACGTTCCAGGTGACTGACCATGGATGTAGGAACGCAAAAAGGACACTTGAAAACTAGTAAGCTATCTATCCACAGGATATAATCCTCTAAAATCAGAAGGCAGTTTTAACTAGAAGTTTTACTTACGCTTTGTTCACAGTACGTCAGTTAAGAATGGTAAATTTGAAAGCTTTTCGAGACGCACAGTGTGAACAAGGTTTCACATAATGTTAAGTTTATTTATAACTTGACCAATAGACTTGCATTTTAAAAGGAAGTGGTAACAATAAGTGTTTTCTGTTTGGATACCGATGAGAAAACCCAAAATCAGCCAAGCAGAACCTAATTCAAACTGGGAAACAACGAATAGTGCCTTAAGAATGTGGGAAATAGATAACTGGAGGCTTACACCGGAAGGATTCATACTTAAGTTTGAAGACTGATTAATTCAGTGCATGAAGGATGAATTGGTAAGAATAGAATCAAAACTGTCCGGAATTTGAATAAAAGTAAAAAAATTGTCTACTGTTGGACGGCAATCAGTTTCTTTATTTCGAGTGAAAAAGAACGAATCGAGAACAAAGCAGATTAGCTGTTATAGTATGTATTGTGTACGCTCCCAACTCCTAAAAATCCTACGGGGAAAAAGTGAGCTGATAAGGAAGAAAGAATGAACTAGAATGTCAACTGTTGCTTAGGGAAAAAATAATTTAAGTGTTTCAAAGCAAACTTACTTACCCTTTGTTAAGATGAGAAAAATCCCAGTACAATACTGCTCGTCAAATAAATTACGGGTAAAAGAATTAGCACATCATGTACTCGGAATCTCAAACTTTAGCTTGAGTACGACTTTATCACCTGACGTTCGTGAGTCTGGTGATTAACTAAAGCCTGGCCCGCGATAGTGAGAAAAGAAAGGCATGAGATAATAGCCGGTTAGCATAACAAAAAAGACTAGCTACGCCATCTCTACGCAGATAGTCATATAACCCAAGTGGCGCGAAATGGCAACCGAAGCTCGCGACTTTACATTGCCTCCACTCACGCTATTCCCCGTGCACCCAACGGGTTAACTCTGTGGTTCTCATAACTATGCGCCGCGGAGCCCTGGTGTACCGGGACATAGTCCGATATTTCGACTGAAATAACTTTTAACACACGTACATTTGGGAAAAGGCGTCGCGGCACAAGTCCTGAAACGCTTGGGGCGCCAGCTCGAACCGAACGTCTGTAGGCCTACGCCTCGTTTGAAGCTAAACCAGTCTTTCTTCGATTTAGCCAAGGCTTCTCACATAAAGCCCACGTGTGTCCCATGCTGCTTAAATACTGAGATAGCAGTGCGCGTATATATAATATTCGGAAGAAAAAAATAATTGTTTCCACTGAACGTTTTGAAGACGAAGGAGTCGGACACCGCTCGCGCAACTGCCGTGGCGGTAGTATAAGGTGGTTTGTTGGGCCCGTAGCCGTAGTCCGTAGACCTTCTGATTTCATTGTAGTGTTAGCGGATAAGTTGAATAAGTCAATTGACCTACGCAGCTAAGCACCCCACACATTTTGACAAGTAGATATACAGAGATGAGACGATGACGTCATAAAAACAATAAAAATTGCAACAAGATTGGTAGTAAAAGTGTATGACCGGCTTGAGCGGATTCGTAATGATTGCGACAATCACGTAAAAAAACACATACTAAGAAAAAAATTGCAAACGTCATACAGAAAGATCTATCAATTGCAATGTGAATTCACTGTTGTACTGAAAGGCAAGAGTCTTAATTGTGCAGCTTGTCCAAGAAGCTCACAATGCCCGCTTTTTCCTTTACAGATGGAGCTAAAAAGAGAAACGAGTTACAGACTGGGAGCTCTCCGTTACTAGGAAATCTTACCATCACTTGGTAGGCACTGAACCTTCGGGATACTTTCCTTACAGCTCTTATCTTTCAATACGTAGGCGTTGGCGAGATCAGTGCCCGTAGCAACAGCACAACCACTCGGTCCAATTAGCTCCTTGCCCGATTGACCATTAAAGTCACCGCACAAGCCGCAATGAGAAGCACGGTGCGAAGCTGGTACAAACAAGGTGACGTCATCGCCAGTGTAACGCAAGGTTAGGCGCAAAGCAGGTGCGTTTACAAAGTATCGTGCACCGATTTTCATGATCCTGTTAAAGATTCATTCACCGTTAAATCTTATTTCAACGTCAACATTTAGCTTTTAAAATGCTTACGAGACAATAGGAACGATCGCATCTTTTTCGGGATACGTGTAAGGTTTGCCCACAGCCACAGCCACGTTTTTGTCATTCACCTTAATGTCGATATCTTTGTTGGTAGGCAAGAATTCTACAGTATGGCCACCGACGTACAATTTCACACCCTGGAAAGATATCAATCTGTGCTAAGCAATACAGCATTTCACCTTTGAATTTATTTGGCAACGCTTTCCTTGTTATAGTCAGCTTTGAAAAGCCGGAAGGCCAAACCCGCTTTACTGGATGGGTCATCACGCGTGGTTACCAAGTAAAACAAGGGCATCATGTGGTGAATACAAAGGCATGATTCCCGCGTAAAACGAGGGCCTCCCAGCTTCAGTGTCGTTGCCGTTGAAAAACTTACCACAGGGAGGCCGGTTTTGCTCTTTTTCACCAAGACTGCGTACCGAGGATCACCCGAGCAATCCGCGCTGGCCAGTGTGTAACAATTGGGCAAATTGTAAGGCACTGTCACGTTATCCAAAGTGACAATAGCTTTCGGGGCGACATCACAAATACCTGAAACGTATAAAAAAATGTAGGAAGTTAGTAAAAGAGTCGAAGCTACGTAAATACCCTAAGAAAGAAGCTACTTACCAATGAGTCCGGATTTCACAAGCAATTCCTGTGCCATAGGTAACCTCGCATTGCGTATGTAGCCAAATAAACCCGTGAGAATATCAACATCTTGGAAGTGGCTGTGAAGTTGATCGGTATGGAGATGCAAATCGACAGTGTTATCGAGCGCAAACTCGGCGCGGAATTCAATGTGGCCCGAGTTATGGCCCTTCTTGCCGATACCGTGGGAGTGGCCGTGTTCATTTTGCGGTGCTTCAGAATCCCAGTAGGCGACCAAGCCTCCCTTTAAGGCTAGATCCAAACGGCGCAATGTGCGCATGGCACGCGGAGATAATTGGTCATAAGCCACGTCGGTGACAAAGCTTCGGGGCGTGGCATACTCATCAGCAGCTTCGAAACAAGCGTTTGTCAGAGGTCCCACGATACCCGTACGTCCGTCGCCACGGCGATCAGCATCACATTGTGTGTACGGCCAGCGATCGCGCTTGGTGGCGGCTTCACGTTGGGCGGCCGTAATATTGCCCACAGTATTAATCTATGCAGAGAAGCGTGTGCATTTTCTTAACAGCCATTCAACTTGCTACGAATTGTTATGAACTTTTTCTCTAAGTTGGAAGAAAAGGACTTACGACCAAGCTAGCGACGTTCTTGCCTCCAACTTTAGGGCATTCGTTGGTAGGTGCGTCACCCCAGACAAAGGTAGCGTCTCTGGTTACGCTAGGCTCAGGGCTCGAAGGGGTCTCGAAGATGTCATCGGGAATAGGCGACCACAAAGTGTTCATGGTAAGGCAAAGCTATAAAAAACAATGGTATAGAACGATTCAAAATTATTTAAAAGAAGAATCCATTTACAGCACGGGATTGGAGTTGCAAGCTGGGAACGGGCTGGCGGGCGATCTTGATGTCCAACTTCGATTTGACGTTGAAAGGTTCGGCTTCGTAGCCAACATCGATGTTCCATTGCCTGTCGGGACTTCCTTTGATAAGAAGCTGGCCAGTCAAAGCGGTGCCAGAGACGCCCTTCTTGGCAGGTGTAGGGGCAGGCTTAATACGCAATTCAATCTGAACAATTTCAACGGTTAGAACGCTGATTTGGGAGGTACGCAAGAATAAGCTTACAGCGGAAGCAGGATTTTCTTTGGCACTTTGCAAGGTGGCTTTAAAGGTGCAAGCTTCAGTACGAGGGTAGAGGTACAAATAATTGCGGAGATGCATGAGACCCATCGCCAGGAATCCGGCAGTGCTTCCTCTGCAGGGTGAAAATGTGGAATTGGTATGGTTAGTAGAAGATTTAAGGAATCATATGATATAGAATACAATGTAAAGCAACGAAGTTTTCGAAATTTTACGCTATTCCTTGAAATGTACAAACTTCACGCTTCTGAGGCATACAAAAAAAGGCCTTAATATCGCTTACCTGGAATTGATTTCCGAAGGTTTGAAGCTTTGGTACAACAGCTTAGCGATAGCTCCTTTGCCGGTGTACCTTTCGCAATCTGCTACTTCGATGTGCGATTCTAAGCCCAATCGTTCGTTTTCGTTGTCACGGAAGATCTCCTTTTATTGCGAAACGCAAAAAAAAACAGAAAGATTCTGTTGAATAAGAGTACGCGGAAATAGGACAGAACTTACTCCTCCTAACTTGCCGGAAGTAACCAATGCTTGTTCTTTACAAGTTGGGCACGTTTCTTTCAGTACTTGCAATGCTCGCGAAGGATCTTTACCCATGAGGAAAGTTGCTGTTTTACTGGCCACGAGCAATGACAAAGGTTTGGCTTCTATAACAATCAAAGATCAAAATTATCACAAAGGGAAACGGACAACTAAAAAGCGGAATTACGAGTAGGCGTGTCCCATTTCAACTGAGCTTCATGGGTCGCCGGGTTGTAGGTCAATGCAAGGTTCATGGGCAAGTGGAGAGAAGATACGCGAACTTTGGAAACACCCTGCGTCGCGCCAATGGGATTATGTGCGCCGATGAAGTTCACAACTTGGAGGCGAGCGCTAAATATACGAAGGTAAATTAGTAACATTCATCCTAACACAATAGCAGCAATCAAACATTACAGCCTTCTACTGCGAGAAAAAATACGAACAAGGTTATAAAGTGCAGTATAACTTTTACATCAAATACTGTTCATCTAATGTTCTTTAACTTACTCCAAAGAGAGTTTCACTGCCCTGGAAATGCCTTGTGCACCCGGATTCGGTCCGTAAGAGAAATCAAGCTTGCCGAAAGAAGGCGTGGCTAAGGCAACACCAACTGCGAAGCCCAAGTCATTGGGACGCCATTGGAAGTACAGGCCGCCCATCGTTACCATTGTACGCGTGATTTGCAAGCCCTTAGCAATCATTTCGCCGAGACCTTTTCCTGCAAATGATTTTAAGTAAATTAATAGAAAATAAACAAAGAAAAATTAGCGCATTACAAATGCTCAGTACTAGAATGAAATATGAACTTCTACGCACCTTCGCTGAGTTCTTTCAAATCGTCGGCACCGATGTGGCGGTACATCATCGTGTAGCCTTGGGAACGAATGGCGAATTCCAATTTAAACGGTGCCTGAGTACGCGCCGAAACCTTAATGGAATCCAAAACCTTCTTCAAGTCGTCAATTTTGAAATCCTTGGGGTCCAAGCGCTTGAAGGATTTTACATAAGCGTCCTCTACACCTTCCATTCTTAAGTACACCTAAGGTAAACGACGATCATTAGTACTCCTGAATTTTAACTCATCAGCTTTAATTTGGCCGACTTCGCTGTTTTTGTACCTCCAAGGGCAAGTAGTTGTATTCGCCGATACGGTAAGATACGCGACCAACCAAAACCAATGGCACGCGGGATTCTTCGTTGTAAACGGTAACGAGCTGCAATCCTCCACCCAGGCCATACTGATTATCTGTGTAATCAAACCAACGATTGGAAGAACGGAATGGAGATGTTTTGAGGTGTGCCACACGACGAAGCATAAGTTTCAGTATATTCGAACTGAAAACGAAACAGGTGAATAGTCAACAACAAATCCTCAAAAGAAACTTAAGGTTGTCAAATAAAATGGAGACACTACAACGGTTTCTTCCTACTCAAGTTTCACCGAACCTTAGTCATGATTAATATTTGCGTAGTTTGATTTTATCGCTATCTCTGGCTAAGATTCAATGGAAACGGCATTTTGTTGTCAGAGCAAACCACGGTTAACACGTTGAAATGTAAGATAGTACTAGTAACAAATCAATGTAACAATCGCTATTTGACAAACAACTTTCCTGATGGTTACTATTTACAGACTCCTTGCTTTTTACCAAAATAAGGCGTCAGCGGAAATAAAGCGCTCAGACATTAGCAGAAATGCAGGAAAAGTCTACTTACTACGGAGCTAGGCAAGGACTCTTAGAATTGGCAGCTCCCTCGAAACTGGTAATGATAAAGTTGCGCACTTCTACGTTCTGTTCCCAGAGTAATCCAGCTGTGATTTGCTGGAGTTCCAAGAAGGTGGGTTGGCTGCTCAACAGGGACGCAAAAGCCGCAATACGCACTTCAGTAGGCTCGTTGGGGTTCATCATGATGGGCATGACGACCGCGAGGAATTTGTCGCGCTTGGTCTTGGCTAACAATCTCAAGCTTTGCAATACTTGCGGTCTCAAAGCGCGACTGGAGCTTTTCGCGTAAGGAGTGAGCTTTTCGACAATTGCGGGCAACTGAGTATTGGCCATCGTTTGAAGTAACACGGTTTGTTCAGCGTGATCCTTAGAAGCTGTTAGGAAAATGGTTTGGTTGTAGTTCAAACGAGTTCCAGTTACGAAGAAATTCAAAAAGTTTCTTGCTAACGTTCAAGGATTAGACAGAGTCCAAATAAAATTTGGCAATACATCAATGATTTCGTAAATCCAATGGCGGTAGTGTTTTATTAATATTACTCCATGAGGTAAAGAAAAACTAGGAAAGCAAAAATCAATAAATGATAAAAATATATTACCCTTGAAACGGTCGAGGAAGACCTTTCCGTATTTGTTGATTAAATCGTTTTTGCAACCTTTGCCAGATTTGCAAGTCACTCCGATCAAGTGACCAAAAGACAGCAAAACAGCTGCGTTCAGAGCCTTGGTTTTGATATTGGGATTAGGCTTCAATAAGACTTCATACTCGGCAACGAGTTTCTCAGTAGGCACGCGTAGATAGTAAGGCAAGTACGTTAGAGATTTACGGGCCTCCCAATCCGTAATCTTACCCTCAGATACCAATTCTTTGATCATAATGGCAGCCGGGTTGGTTCCCGACAACGGCAGAAGATCGACAAAAATCGCCCTGGACATTAATATTTTTAGTTTTGTTTAGGATGTGATTTTCAAATATTTTCATTCATCGATTTAAGAAAAAAGAAATAAAAGAAAATGTATTGTGCAATTACTTCTGAATGGGGTTACCCTGGACGACCATCCATGTGGCTTTCAAAGACTGCAAGCTCAATGATTGGATCGTTGACAACGCAATGTAGAAAAAGGGTCCTTCTAGGTTGGTTAGATCTAAAGCTCCGGCTTCAATTTGGTTTACGACGCCACGGATGGCTTCAATCATCTATTGCATCAATTATGGAAGGTTTTTTTGCATTTTCTGATAAGTAGGCGATTCAAAATGTTATAAAGACGAACCTTAGGGCGAAGAGCTTCCTGAGTGCCGAGCTCTTCAGGGTGCAAGTAATCTTCATCGGCAGTAAGGTCGACGTCATCTTGAGGACCAGGAACTTCGCGACGGAAGGAGAAGGCTAGGCTGTCATGATGCTTGGTGGTGGTAGCAATATCCATCGATTTGCCAATAGGGTTGGACGATTTCAAGTACATCGTTTGGCTGAAAGATATTGATTACACTCCTAGTTAATTTATCATATTTACTAACCATGCTGCTGCTTTCAACAGAAATTCGGAGGCTAATTATTCCGAAGAAATTTCTCCATTACAAAAAGGAACTACCAGTATTTTTATGGTGTGAGCAAGTGGCTGTGTCTATCTTACCACATTACAAGATATCTTTCCTTCTTTAATAAAAAAAGTGGTAATTACTTGGCAAGATTATAGAAGGGCGCTCCTTCTGGGGCGTTCCATTGGATTACGTTGTAACCGGATGATCCGATAATCTTAGGCTTCAAGCCACCTTTGGTGTTCTTGTCGAACTGGTAGTAGGTTTGGGTGGTACCAAGTACGGGATCCTGTTACCAATTTCCTATTATTCAACGTTCTTGCGCAATTGATAGAAACATTACCTTAGGTACACCCGAGCATGTAGCGCCACCGAAGGAATTGGTGGAAATGCGAGGTACATTGGTACAGTCTGCCACGGTACGTTGTTTCACAATGGAAACGGAATTCTTGTCCGGTACACCGAACGAGTACGTCGTCTCGCATTTGCCAGTAATGGTATTCTAACAATGACAGCACAGGTTAACAACGCTCACGTGGACTGATTACGACGGAAATGGAGTTGGAGGAGAGCATTACTTCGACAGTTCGGAAGAACGTGTTGTCATTCTTGCCAAAATCGCCACCAGCCGAAACATCAACCTGTAAAGTGGTGGCCAAACCCTTTTTGACGTTGACGGACCATAAGGGATCCGTAGGATCGACATCCAAACCGGTGACCTAGTTTATAAAGTAAGCAGATGAATTAATTCTTCGAGTTTATGCAACCATTCATAACCGCATATTCATATCTTAAAGAAAAAACTGAGGGTTTCTTTATGAAGTAATGCATTAGCAATAGTAAATACACGACGGTGATCCCTTTTCAATAGTTCTCAAAATGTGTCGATAATCATACCTTGCCTTCTTTATTATAGGTAATGCGAATGGGTTTTTCCAGAGGAGCCGTGAGCGCCTGCTTCTTTACGAAATTAGTTTTCTCAACCTCGTCTTTCGGGCCATTGTAGATACCAACGACGATGTCGGAAAACTGTCAGTGAAGAATAAAGGACAGTTAAGTTGGTTGCCAAGAAAATCGTGCGTGACAAGTAAAACTAGGCTATTTCTTTACCTTCACGGACGCATGGGTTGCTGAAGTGCGTTGTACTATCAAATTTGCACGGAAACCGAAGCTTGAAACGAAAGCCTTCGGAACTTCAACACCTGAATCCGTCCAGGCTAAGTAACTGAAGTGGTATTCCTGACCAACTTCGAACAGTCCCGAGCTGGCGTTCAGCGGCGCTACGATTCAACAGAAAAATTATACGTTACAGTCGAAACAAACGCCGAAATGACAGTGTACAAGCGATATCAAACAGTGAGATAAGGCCCACAAATACACCGCAAATAGTCTATTACGCAAATTAATATTATAAAAGCCAAATGCAGCAAATCTTTCAAAGTAACTGCACTGAAAAACAGTTATGTAAGCAAAAGACTTCACTAATGATTTTTGATCCTATTATTTCCTAAAAATAGTATAAATACGTAAAAAAATCTCACTATAGCACGCAAATAGACAAAATAAATAAAAAAATATTAGCTACGCTTTGAAACTTCCTCGCATGTAATTATCTAAATTTCAACAAATATAAACCGACCTTTAGATCTGCCACAGTGAACAATTTATGTGTTCCGCATCACTAGAAACACGGGTCACAATTGTGAGAAATCGTTAGCAATATCGGACAGTAATAATAACTTCGTAACAACCTGCTGAACAGGTGCTGCACTACTCGTATAAAATTGTAAAAGTAGCTTAAGAAATGTAACAAAATTAACAGCTAAGTAAGCTTCTAAAGCGACACATTTTTACGATCTACGCGAGTCCGGTGACGACTAAATATCTTTACACAGAATGTTCCACAAACGGATCGACAATGTGGAACGATCAAAGCTGAGACAAAGAACTCACCACTAAGTGCGGCTAGAGCTAAGGCCAAGGCCCAAAACCCTTTACTGGTTAAACGTCCCATGCTTTTCACCCCAAAAAACTTCGCTGAGCAGCACAGCGACGGCTCGCAAGTTTCTCAACGTGCACGCTCCCTTTATACTACCCATCTCGCATCCTCCGCCGCTTAACTCCGCCTTTTCTTCAAGTCCGTCGTACCCTTGCCGAAAATCGAGCCTAGCAACACCACCAATAGTAGGCTTCTTTCTTGCGCTGTATTTTAGACTTTTGCTTGGAAAAGTTTCGACTTTGATACTTCTTCCCATAAATTGACCCAAAAAAGAAACCCAAGACGAACACTGGCTGTTAGCAACTCCGTAATACGAACCTCCAATCGCAATAAAAACTATTTCCGAGAGCTTTTTTCTGAAACTCTTTTGACGACTGGCTTCTTTTGCTACCAAAACACTTAAAAGGATTAAGCCCTTGACCTTGCGAACACTCTAGATCAAAAGAAATAGATATCTCATTAGTTGTTGTTACGTAAATAGTGTCGCCGACCAAATTGAAAAAGACTAAATAAGAAAATTATGAATTCCACAAGTTTCCTGACACGATGCGCTCAAAACAATCGAGAACGGTTTTAACTCACCAATGCTCACAAAGAAATAGCTTTATTGTTCAAAAGCAAGCTGCAGCTAAACAGAGGGGAAAGGGAATAAGCAGACTACACTAGTGATTACGATATATTTCAAAATATGTTTTCGGTTGGGACAAAGGATTCTATTCATGAAAATACTTGCGAAGTAACAAATTCGTTACTGGTACAAATTCGTTATTGTTACATGAACTCCACCTAGTTTTTAAGGATTATTTTGAAGACTTTTTTCATTAAAAACAATACCAAATCGGCCACAAGAATATCTTGTTTAGGAGTGCGAACAGGCAAATAACAAACGTAGGAAATTATAATTGGCATGCTACTTCTTTATTTGACATTAATTTATCATTAATTGTTCTAAAGTGGCACTAAAGCAATGAATTTATGTTGGAAATCAACTGCAACCAATTTGCATTTAAAATAGTAAGATTTTTCTGACAATTCCTAAGAATTACACGCAAATAGAAGGGAAAACCAAAAGTCATGTGTTGGGTCTTGTGGATCTCAGTCTTCATAGTAAACCGAACCTCCGCTGTTCACAATTCATCTTTTCCAGAAAATCTGGACTTTTATTCTGACCCTTTGACTCAAGTATGGAGAAGCCAGCTTCAAGTGCAGCTGACCTTTTCAAAGAGCATCAGGAGGGAGAAAAACTCATCAAGCCTAAAGCTCACGTTACAAATTTTACGACACTTGGCCCGACCAGCCCCCCTACTTTCTTTCTTTGCTGTCATCTGTTACGTAAAACTAACCACGCAGCTAGGCCTTGGTTATACGAACAAAGAAATTAAAAATAGATTTCTTGGCACACAAAGATCAATTTGAAAAAGACACTCCTGGACACAAAGAAGTAAAGATTTTAGGACTACGAAACTGACACCGTTTACAAAAATATAAATAAAAAACAAACAAATTTATGACTGAGAAATCTATTGCCATGTGTCGTTTCGAGAATACGCAACCGTACACGAAATTTAATGGGAGTACCACAGTTCCTTGATTTTTAAGGGTCATATTCTTTAAAAAATGAGCACTTGAAAACGAGAGAAGCAACATCGTAAAAAGAGGGTGGAAGATTTAAGGTTTCAATGTTAATTCTGCTAAAGAGGCAACTGAGCTCGTTTGCGCGCCGAGTGTAAAATGTGGCTTGTTTGAACTCGCTGAAGGAGTTGATGCACTACGTTTCATCGAAGCATCGGCTTCATCATCTATTAGCGACAAAGAGGAAAACCAGAGTTAAAAAGGAGAGACTCGATAAAAGGAGGGCGGAAAGTTTACCAGACGCTTCTCCGTCTACGGATGATGAGCGTGGTGAAAATTTGCAACCTTTGTTCAAATAAGTGGACAATTTGCCAGACGCTGCCAGCAATAAACCCAAGTACGGCGGCGACGGTTTCAAAGGTCGTGAAATGTATTCCGGATGATACTGCGTAGCAACAAAGTACGGGTGTCCTTTCAGTTCAATAATTTCCATTCGTTTCCCCGTATCGTCGTGTCCTAACAAATTAAAGAGATCTTTATTCTGACTACGAAAGAAAAACATAATCAACAAACATCAGTCTCATTCGTTTATAAATTGGAAACATACTAGCAAAATAATAATAATAATTCATAGGCTACGGGCTAATTTTTAGGTAAAATTAGCTGTAACGGTAACACAAGAAAATACGGAAAGCTATATACCCACCGACGAAAGTTAGTCCATGAGTTTCAATTTCTTTAACAAAGTCAGGGTTGACTTCGTAACGGTGACGATGGCGTTCGTCAATCACATCTTTACCTCCGTAAAGCTTGTCTGTTGTCAAATAGGCGAACACACGATCACAAAATTAATTCAAATGAATGCTAACGTCTACTGAATCGCACACAGAAGAGAAAAACTATCGACGTTTCAATAAGGAAAAATTATAAAACGGATTTATTACACGCAATAGATGTCTTGTCCTTGAATATTGTAGACCGTTTGCCTAACCGCATAGTACCGCCCATTTGGCCACCAGTATGCTCGGGCATGTCAATGACCACCGGGTAAGGGGTCTCGGGGTCAATTTCGGTGGTATTGGCACCTTTCCAGCCTAATACGTTCCTAGTGGTCGACAAATATGTTTAGCGTGAGATTTACGGAGGTTGATAAGGTCAAACCTTGTAAACTCGATAACAGCAGCTTGTAAGCCCAGACAAATTCCCAAGAAAGGTTTGTTCGTCGTCCGACACCACTGAACGGCTGCGATTTTACCTTCCATGCCACGTTTTCCAAAGCCCCCTGGAACAATCACGCCCCTAAGGAGAATGCAGACAAAAAAAGAGAGAAAATGAATTACAAGTTCGCAATCATAAATTAATAATAAATGTATGAGCATATAAACTTTACAAAGATGCCTAGCTACGCATTGATATAAAAAGTCTTAATTACTGAGCTATGAGCAGTTGCAGTAGAAATGCGAAACTGTTATTATGAAATTCCTCGAGTTACACATTGATTTGGCTTTAACTTGGGTAGCTTGAAATTGTAGGCACCTTACGAAAAATTCCATTAAAACTCTTTTAATGAAAAGGTGAAATCCAAGGTGAGGCATGCCTGAATTTTTAGAAGCAACGAACTTCCAAACTAATTCATGTTCCATGAGACACCTAGCTTTTCAATTGCAATCTCGATTGCAACACGTGCGTTCGTTATATAAAGTTGCAAGACAACACTGCCCATTAGTATCGACCAGAACTGTAAATATTATATATTGATTAGTAATCCTTCACCTAAATTAAACTACCTAAAACTTCAACAAGAGTAAGAAAAACAAGAACATTAGGATCTTACGACCGTTGTATCAGATTAAACCTTATAGGAAAGTGTCTTATCTTTTCCGAGACCTTCTATCTGACTGCAGATTCTAAGAAAATGTTTCTCAGGCGAAAACAGACAATGATTAAGCGAAAAGGTAATTGCTCCATGGTCTTACTGAGCTTTGCAGAGACTTTGCCAAGCCTTATGATACGCTATCGGATTTGTTTTCTTGGTTTCGTCTTCCAAATTGCAGGCTTCAACACACTACAAAATGCCTTTTAAGTACCCTAATTAATTTTGTGAGGTAAAAAAATATTTACTGTCAGCGCAAGTTTGCGAGAAATTGCTAGGGCAGCATGTTGGAGAGCTTTGACTACCGATGCGTAAGAATCTTCTAATTGCGTATACTTGCCAACTAGAACGATGTCTACCGACTTGGTCATGTTGTCGTGCCTAAAGAATCAGAAGGAAAATATAATGAAACTCAATTTCCTGGGGCAAATTAGTTCAAACCTATCAGCCAGCTCTCGCCATTGGTTCATAAAACGACGAGGTCTTGGTGAAGAAATCGGGAGATTCAACCTCTCACTGAAAAAATTCAAAACACCTTGCTCTTCCAGCATAAAAGGAACGCGGTAAATTGACGTACAATCATGGATTCCTATGACCTAAATTAGGGAGGAATATTAGAATCAAACAGGAAGTTCAACAGAATGCACGACACATATCCAGTCGAGAAATTTACCTGCTCAGGAGCAACATGACAAAAATTGCTGATTTTGGACTTCACCGAGTCATTAATTGGCAACTCGCTACGACATACAATTAAATCGGGCGATAAACCTAAACCGCGCAATTCTCTAACGCTTGATTGCGTGGGCTTCGTTTTGGCCTCTCCGGTTGATCGGGGCTACAGTTACAAAAGTGGAAAATTATTGTATAGACTTTTCTTTAAAATTTTTGCACAAAAAATTGTTTAAAAACTGAACTAACTAGAGCAAATAAAACATTAGCACAATTAAACATCTAACGAAGTAAATTGAACAGTAATCATATTCATATTGCGCTAAGTCATTCCCAGGTAGTGGAAATGTCCCCCCAATTGGAACTACTAATATCGAAAAGCTTCCTGAATAAAAGTCAGTCTTGTCTACATTTGTCCCCAGGCTTGGACAGTTACTCGTCATGAGTACACTGCCATCACTGGCTGGTTCTACCGCACCTATTCCTTACTCTCGTCGTAGTTACTTAGTTCCAATAAACCTTAGCGCAAATAAACCTGTTTCTTAGTGTAATTCTACAACGTTACTGATTACCAGTCATTAAACGACAACCTATGACTCTTAAAACTTACGTTGCAACAAAGAAAAAAAGGCAGACGATCAAAAAAACGTATTAATTCAGCCGTTTTTATACGGGCATCGATATAACTCGGGAAAGTACGATCAAATAAATGTATAAAAACTTATAATGGAAAACGTATTAAATGACCCAACTTACATCGCGACACGATTTCGCTGTAACTCAATGGAAATGAAAACAACACTTGCAAATATAAAAGCGAACTACACTCAGCAGCTTTAACCTGTGAGTTGTTATAATACGAGTTATACAGTACAGTACGGATATCTTACATGAGGCACCAAGGAGACGTGAACGCAGCAAAAATTTTCTCGTTTCACCCGAAACTGAAACTGCCTGAAGGCTTCGACAAAGGGCATGCCTTCGATGTCTCCAATGGTTCCTCCAAGTTCGATTATGCATACTGCAGGTTCTTGGTTGTCTGCGCTAACAGGGACTTTGGCCACTTTTTCGATCCACTCCTGAATGGCGTCCGTAATATGCGGGACCACTAAAAGTCGAGGGATTTTGGGTTAAAGATTGTACTAAAAAGCCAATTGTAGGTCAAACCTTGGACAGTTTTGCCTAAGTAGTCGCCTTGCCTTTCGCGGTCAATGACTTGTTTGTAGACTCGCCCGGTTGTTATATTATTGTCGCGATGGAGGGTAACATCTAAGAAACGTTCGTAATTGCCGAGATCCAAGTCCACTTCTCCTCCATCGTCCAAAACAAATACTTCACCTGGAATTAGAGAAAGATTTTTAAGAAAGTTTTTTTTTATTTAAGAAAAGTAATACATACCGTGTTCGTACGGAGAAAAAGTACCAGCATCGATATTAATGTAAGGATCTATCTTGATAGCGGTTACTACGAGACCACAATGTTTCAAGATAGTTCCAATAGAACTAGTTATCACACCCTTTCCAATACCACTAATCACACCACCGGTAACAAGAATATATTTCATTCTACTAAGCATCGAAACTGGCTCCCGAAGACTCCAAGAGAAGGACACACAATGCAAGCTCGACCCCAGATTCCCCGAGACACCTTCAAATTAAAAAAGTGGGCAGGTACCACGTGGTGGGGCCTTTTGCGCGTCTACAAAGCCTGAAGCAAAATTGATTCTCAAACTGCCGGTTTAAGATTCAGTCGGTAGATGGCGCGACAGCAGTGTCTTTGCGAAAAATTGGGGTACAGATGAAAATACGGAAGACGTTCAACTTGCGCATGCTGGTAGTTGGCGTGAACAAATGAGCAAATAGAAACTGAAATTGCTAAATTACAGAGGTCTATTTAAGCCTCTGCATATGGATTTATTTTTATTAAGAGGTGAAGGAGCTGATGTAAAAAGGGTAGACCGCGAAGTTATAGCGTAATGTTTCTAAACAAGACTAATGAAACTCCCTTTCGATGTTTCCCGGATCCGTATGACAAAAGTCTGTCAGTACCTGCAAAACTTCAAATTTACTTACAAGATTTAACGAAGCCGGGACAAGCAGCCAGTACAGTAGTTTTCCTTGACTTCCGTCAATTACGCTGAAACGAAAAAAAAACTCACCATTTCATCTTCCAAATCGAACGTCAATTCTTAACTACCTCGAATGCCCCGTTAAAATTTTCGTGAAACCGAAAACCTGAGAATTGCTTCTTAAAGCGCTTACTTGGGTTGACTATCAAGAACGTACCGTTAAATAACTAGGGTAAATGAAATAAAAACTAAATTCGCTTGGAATAATAACGCAAATTATGTGCGGTTCGCATACAAGCGAGTCCATGTTCCGAGTAAGACGAAAGCAGCTAAAATTTTCATTTGCAGATACGAGCATGGGGATTCAAACTGCGTCAAGTCAGGTCCTAAATCAATGTTGTTTACACAATTTCCACTAAATCAATATTTTTCCACAAATAGAGTCGCACTTTTTATTGGAAAACAAGAAAGAAAAATTGGCTGGTAGGGTAGCAGAAGTTAGGGGAGTTTCCGCTGTTTGGGGCTGGACAAGGTAATAAGAGGCACTCGTCGAGGGTTTTTGGTACATTGGGGGCTTGTAATCGGCACTGGCGTAGTAGAAGGGTGATCCACGTTCAATCTCTCCTCCACAGCTGGTAGGACTTCTTCCACTCTACTAAGCTCCGAGCTATTCGTTTCACGCACTTCATCTGTTTTATCTGTTTGTTCCGTATTTCTGTACAGCGTCATCTGGGAATCTTCATACTGCAGTTTAATAGCGTCAGCTTCTGAAAGGATGGAGTCAGTCACTTCTGGAAGTGCATGCACGTCCATTGCGTCGTTGGTTAACTCAATTTCTGCAACCGACCTGCTTTCCTTCTTCGGACCCGATAGTGTAATAAAATTCAGTCGTCTCGGCTTTTTACTCCTTTGATCGCACGTACGCCAAAAATAAATAACCAGAAATACATGAATTAGAGAATTAAAAAAGAGTAAAAATAAGTAAACATTGCATAGAAACCGTACACAAAATTAAGGCGAAAAAAAGGAAAATTTGGGCCTAACAATTAGAGAACGTACGAAAAAAATCAACACAAAAGTAATGAAAGAAAAATTAAAAAGCCGGGAAAGGAGTAAAATAATAGTGCAAAAAATAAACTAGAAAAAACTTACAAGTTTCCATCTGCAGTAGTTTTTTCTGCCTCACTTATCTCCGCGCCGTTCGTTCTTATTTTTCCTTGCAACAGCCCTTGGAAGTCTTGAGGTAGATCGTTATTGCTCGCCTCTTCTTTTCGTGCCATATGCGCTGCGGTAGCCGCTGCTTCCATGGCTGTGGAACTTTGATCCAACAGCGTTGTCGCGGATGTATCTACCGCTGCAGCCAAAACGTCAGGGTTTTCGTAGGGCACACCTAACTCCCCCTCGTCAAAGTTCACCAACGAACAGTAGCCGTCAGTTGAAGATACGACAATTATGCGGCCGTCTTGCGACCAGGTTAAGTCAGTCAACCTTGTATAGTGAATGTTCGAAACTCTAGCAAACGGAATAGTCTGCTGGGTATCGTAAAAGAGGATCGAAGATTGCGTTGCTACGGCAAAGATTATCCGGTAGGGTAAACCAAACAAGGAAGCCACACCTTCCCTGAGCTGAAACATTACTGGACAACATCGGACCGCTAACGTTGGTTTGTCTTGTGTAGGGTAATACGCCACAGGCCTGTTGGAGAAAAATACAAATTCGTACACGAAATACATGTTATAGACCAGTCATTTTCATTTTAACTATGTTTTAATTATCATTATTCGATATTCTAATAACCAGGACGCTGAAACCAGCGCCAAAAACTTTCAAGTGATAATCTGTCCCCGAGCTTTACTTAACATACCCATATGTCAATCACACATTTAACTTCCATATTTTACTTATAGGGTAGCTAATAAGTTGGGGCAGAAACTTGCCTGTTTAACTTAGGGTTAACTTGGTCTTCCCCACTACGTGTAAATGTTTGTACCTTTGGACGTATCTCAGTTATTTATTGTAAAACTTATTGGACAACACTGCGTTTTTTCACTGATATAATGCTTAATTAGCTTGATTAAAAAGCCTTAGTACGTTCTTACATAAGTGCTTGCGTTTTCCAAGTGGAAGGTTATATCACAATTTATATGTCAAATTAATACAATAAGATTTAGTTGAAAGCGTACTTGGCAAGCGAGTTCCGTGAGAAGACGTAAGTGACATTTATGCCTTTACTACTGCATTCGCCTTCCTTTTCGATAACGCCACACGGCGTGAACAGCAATTCGCCATCGGGCGAAAAGCAGAGCCGCCTACAAAAAGTTTTCAAAGTATCGTCATGATACAGACGGACAAGGCGATCTTCCGGTGCGCTATCGTCACCGCCAGGAACCGGGAGCATGGCTTTGGTTAATTTGTGGACGACTCTCTTTGACTGAAGGTTGAATATGCGACAAGACCTATCAGTAGACAAGGTCGCAGCGTACTGACCACGCGGGTCATATGCTACGCCTTGGACAAAGCCTTTATGTTCGGACAGCATACTCAGTTTCTGACCTGCGAATGAGAAAACCGTGGTATATGTGCGGTTAACTTAGTCTTCCCCACTACGTGTAAAAAGCTTGTACCTTTGGACGTATCCCAGATGATTGCGGTATTATCAACCGATCCGGAAATGAGGCCAATCGAGTTACTTGCCCACGCTAGATCGTACACGTCTTCAATATGTCCTCTTAATATCCGTAAAACATTCCACGTTTCTTTATTTTCTACATCATTATCTTTCACAAAGAGATCAGGGGCATCTTTGTCGGATTTCTTATTCCATAGCAGAATAACAGCCTCTGCAAGAAAACAATGTAAACAATTATAAAAATAAAAATAATTAAGAAAAATAATAAATACGTTCCCTTCCTGAATGAAGGGTACAAAAACTGGTATTTGTCTGAGAACTTACGCGAAAACTATCAGTATGGCTATAAGATATAGCGAGGTGTAAGTTTAAAATGCTTTTTCTCAACCGGCTCGGGTATTTTGGATGCAAAATTATACGTGTACATACCGTCGTCTCCTGAAGCTAATGTCTCTCCATTGGGAGAAAATCTAACAACATTTACAGCTCTCTGATGCCTTGCTAAATCAGAAAGAAATTCCACAATTGACGCTTCGTTCTCGGAAGTTTTTATACTCCAGATCTACATCAAAGTAAAGAGAAAATGCATTAAGTTGTTATACATTTACAGGGGCGTGATAGTTCTGAAACAAATAACTTACCAACACATGTGTATCAGTTCCTGCAGTCGCTAACCTTTGAATCCCATCTTTCGAGTTATGTTGAATATCAACACTTAAAACTGGGTCTCGGTTATGCCATGAAATTTCTGGTATGGTACACTTCATTGTTGCTAATTAGCAACGGGAAATGCAATACGGTCTATCTTCGATACGTAATTACAATTGCAACATTGGGGAAAGTTAATTCACACGAAAAACGCTAAACCTAAATCCAAGCTAACTTCCAAGCACAACAAAACCTGCAAAAGCCCGCTGTTAAACAAGGCGGGGCTTGCGATGCGCTAGGGCGGGGACAGTGGAGAGCAAATAGTACAGAAATTTACCCCACGGATTTTCTCCCTCTTCTTTTCCTTTTTCTCCGAGAAGGCGATATTTTCTGGAAGGCATTGCCCTGAAATTTACAATTATAATCCGAGAGGAAAAATAATGTAGCTCCCACTTGTATGGAGGTATGCTCAGGGGCGTCGCAAGGGGGTCTTTTTCGGGTAGGTGGGTGGGTGGGAGTGGTGGGATTTAACCGACTGCACTGTGATAGTTTTTTACTGAATATCATAGAGTAAAACAGTTATTAATTAAAGTAGTATTTATCCTTTATCATATATTTGTAAACATCTTTTCGATTCCAATTTTTACCGACGACGACAAAAATTTCACCGATCCCCCCCCACCCCACCACCCCTCCGTCGCGACGCCTCTGGCCATGCTTCAAACAGACCATCTTGAAGTGTGGCGCTAAGCTACTATAGGCTAGGTTTGCATGATTCCTATAATGTTTCGGGTATTCACATATGCCTACCACATATTGTTTGTACAATACATCCTATTTATACTACGATACGAGTTCAAAACTGCGTTTACGTAGTGGCTGCTTTTTACACCTATCCATTTTCTTACGTCTCGACACATATTTTCTAGGGCTGAAAACGGCTCGGCTTGGCTCGGCTCGGCTTGAAAATTTCCAAGCCCAGCCGAGCCGTAAGCCGGTACCTTAAGCCAAGCCGAGCCGTAAGCCGGTACCTTAAGCCGAGCCGAGCCGAAAGCAGAAAGACAACCGTAGCGTAGCGATATATAATACAAATAGTCTATGTAAGTGGAAACCGCTTGTAAGAGAAACACGCATTACGCGGAAACCGCTAGTAAGAGAGAACCGCTTGTAAGAGAAAATCACATACTGTATAACGAAAACCCCAATTGAAGAGAAAGAGTGCGCAGTAAAATTTATTGTCTAATCCTTGATTATAGGACTTTTTAAATTATTTTTCATATTTTTCTTATTAAGAACACTTCCTTAAAGCTTCCAATTTCGACCTTTCACTTTATTATTTCGTTATAGTTAAATGTTACCCAATACAGATAGGATAGGATTAACATTCACTGTAATCTTTCACCGTTTCACCCTTTTCTCTTCCTTTACCTTTCGTTCCTATGGTTACAAAATTACCCTGATCAAAGCCGGTAAAAGTTGGCTGTCAGCTCAAACTGACTGAAAACCGGTCTTTATCGAAGCCGAGCCGAGCTGAGCCGGTCCTTGTCAAGCCGAGGCGAGCCGAGCCGATCATTGTCAAGCCGAACCGAGCCGAAGCCGACACATGTCAAGCCAAGCCGAGCCAAGCCGGTCGATGTCAAGCCGAGCCGATGTCGGCTCAGCTCGGCTCGGCTCGGCTTGAGCCGAGCCGTTTTTCAGCCCTAATATTTTCTCGACACAGGGTACGTTGGAGATTAAAGACCTCTCTCTCCAGGCATGGATTGACTCATCAGCAAATTTACCGAATTAATCAAAATACTTAGAGCCTCCCTTGTCAAGATTTAAATCTTTTAGAGTTAAGTCATTCGAACATATCAGCTTTATTCTTGTAAAATGTAAACTTAAAAGTTTGAGGATAAGCAGTATTTCTATATCCGGCTAAAAGTTATCCAGGATATGCTGCATTGCATGAACAAGGTATTGGTAAACGGGTACGCGTTGACGTCAGTCTACCCGAAAGTAATTTTTTTTTATAGTCTGAGGTTCCAGTAATTCCGTACCAAATTGCAATTGTAGTATGCAAGCAAGGTCAGAATTTCGTATATTTTTACGTTATTCCCAGTGTTTGTGTTGAACCCAGTTCAAGGGAGTAAGCACGCAAAAAACTGAGTTTACTTCCCTTAAAACTTCCAGTTCCTGTCATAAATATAATTTTCCTTTCAGTTTGTCATAAATCGAACTCACAAAACAAGCTAAACATTTCTTTCTGACCGAAAACACTGAAAGTCACAGCAGTAGTACCCGTGGTTCGTTGCAAGTGTTTTCCGGCAGAAAGCTAAATAATTCCGTCGAGCTTCCGACAGTGTGTCTCAACAACTCCTTTTCTTACTGTAAAATGTATTCCGCAAGAGCACTCATAAACGTAATGTGTCAACTTCCCCCAAACTAGCAAGAAAAAACTCTTTCCTGAATAACGTGCACTACAACGTACCCAGCAACTTTTCCCGGGGAAACTTTTATTGAAGCATTACTTGATACAAAACTTCTCATAAAAACATAACTGGGCCACACACGCCAAGTCGAACAAACGCATAAGCATAATGCGTGAACGCAAGGTTTGGCCATGTAAACGTTAAAGAAGGAACGGTATAGCTCTCTGAAGCAAATCCAATTGCGGATCCAACGACCGACCGAGGCCTTCGAGGATCAGCACAGCCAAAATGACCGTGGAAAATTGGCTCTCCAGGCGCACACGATGCTCCAACAATAACTGGAACACTTGTTTCATAAGTTCCGCAACGTCGATCTGCAAAGTGAGATTTGTCTCATTTAAAAACCTATTCCTTCCTGAAAATTGCCAAAGATAGGTACTTTTGATAAGCTCAAAGTGTCTGCTCGGGCTTTCTTGACAATTTCTGCCATTCCGCGTTTAAATTCCGCCACGTTGGAACACTTATGGTACGACGTTTCCAGAAAGAGATCGGCTACCTCTTCTCCATGACCCAGCACAATGGCTTTGAAGGTTTGCCGGAACCGTTTCATCAGAAGCTCATTGCGCAAAGATGTGACTATGCCGCAATCTAAAACGATTAATTGGACTTCGGGCTCAACAGCAGGGATCTCTGTAACCCGGTGATAAAAGACGTCGTCTCCTAAAGTTAGAGCCGCAAAGTCCGGGAAAACAAACCCAGATGGAGAAGCGCTGGGATGGCTTAGGCGTTTCACCATTAGATTGCCTGGATGCAAGTCTCCGTGAACAAAGTTATCTTGGAAAACCTATATAACGATGCCGAGAGAGAAAAAAGTGACATTGCTTTGTATAAAAATATCTAACGGAGGAGAAAACAATGGTTTCCGACATAGCAAAAGGTCAAACAAACCCAAAAAAGGGGAAAACCTTTTACCATCTTTAAAAGCAAATCTACTCCCATCTGCGCCAATTTCTGCTTTAAGTACAAGCCCGGAGCGCTTCTGTCGTCTTCTTGTAATATGCGATCCATGGGTATGCCGGTTTCGTACGTCTCTACCAATATATGTCCTGTTACCAGGGCGTTTATCGGCCGAGGAAAAACGATGTCGGGCATAGTGTCGAAGTTCCGACGAAAACGTTCAGTATGGGCAGCTTCCACTCGCATATCGATCTTCGTGAACAGAAACAAGCGAAACAGAAATAAGATGCATTCTGCAGCAATACATAACACAAATCATTCCAAGGAAACAGTAAACTAACGAAAAACCTGTGTTTCGGTAGCTTTGTGACTAAAAAATAATATACTGATTTCACAAAAGAAGCATGATATGCGCGACGAACAAATCCTCGGAAAGCTCACAAGGAACAGAATTTCGAGCAGATTTATTTTGTTAATAAGGATACCGGTACTAATTCAAGCACAAGCGAAGGGTATAGTGTGCGAAAACTTCGTTATTTTTCCTCCCCCTCATGAAGTTTGCTAAATACTTCTACATACCTGAGCAAGCATACGCTCACTAAATTCTTGGACGCAAGCGACGGGGTCGAGCCAACGCAAAGGTGGTATTAAAGTCCAGAGACAAATGGCTCCCCATCTGAGAATTCTCAAGTCTCGACTAGAGTTGAGTAAAAAAAAAATATTACAGGGGGAATTTTTTTCATTTTTTTACATGCTTACGAGCAGTGTTGTGTAATTATTACAAGTAATGGTAATTTGTAATGCCAATTACTTTTCTTAAAGCAACTGTAATGTACTCGTTACATTTTTCGCTCAGTTGAAATGTAATATAATGTACTCATTACATTTTACTTTATCGAAAATTGTAATGTAATTTACTAGTAAATTTAAAAAGGCCAAAAAACGTTACAATTACTTTGGTCTCTTAGAGGAAAAGTAGAAAACCTGTAAAGAAAGGGGGAAGGGAAGAAGTTGTGCTTTGGATCTTCGCTGCTTTAGATCGACTAAATGGTGTTGTGAAGGGAGGGGGGGTGGGGGGGAGTGACGGGTGGGCCAAGAGCATTTTTTGCAAGTAGTGAGCTACGGAAAGGCAAACCTTACCGTTGACCTCTGTTTCAGCTGCGTTATTCTTTCTTTACCCGTTTCTTCGCGTAGGGAAGGGGAGACAGTTTTGTTAGGGGTTGAAGAAAAGAATACGCAAAACTTAGTATTTTCGGATGTCTTACCCAAACCAGACGTGTGCTGGTAACAAGTAACATTGTGAACGAAAGGTATAAGCGTTAAAGTTTAGTTAAAAATTTAGAAAATTGGAATAGTTTTCAACGTAAAATAAAAACACACGTTTACCGAAAGTAATGGCAAAGTAATGCATTACTTTACAAATGTAATTGTAATATGACGATTATTTTCATTATTCAAGTGTAATTGTAATGTAATAGTAAACTTTATATAAAAAGTAATTGTAATGTAATAATATTCATTTTTTGAAAAGTTACACAACACTGCTTACGAGAACATTTTTTGAATTCCGGGATGTAGGACTTTCATGGCTACCGGAACTGCCTCAATGGTATCGTTCTCAGTTTCGGTGAACAATTCCGGATTCGTTAGCCAACGCGTAATTGACAAGGCTTCGAGGACTGTACCAAGATGCAGAAAAAAAACATTCAAGGGTTTCATTAACGAACAACCGAGGAACGTGGCATTTGTTAAGTCAAAGCCTTACATTCCCACCAGCTTAACCAAGTTTGGCTACGTGGCGTAAAGCTGCCATCCTGGCAAGGGGTGAAAGATGAGGGGCAAACCCAGGCCTTGTAGACTTGAGCACAGCATCCTGATCCTACAGGCTCCAAATTGTTTTCTACCCGAACCACCAACGAGCGCCAGTGCGGTCCGTAAGCAAATTCGAATTGTTTGAGAGTGAACAACCACGAGTGTGGTTTGGTAGCTCGCTGTAATTTGGAAAGCGACTCACACAAGCCAATCGAGAACAAGTCGCGTCGAGTACTCGCCCATTGTCCCAGCTTAATAAAGATGGGCCCGGAGAATTCTAACGCTAGAACACAAGCGATGAAGAGAAAACCAGGTTAAAGCGTCTGTAAAGTCCAAAGATAGATTTACCAGAGACAAGAGCGCCTCGCCAACAAATTTCCAGTCGCGGATTCAAGTAGCACAAAGGAAAGGTGATAATCAACGGCCCGAACGTAGCGAGCAACCTTAACGCTCGACAACACGTAGCAATACACTCCCAAATCCAACCCAACAACCAACCAATACGTGATAAGAATGACGATTCACGGACATTAACTTCCGTATTGCTCCACTGTTGAAACTGCACTTCGCCACCTGCAATTATGCTTTCTCCCCTCGAGTCCAGAGAAGAAAGTGTTCGACTGCTGGTAATTGGTTTCCCACGTGGTGCAATATAAGTTCCGGCCCAGGCACTGGAAGCTAGTAATAATTTTCGGACCCGAGGTGCACGAAATTGACCTTTAGGAGCCGTTGAGCCAAATGGAGATCGCCAGATAAGATGAACGACCTGTCCCTTACAGACTCCCTGGTACGACCGCCAGAACGAAGTTTGCACCGACACGCACGACATACGTAACATGCTGAAAAGGGCGACATTATAGCCAATGTTTTCGAATCAGCCCTCCTTAGCTGTAAATTAGACGGTTTATACCTTTTAATAATGAAAGTAGACAATAAGTCAAATATTGCTATATCACCTCACCATAATGCGTCAAAAACTGAAATATACAAGTTTCCATTCGCTGGTCTGAAAACTTGCAGCTTCGCTTGAACGACACATACCGAAACCACCTTTTGATCTTGTAAGCCAATTGACCATCCGCCATCTTCCAAAAATTGAGGGTTGTCTTTTTTAAGTCTACATGACCACCCCGTTAATAGAGCCCTTAGGCACTGATTGTCCGAAAACGGCGGGAACACTCGTGATCTAAAGCCACATATGGCGACGGTAATTTTTTCCCGGAAGGTGGAATTAGACAATCGGCCAATTATACAAAGATATGGAATTTAACTGAAATTTAAACGGAAACTGAATTTTAATTGTACTGAAAGTGAAATTTGTCGCATCGTTTTCTTTAGGAACCCCTTGCCGCTTGATACTCTTAAGAAAGGGACAATGTAAAGGAAAAAGCTCAAATTTAGACTTACAGCACCCGTATTATTTCGCGGCACTCGTACCTTTTTTTTATTTTCAAACAGAATTTAACTGTATTTGACAGCGTGAGCTACGCTCATTGTTATAACTTGTTTATGTCTATGGTATAACAGCCTCTTAAGGACATTCAGGTACTTTACATACAGGCATTCATACACACATTCGCACTCATGCATTCCATTTGGTGTTTAGGTTTGGGGGTTTAAGTTTTTTCAAGGCGGAGCATACAAATGTGTCAATTGCTGGCAATATTGCTGGTTTGATCAGTAGAATATCGGGGTTAAAGTGCATTTTTGATGGATACGTTTCTTGGTAGTGCATGTGTTGCCCGTTCTCTGTTAAGTAGTCTGCAGTTAAAGAAATTGTGTATAATGGGTACTCGCAACCTTACGTTCACATAAGCCTAGAGCTTTACGAAGTGTTCTTTATATTTAATACACCCTTGCTATTTACCGTTTTGCGTATTATAATCTTGCCTGATAAACATGTATCATGTGAATCTTGGAATTTTTTTGTTTCTGCATCTAGCAATGTTTATTCTAAGAGAGGTAATGCTTTAATTTTCTGTAATTAGCCATTTTTGCACAAGATTGTCATGCACAACATAGGACCACATATTGAACCGAGTCTCTTACCCTTAATTCTCAGGAGCAAAACATATTTCAATCTCACATTGTTGTCATAGCCGGCGGCCAAGTTTTCACAATATTTACAAATGGGATTGAGCGATTGCAACGCTCAGGCGGCAAACCGAGTCCCTAGTGAGGTTTGTCACTTAGGCTGAGGTCCCACTAGCCGAATAACCATGGTTATTATAACCTTTTCTTTGGAACTCGCTGTCCCAGGGATAGGAAAAGTGAGATATTTCCAAGGAAAAGGTTATAATAACCATGGTTATTCGGTTAGTGTGACCGCAGCCTTAGACTTTCGTTCTTGAACCTTAAACTATAGCCTGTTGGAGTCGCGTTTTACTAAAGAAAAATGATTTTTCCCAAGTTTGCTACCATGGCAGACGCTTTTTAATCGTAACGCCAGATATTATAGCAGCTTTTTTCAAATTTAGCGGGAGAATTTTGAAACGACTCGAAACGTAAAAGTTATAGTACAAATTATGTATTGACCAAAAATGTTATCGAATGGCGGAGCTTGACGGTAGCCTGCGAAAGAAATCGCATTTCTGATTCTGTGTCTGTCACAAAGAACGCCACGCTATACATATTACAGCGATTTTGGAAGCAATTTTATTCAGTCATTGATAGAAACCCACTAAGTTTTGTTTTTATTTATTTTCAGATATTTGTTGCTAAGGCACCCAGAAAAATCGTGCAGAAATTGCACTTCTGTGTACCGCAAAAAGATGGAAGTGAAGTACCACGAAGTCTGGTTTACGCTTGCCCTCCAAGAATGTATCCCTCACATAAACCGCGACCCCACAGTTTTTTTTACTTCACAAATACAATACATTAGGCGCTGTCGCGTTTTCATTGCTGTAAAAATTAGTGTTACGTATGGGGAACGACTTTTCTACAAGATTTCTTACTCGATTCTTTGTATCAACTATTGTGCTTTAAACATTTAAATTCCGCATTATTAAAACACTCACACCATTACCCTGATAAATCATTATTTCCGGAAAGATTTTCCAAATGTGGCCGGGATTGCTGACAGGCGACATTTAAAAAAGTGAGCAATCGGCTTGACAAGTGCAAACAAAGTTTCGTAATACAAAAGCGCGTCAAAATCACTCGGGTAGATATCTCATTCCGTTTAATCATAAATACTGCGGCTGGAAGTTGTAGAAAAAGTGACGGAAAGCGATCCACGTTTAGCTCGTTTCCCTGTTGAAAAGACAAGGAAAAAAACGCGAGTCATTAAAGAAATTAAACAAAAACTGCGAGGTCGTACATAAGAATCAAGCAAGGAAAATCTTATCTCTACCCTCTCCGCCTTTTACTCACCTGTTCAGTTCGCTAAATGACCAAGCAGTCAGACGTTGGTTTCGTGCAAAAGCAGTACGACTTGCCGTTCGCGCTTTCTGCCTGCAAAGTGGGCCAAAATATTGTGTCAGCAAGAGAATGTAACTTTGGAAAAATATCAAGCGAAACAGGCGCCAACAGTTACCAAATGATCCCAAGAGAAAAGCTGATCCTAGATGAAGAAATAGCGACCGGCAAGTCGGCCTGTTACAATAGAACCCTTTCCTTTAGCTTCTTTGAAACTTCTCCCCAAGCACCCACGAAAAACCGACGAATGAAAAACTTCATTTTTGTTAGAACAGGACTTTATACTCAAGCAGCAATTTTAAGAAGCTCACGAACTCCATAACGGAATGTTCAACAATACGTCTGAGTCAAGCTACTTACTGTCAATTTCCGCCGTTTTTTAACAAAAAGTGATCGATCAAATGCTCCCTTGTTTCTTCACGTCACATTCTGGGTGGCGCTTGTTCAGAACCGTTCCCTGTGCTCAAACTTATTCTTGTTTATATTAGAATTTAAAACGTTTTAAATCCTGGAAAGGGTTCACTTTCAGTCCTCTCGAGTGTGATGTCATGTACGATATAACAACAAAGGTATTATCTGGCATATTCAAACATCGTGGACATTGACAGTTCGTAGATCACTAGGACAATCTAAGTCGTATTCTCTAAACCTGCATAAATGCTGCTGAAGCTCTACGTCGCTCGTTTGTACTGCACGTCTATCCACCACTTTTGATGTTTATAAATCGGGGATTTTCTAGGTTATGAATACTGGCTGCAGAAATGAAGTGTTGCACAGAGCAAAAGCAGAAAAGCAATGAGAAAGTTTTCGTGTGATTCCTCAAACGTTGGAACAGACTATCCTACAGAATCATAGTATTATAAAAACATCATACATTAATAGCCGGTCTAAGGACACCGTTAAAATCTCGAACGGTAAGCTCTTAAAGCGCAGAACCAAAAACTAAAAAAAAGCATAAAGCAAGGACAACGGACGTGTCAGCTCAGTCCATTTATGTAAATTACTACACATAAATGGCTGTCAGTGGGCTCTTAAGCTATGAATGAGTCGGGAGACAATACAGTCGAAACAAATACGATGGCTTACTTCTAAACGATCTACCGTGTGTCCCCAGGGTAATACTGTCATTTAAGGATCCTGAGGCTCCGTCTGTGCTTCTTTGTATCGCTGCCCGCCATCGGCGACATCCGAAGACGTTCATAAAGCCACTCCTGAACTTCTCATTCATGAAACAATACGTGATAGGGTTACAACACGATGACAAGTAAGCCATGAGCTGTATCAGGGAAATGTGTATGGGCCCCAATTGTTGGTATAAGCTCGAGGGATCAAAGGCATGCCACGTATTGACCACGTAAATGGGCGTCCAACAGAGAAAAAACTCCAACACAATCACGAACAACATCCGCATCACTTTTTTCTTCGCCAGGATGCTTTTGTCCGTATACGTGCTCCGCACCAGCCCTTTGCGTGCTGCGGTCTGATGATCCATCATTTGAACAGGACCGGAGTAACGCTGAGAGGAACGGACAGAACCTTGCCGGACAGAGGAGGCCCCAAAGTTTGAAGCATCACCGCGATGGACAGCTGGCTGGATGGCAGGCACGGCCGAGATGGGATGCGGATGCTGAGAACAGCTGATGTATCCAGAATTCTGACGGTGAAAACCGTTGTTAAACCACGAACGTTGGGCTACGGAAGCAGAAGAAGGGGCGGCGCATCTTGAAGGGCCTTGTTGTACGTTGGCAGTGCTTTTTGTCGACCAGGGACTAGACAATTGCTTTGAGTGCGTTAGCAGCTTGTCGTTGTTACGCAGATTGAGATCAGGCGAGCCAGTCGACGTCTTGACGACGCTGGAACTGGGATACTGTTGACCTGGCAAGCACGACACACATACAGAAGAATCGTAAGTAAAATATTAGAATAAAATAGTACGAAGTAGTCATCTTTTTTTAGTTATGCAGCCCTTTCATGCTCGTTGAATAATTCAACAACCAGTTGGCTATTTGCGGTCTCCGAGAATTTGGTTCATGCAGATTTGCTACAACGCTACTTGTAACGGTAGTTACAGTCTTAAGTGAGAATACGTAATCTGAATGTAATGAGGACATGCACTTTAATCGAAGTTGCAGATTTAAGTTTTGAGATAGTGTTTTGTGTATTTTTACCATTAGAATTCTGAACGTTAATTAGTAGATGATAAGAACAAGCCTTTCTGAATTTATTTCGGTTAGACAACAATGCCACTTTGTACCTATGCTAGAAAGTTGACAAGTTCTTTGAACATAGTCAGAATGATAACGTAGTCGTTTGATACTTTTAGTGAGAAAGTCTGGGAAATTCTGGGAATCATCCAACAGAAATTACCGAGTAAAGCTGTTAATACAAACGGATAGACAGAGAGAAATGAGCAGAAGACGCAACTACCCTTGATAATTATTGCTGCCAATGAGCTTGTGTTTCTTTCTCCATCAGGATCGTCATGTATTCAGGAAGTAGCAAAAAACGGTCTAATTAACTCTTAAACATGGTATACTTGGTTGTTTGTTCCGTGGTTTCCGAAACAAACCCAACAAATTCAATATAAATTCTTCTCAGAAAATAAAAATATAAGTCTACCTGTTTTCATGAGTATTCTACGCACGGACTTTCATTATAGAAATGTTAAAGGTTTCCTTCGCATTTGGCATGATTTACAGCCCGGTAGTTACGAACGTCAAGTGAGCAATAAGATGGGAAAATTGGGTGGAAATGATGAAAAATATCTGATCATACCATAAAACATTTTGGAAGACCCAAAATTAGGACACCCACGGAATACAGTCTTCGGTGAGACATGTTCCTCTGCCTTCTTTTAAAGAGTAAATCAATATACCGAACCATTTTTGTTCACTTGTCTCCTTTCGCAAGGAAAGAAGTAAGGTTTAGGGCCAACTATACCATCGACTCGGCTTTGGGTAGCGAAAAGACCGTTCATCACGGTTTCGGTATCTAAATCCTTCTTCCTAGATTCTTTTGTGTACACCCTACAGAAAGTAGAATGTCTTCGATACAATCTCTCCCAGTTAGAAACGTTTCTCTCAAGAGGAGAGGAAAGGAGCGAGCGTGGTCACATGTGATTCTATATAATGATCATAAAAGTAAACATTCTATACAGTAGCAAAAAAATATATAGCAACAGCCCCCCAAAAAGTCAGTTATCTTTCTACCTCTCAAACGACACGGCATGATCTCCGGAAATATCGGAGAATGACTTTTCTAGAAGCCTGAATTCTATTTTATGCTTCATGAAGCATGGCATCGTATTTTTTTGCTCTTATAACTCAAGATTCTTTAAACGCCCAAATATAAAAGTTAAAGCTAAGCCATTCGAGTTTTAGTACTGCATAACTGAACACTTTCACATCTCTTCATCTCCAAGACGGAAATTACCACTGAGACAACACGAAACCAATGTAGGCCCACTTTCCGGGTTTCCGGTACGGAACTTCTTGACAAAAAAGGCCAGAAAGACGGAGAACCTTTGAGTAGATGCATAATTTCTCTATGCATTTTTGTTCGGTTCCTTCGATTTTCTTTCCTATTAACGTTTTCTTCTTACTACCGGAGAATGCTCATGATTATGACAAAATGCATATTCGTGGAGACAAATTACTGACTTAACGGTTGAGAACTGAAGCATTTTATTGTCCAACAAATAGGAAGTAAACGTGAGTGATACCGCGACATTTCAAAATATCAACGCAATTTCCTTGCATTTTGTTTGGGTGATTGGTAAGTATTGATATAACGCAACGTAAATCTCTCAGAAGATTACTTAGTTTAGTACTTCGTTTTACGATTGCATTGTGCCGTCTGACATTTGTATACTATGTCTACTGCAACATACTTCACGTACAGTACTCTATGGCGAATCCAAAGATGGTAAAGTACTGTACAACAAAAGTAAAGTGCTGCAAATATTGACAACATAGTTACACACTGCGCAGTACTTTACATTTAAGTGCATGCTAATGTATTTATTTTACATGAAGTACAGTGCATGTAGCGTAGTACTCACTTAAGTGCACTTCTACATTTTACATATAGTTGGATTTCACATTTATATTTTACTGCACTTTGCATTTCTTAAGTGCATGTACTTTAAAATTCTCTTACTTTTTATATTGCTGCTGTAACCATATTGTATAGTACTCTTTAAAAAACGACCCAAAGAAACCATTCTATTGCTAACTCCCACGCCAGTGGGAAGAAGCCTTGGTGCGGGTCACAAACGTTCGGAAGACGCTTAAGAGGGACACCGCTCGCGCAACTGCCGGCCGTAAGGTACAGGACGGTTTGTTTAGTTCGATTTTTTTAAAAGTGATGTATATATATATGCTCTGCTGTTTTTCACATACCTGTATGTATTTATTACATATTGTATGTATTACACTTATGCATACTTGACGTTCATATTGTGTACACGTGTACGTACATTTACGTCATTATGTAATTATGCCCGCACCCAATTCTCTGACCACGAAATGGCCTAATGTTAATTTACAGCAAACGCAAGTCAATAAAAAAAATCAACAATTTCTATAGAGGTTTGAGCTTTGAACAAGACATTGGAAAATACGTAAACCTATATGGTCTTTTTTTGTCAAGGAAAAATATGTCCTTTTTAAGAGCCACTACTTGAGTTACAATGTTGTTAGCTTCAAGGAGCTTAAAAAGCAAGAAATTGGGAGCTTGCAACTGTAAACTGAGCAATTTTTACTTTCCGCTACTCTGCCTTTATCCACTATACGCTTTAGTTCTAACATGCAGTGTTCTGGATCTTTCAAAGAAGATCCGATCAGTTCCGATCATTTGATCGGATCTGATCGGATCGGCGTGGTACCGTAAAATGGCAGGGATCGGGTCTATTTTATTGACGATCCTTTGCCGATCAAAATCAGGCCACCCGGTGGGCATAACTGAAAACTTCTCGTCTCTTTTTATTTTTTAATCTCTTAATAGTTGTCGGAATTTCGATAATTAATGAAATGATCGGATCGGGATCTTTCCCGATCCGGATCTACTTTTTTTTAACTTTTGCTGAATTTGATCGGATCGGATCGACTGAAGTTGACGAATGATCGATAGTGACCGAAGATCCGCCCAAAGAAAAGATCCGGAACACTGCTAACCTATAGGCCTAAAGGAAATCTAGAGCACGCGTAGCCACGTACAGTGTTTACCGGATGAACCGTGTCAACTCCGGTTTGCTTGGACCTGTGAAGGCGCCATACGCTCGTTTTCTTTGTTCAGGTAGCGATGCGTGCTCGAAGTCAGAGACGTAGGAGGGGATAAAGGCCTTGAGCTCTTTTTGCATCATTAGCCCCACTATGCTGCATTACTTTTTTCTACCCAGTCTTGTAGGCAAGTAAGGAGCTTCGACCTTTCCTCACAAAGACACACATAAACGTAAACAATGACAGCCATTTACCAGGACAAAGAGGGTGCTCGGAGCCTCCTGCATGGTGATGAGATCCATTGAACGCCGACCCATTAGTAGCCTCTACTTTCGTTGATCCCACAGTGGGCGAGCCGGAAACCGAACTCGTAGACGCCAGTATTGGAGGAAGGGCCGGGACTGTCGCTGGACACACGTGTGGAGGAGCGTTGTTATTTCTACTTCCTTCGCGCTGCAATCCTCGCCAAAGCCGAGCGGCAATTAACCAATACGCCAAAGCCATGATTACGAGCGGCAAAACTAGTAGCACGAGCACTAGAAATATATTGTACGAGCGCTCACTGACAGGACCTGGCCATTCTTCTCGGCATTTATGGCGCCCTAAACATGGGTAAAATATAAAAAAGGGCCACACGAATAAAACTTGAGTTATTTTGTCTCTATAGTGTGATTAATTAGTCCATTAAGTTTTGGACTTTGGATAGGCTGCGACAATGGAATTACTACAAAAGTAGACTTTACTGTCGAATTTTGTGATCTGTTTTTTTCAATTTTTACGTAGAAAATGCAATTCTGCCACGGCTTATTGCCGACAGAAAAGTCGACAGCTTCTACCAATAAGTAAGAGCTAATTGTTAAATCTCTTCTAGCTAAATTAGGAACTTAAGCTTTCGCATCAAGCAGAGCGCATTCGTTCAAGGTTCAGGTTATCCTTGTCAAGCAACCACGAGGATGAGAACTGAAACTGGGTGTGAGTACATGGGGAAGGAAGCTGACAGCGAAAAGGGTTTTGTAACATTTCCAGCGAAGCACGAAAAAACCTGGCTGCGTATCTGTAGGAGAAACGCATTACGTGGAGAAATGAAGCGTTCGGAGCATAAATCCACGCTCTAATGACGTTACGATATAATCTAGCGTTCAAATTGCTGGTGGCAGGCATTCGCTTTTTCGTCATATTACGATTCCATAACGACCCAGTCCTAGGTCACTAAACATAGATTTATACTCTTCTTGGCTGTCACTGTACTCGACAATAATAAAAACGTTCAATTCTGATGACACACAATGTAATCAGATTCTCCCTACTGTAACCCGTGATCAGATCGATTGAGCGTGACGAACGGTTACAGTTGCTACACGAGTAGCAATAAAGTGACTGTGGAGACATGTTGTCTTCTTTTTGAAGAACCCATAATGCATAATACAACTCAGACTCAACCGATATGACGTTCTTTTCCTTGGATTCTGCCGCTTGCTTAGCCTCAAATGTGCGAGGAATAAGTTACAGGTTTTTAATTAAGACACTGATATAGCTACAGCATGGGGAACATTTGTCGCCCAGAAACTAAATCATTCCCAAGAAATGAACATGCAGCCCTGTTATAATAGATCCTGACCTATATATATCCTCGCTTGGTATGTTTCTGGCAGGAGTTGCTCAAGCAACGCTAGTCAGAAATCAGATTTGTTGCACACAATCAGACCTGAATGCTTAGTTACCCTAACTTGCGCTCCGCTCGTATTTTTGGGGTCATAATTCCGACACAGGGACTTTCCTTGTGCTAGCGTCATGTTCCATAATTGGCTCTCATGGTACTATTCAACTGAACGAATGTCAGACCTGGCTTTCATCCATTACTATTCGACTTAAAGAAATCACTTCTGATCCGAAACTAATTATTTCTTCAAAGTTAGAAATTCGTTCTTCTGAATAAAATCCTAGCCTACTCCTTTTGACGGTTAAGAGTTACATCTTAAAAACGCCAGCACAAGAAGAATGCAGATAATTTAGTAAACAGTTAATTTTTCCAGGTAGTATCACTTTGTTTCATGGCATACGTCAGGCGTTATTATTTCCCCCAGATGTCCAAATTATTTAATGTAACTATAATAAGGTAACCACTGACCACAACACAGACACAATTTATAGCGACGCAAAAGAGACTTTTCTTTTGTGAGAGCGTTACGATGTTGTGAGAAAGGAGCTCGACGGGCAATGAAAAACACAGAAGAACAAGAAAAAAGCACGTAAAAAATATTAAGGAGTAGTTCAACACGGCGACATACTTTCTGTGGTCTTCTGTTGGTCTTGGTAATTTTTCTCTTTCCTGAGTAAATTTTTTTCCTCGACATTTACATAGTTCATTTGTGTTTCCTTTTCTTACAGACAGGGTCTATTTTTAATTTGAATTCTGGACTTCTTAAAAAATAAGGTATCCTGAGTAATAGTACAGGATTGGTAAAGTTACAGCTGCGGAACTCTAGTCGTAAAACACGGCCGAAAAGAAAAGTAACCATCTGCAGGAAATATTAAAAGAACAGAAAATGGCACACGTCGGACTCTTTTTTTCTAGGTTATTTCTAGAACACAGACGTTAGGAAAACTTCTTTTAGACATATTATTTGTCAACATACGACCCAGTCATAACCCAGAGAATTTTAATCTCAACCTATAAAGGAAGACGAGCGAAATACGCTATTGAACGCGGTTCAGCAATTTCCTAGCTATTATTCTTCGGAGTACGGCAAAACTTTAATATAGCTTCCATCCATACCACGGACAGGCAAAATCGAAGAGCAGAACAGGACGTCCCTTTCAAACCCCAAGTCTCTTCATTAAAAATGTACCGCGAAAGCTCAAGGTCTTACGCTAGAGTGAATCAGAATAAAAACGTTTACACATTAAATACTACCATAATGAATCATAAAACTTACATGAAACTCAAACCTCTGGTTTTATGTTTTGCGCCCTTTTACGTGGAACTGCAGAGTTTGGGTAAACGTTGAGACAAGTGTCAGTCGACAAGGAGGCCATTTTATACCCACAGCTTTACCCTAGCTCTTCAGAGGTCTCCCTGTACCCTAGACATTTTATTTCCATAGGGACAATAGTAAAAGAAATTCTAACATTAAAGCCTGTGTAAAGCTATTTCAGTCCCCTTTTTAAAAAAGCTTCATCTCTATATATTGTGCGTTTCTGATTCTGAAGAATTTACAAAAACAACTTCACTGTAAACCTTCTAGTTTAATACATGTAAACTATTTTGTTGGGATCTTACCATTAGAGTTCACTATTTTCCTTACCAATCAATTGTTTGAAGCGTTTTTCTTTCGGCTCGACTACGCCAAACGAATTGTGAAAATTTCATCAAACACTTGTATCGCTTGTTAACAATTAATAGCTTACCCAGGGGGTTGTCACTCCCCCCCACGGAATGTTTCTTCTATAATGTAAAAAAAATTGAATTTCTACCCATTCCCACACACGAAATGAAAAATGAAATATTGGGTTATAGCATAAGCGTTCAACGTCTTAGCTTTGCAACTATATTTCTAAAATATACGTGAAAGTTCACAAACTTTAGGTATAATAATTATTTACCATATCCACAAGCGTCTGTCGAATTTGGCCTGGAAAAAAAAATCCGACGCCCATTGCTGTTGCCACATTAACAGTACGCGCTTTTAAAGATTTATCCAAGCTCTCCCGCTACTATTTTCCATCTCACTTTTCTTTAGCTAACGAGAAAATTCAAGGTGTTGTCGCAAACAGCGAGTGCTTACATAGCATTCTCCACCCTAGCTGATAGTCTCGCCTGCTCATCAGTCGAGAACTTGGTTAATTGCATTCCCATTAACGCACGCAGGAACATTCTAGTACACAATAGCACGGCAACCCAAACGCCCCAGCTTCTCTATTCCCTTGGGCATTTGTTAACTAGAAGAACGACACGACTGTGGCGGCAACCAAACCCTTAAACCCCACCCGCCGAAAAAAAAAGCAAGCAAATAGAACGTTCTTACCCGTATCTCTTATGGGCTTCAAGTACGTGAGAATGGCGATAGGCAAACTACAGGTGAGACCCAGTAACCACACAGCCACAATCGTCTTATAAGCATGGGAACGCGTTTGCCAATGACGGGACCTGAGGGGGCGGCAAATGGCAAAGTATCGCTCCAGTGAGATTGCGACTAACGTCCAGACGCCCACAGACACCGAGACCGCTGCAACGATAAGAGAAAGAAAGTAATATCACGGCACAGGTTCAAAGGCAATACGGTAACGTGCATTGTTGCTTATTCCAGACCGGTGATCTTAACTTCTCATAGCAAAACGTTGCAGGATATCCCCCATGGGAAATCAAACAGAGTGCGGTAGGATTCGACGCAATCTTTTCGAATGACAAAAAAACAGAACGTGTTGTTGGGGCTGCAGAACCAAGCTAACCAGTAAGAACAATGAAGAACTTTTGACCCGAATATCGGAATGTCGAATAAGTCTTTACACAGCTGTTCTTGCCGTTTACCCTTTTTGCGCTGACGAATTACAGCATGACCTTATTGTCTAAGTAATTTTTGTTTTATATTACCGCCACAGTGTTTTTTTTTCCTTGTGTTCTCCTTGCTTTTCCTGTCATGCATTTTGTCGCTCTTTATTAACATGCACCGTGCATGTATGCAAGCAAGCGAGGTTGTACATATTAGACAATGTCGTGACAAACAATTCTTTATTTATGTACGAGTCTTGAGGTAGTTTTGCTCGCCATGGTCTACTTTCTTACGTTTATCGAAGTTTTACTGGATCACTTGTGAGTATTGGTTCTCGTCCCTTGGAGAGTCTGTATTACAGATTGTCCCAGAGACTCGAAGCCTCGAGTGATATTGGAGAAAGACGCTATACTCGGCTAAGACAGTTTCACTATCACTAATTGCTCACCACAGTGATAATCCGGGAGATCTTTAGTCGCAGTATAGTCTTACGTGCGGAGAGAGCAATTAGCTCTTAGAAACGGAGTGCGTTTAAAGTAATACAAACGTCTCTTCAGGATTTTTGGATCTTTTCATGGACACTAGCCAACTCTTGTGGTTGAAGTCTCTCTAGTGTTAAAAATGTGTGTTAAATGTCAGTGCATGCTCAACTATTTGCAGTTTGATGATTTGACAATCAGATTTCATTCAGACACTTAAATACGCTGTTATGTCTGTATGTCCGTTATGCGCACTGGTTGCACGCCGATGTTCTTCATCTATTTTTTCTCTTGTTGAGAATGTTCGCCTACTTTCTCCTGGGCTATTATGGTGTACTTTACGAGTCGTGCAAGAGTTTTGTTTGAGCTAGACCTTGTCCAAATGTTGTAGTTCCGACGCAGTTAATTAAGACGCCTAAGGCTTATAAAACAGTAGAAAAATGTGCACACAACGTCAGGATCCTAGGAGTGGTTGGTCATACCCATGGGACTTTATCGTTAGCAAAAAAAAAAAAAAAAAAAAAAAAAAAAGCATTCATAACGAGAAAATGGTAGGCCATTGGTTCAAACTTAATGCTTGTGCACCAAAGTCGTTGATGATGTTTTCTTACTAAACTGTAAGGAAACATATAAAGGCCTTAAAGTATCTTGGATTCTGAGCGGACCCGATAAACTCGCAAAAAACAGCAGCAGCAGCATCTAAGGAAAACCGGTATAAATAGCTCCGTGCGGTTTCGCCCCAACAATTCACTAACACGGAAAATTATATATTCTTGCACGCTTTTACGAACTTCCATTTTCTTTTGAAGAAAAAGACAGTGGTAACACCGGACGTAAAGAGCTAATGGTAAAATTGTGTTTAACATTCAATAAGAATGAGAGTTATTGACAAATGTTGAAATCTGTTAAAATTTACTCTGTTAAGCACGAAAAATAGATTTTAGGTTCTTGGCTCAAGAAGATGGTCAAAGAAATGCAAGAGGAGTACCCGAGTGGAACAATGAATATTTATCGCAGAAATGTACGCCGTATTCCGGCGGTACCGAAAAATGGATTGGTTGGCTTTTTCTTACCCTGTTCTTAACCCATTTCCGGTTTCGCCTTGGATCAAAGGACGTTAGAATGTGGTCACCAAATTATGCACTCATAGGCAGATACACGTACCTTTTTTAGTGTAGACGACGTGTTTAGCTTCCCAGTAGATCATACAGTGTGTCAGAAAACGCTGTTAACAAGGAATAGCTTTGCACAAGACGGTTGGAAGATTTGATTTTCTGTTTACTGAGCTTTTCTCCAAGAAAGTACGGCAGAAACATGACAAGACATGGGTGCTACCATCACGTGTAATAATCGAAAAAACGTAAGAATGTAAAGGCAAAGTAATACCAGCGTCTACTTTCCTTTCTTTTTTTTAAATAAAATCCCGTGCCAGTTTAAAGTATCATACACAGTTACGAGAATACCTCCTTCTAACAATCCGTTTCTGTAGTTATTATCACTCCTCACCATTAGTCTGCATACATTATATAAGTCATATCTTTAGTGTCGTTCTTGTTTCAGGAAATAATTTCTCAATTTGCTTTTCCAACTAACTTGCAGTGCTTTCAGAATTAGTTTACTCGGGAACAACGAGTCTCTCTCCTACGACATGATTCTGCTGCGCGAAAAAAGTCCTAACTCGAGACTTCAGGTAACCGATCGAAGTTCTAAAGGAAGTCGAGGTCTGCTGTACTTTAACCGAAAGTAGGCCGATTGAAATGAAACGTCTGCAGCCGAAAGACGCTTAAGGCTCCAATTTCATTATTAAGCGAAGCGAAACATTGATCCGCGTTATGAACTGACATTACCGCAACCTCTGGCAGACGTTCTTTGCGTGCATTTCAGCAGACAAGCTTATTCATCCCGAGACGAACAAATTTGATCAGAATCTGAATTCGTACTCGAAATGTCCACTAACCCTTCTTCCTTGTCACTACTGCGAACCATCAAGATTATCAGCGCTACCCTTCACCTGTCTTGTTCAATTCCGTATCAACGTTCAACATCCCTGAATAGCTCTGTTTCAGTGCAAGCTTTCGTGTAACGTTTTCGCTGACATTTTCGGAAAGTTCCCAGTATGCTACTGACTTCGGAAAGTCGTTCAACGACAAACATTCTCTGTCGAAGCCAACAATACCACACTCAAACTCCAGGACGTAAGTTATTTGAGTACTTATGGAAAGTACAATAAGAGTACTTGCTGGCAAGATCGTTTTATAAGTTATCTTTATTTTACCTAGTGCCTTCTTTATTTTTTTTCAGAATGATACCAACCGAGAAGATCAAGTTCTCTTAACAATGCTGGTATCGGAACTTGTAGCCTGCAAGTTCTTTTGAAAGTTTTTAGAAAAGACGAAAACAAGAAGGCGAATGTCGGGGCGTTTTACGACATACCTTTAAGGCATAACTTACCCTCTTTTTCCACCGTTTTCTTTACGGGATCATTGAATGAAGCCGAAAACGGCTACGGCACTTAAAAGATGGTAGAGCTTTCGTGCTACACTGTGTAATACCTTTTATATACTGCACGAAAAATGATTAAAAAAATTAAAGTTTTCGACAAGTCCTCCATCATAGTTGACTCAGGACGGAAAATTGCCAATTTATTCCGCGCTGACGGTCTAATTTAGACTCCAGCGACGTATTTCACAAAAGTCTTCTAAGATCGGTTTGTTCATGGTCTGTAGCTCTCAAAGCAGCTGTGACATACCCACTGACCCCTTCTGTGACCGACATTTAGTACACGGTCGGTGCGCTGTCACGCAACACCACAGCGCTAATTCTACAACTTAACAGACTGGCAATTCAATTTGCGAAAGGATGGTTTCTCTTACCTTGGAAATAGGAAATCATTTTGCACATGAAAGCGCCGAAGATGAAATCTCTTAACATCTGTCCCAAAAGCGTAAAAGGCATACAAAAGACGCCCAACAATAAATCCGCAACAGCCTGGAAGAAGAAAGAAAACAAATGGAGACACATAAGTTGTATGTAGTATAACAAATGCGCAACATATTGGTCTCTTAAGTTTTCTTGATAGGACAGCACGTTTCTTCCGGTTCTTTTTACCCTTTACGCGAAAATAAATTCCAAGCCCCAGAAGCTTGTCTTTACCCTCCGCCCCCTAGTGACAGTTATGGAAAAAAAACTCCATGACTCTCCTCTGCTTGTCAGTTTCCTTGTTTAAAGGAACAAAATGCCACTAGAGTACGTTTTAAGAGCTAACGAAATGTTTGAGAATACCAAGTAGCTCATTAGTGCTTTGTAGTCTTTTATTGGAGTACTGGGTATTTCTGAGAGGGGACGAAAAGGCGGACTTTCAAGCAGCTTTGCATTTACAGACGCTGTTTTTGAAGTCACATTGCGGGGCGTGCCCGATCTCCCAGGCAACAAACTGTGTAAAGTAGGAAAACTGTACTTTGTTTCCAAACCCGCTTTGTATTGCCCTTCTTAAAGCAAGCCGGCTTAAACTCCGTCATAAAGAAAGGAGTGTTATCCGGCACGCACGCAAGACTCACGGCTAATTAGGTTAGCAAGTCGTTGGATCGCACACCTTTCCATTTTGTTCGAGTGAAATTTACTGCACAAGGCCAGAAAGTGTTACTCTGTAAGACACACTGACTTCATTTTAGAAGCTTTATCCAGTTAGGAGATGGAAGCTCGAGTTTACGCGTCTCAAATTAAAAAGTATAATTGCGCCACGGAAAACCAAACTTAGTTTCAAGAAACAGAAAGGGATCTAAGGTAAGCTCAGTACTACTTGATGCTCACAGTTTACACCCGCGTTGCGAACTTGAGCCCTCGCTTACAACGAACTTTTTTTGCGTGTCCCATAATAATGGTTGCAAACCAGGAGCGTTGTTTTCGGGTAAGAGTCGTAAGTATTCTTAACAACTTAAAACTATGTTATATTGAAATGGTAAAATAGCCGAGGAGGAGCGATATTAAGCAAACCGTTTCTACATGCTCCGGTGAAAGTAATATCAGAGTGCCGCTTTGAATACAAGTTATGCATTTCCATTTCTCCCCTCTAATTTCTCGGTACATTAGACGCGGTTTGTGTTTATTACCCACCCATCGCACTATTCTGAATCATGAGAAAATTATTTCACGAAGACCTATTTAGGAGACATCGATGGCTCGTTGATTTTTTCGCGCAGTAGCAGCAAAGCAATAACAGATATATGAAAGGAAAACAAGTTTGCTTTCGTATTATTTTCGTTGCGGTTAGTAAACATAGTGTTGTTAATGTCAGCCACTGGGAATGATAAGTGTGTGGTTATGAAAATCACTTACGTCCTGATATCGGAGCAAATAACTATTATGCAAATGTTACGCCGCTTACAAATTGTGGACAACAAGCATAAAGCTCACGAGCGGGAAGGTCTATTGTACGAATTTATTATTCATACTTGTCTCGTTGTATTGTAGCTCGTAGGCCATAAAGGCAAAACCTTTTGAATAAAACAGTGTTTAGACAAACACATCCAGGAATTCTTCCTTGCCGTAGTATTACACTTGCAAAGGAGCCTAGCAGTAAAGCCAAAGCCCCAAAGATAGCAAGAAATGGGAAGGAGAATTCTTGATTATTACCATATAGTTTTTTTCCTTTCATTCATTAAAAAGAATTTAGGCGAAAGAAGAGAAGGAGAAGAATTATTAGATTTAACGTGCCTTAAGAGAAAAATACTGGAAGGGCTGCAAATTCCGAGATTGACATCGGTGTCAGCTCACACAGGAAAAGGCAGTAATACGTTGCTGGTCCGTACCATAGCTGTCAGCATTACTGACACTAAGTACACTGTACTACCCCACACTGTAAGAAAAGTATGTAAATATACACAAGTTTTACCATGAATTTAATGTAATGTTACCAATATTTCTTTGCAACGTGTAGTGAAGAACAATTTTTAATAAATTAGCACTTATATTCCTGTTTTCATACAGCAATTTAAGGGTAACAATAAGTAAGATGAACTTTTGGTAATTATACACACACACTTTTTGTGTGTGTGTATAACACACACACAAATACACATATGTATTACGTTTACTAATACATATGGTGAATTTACATACCTATGAGTTGTGAAATTACAGCTGTTTGTGTAATAGACATTCACCTGACTTTCTGTTCAAATCAGTGTTATTTTTAGTACATTTATCTTTTTCCTTGTATTTTTTTTCACATTAATTTTGCGTGAAAATGCAATTTCACTGTAAAGTTACAAATTTATTTGTGTAATACGCTTCACAAATGAAATGTTGTGTTTCTGTAGTAGGTTTTTGGTTAATGTAACAAATATTTGTTAAATTAATTTACACGTATAATTCCCTATAGAACGGTAAAAAATGTATTAAAATCACATGTAATTTTCTGTAAATTTATGCAAAATATTTCTCAGTGTTTAGATTATAAAACTCATCTTCTA